>QXTE01000257.1:770649-785535 GCA_003942145.1 Platysternon megacephalum
GGTGTGGGAGGGGGCTCAGGGCTGAGGCAGAGGGTTGGGAAGCGGGGGTGGGGCTGGGGGTGAGCGGTGTGGGAGGGGGCTCAGGGCTGAGGCAGAGGGTTGGGAAAGGGGGGTGGGGCTGGGGGTGAGGGGTTTGGGTGTGGGAGGGGGCTCAGGGCTGAGGCAGAGGGTTGGGAAGCGGGGGTGGGGCTGGGGGTGAGCGGTGTGGGAGGGGGCTCAGGGCTGAGGCAGAGGGTTGGGAAGGGGGGTGGGGCTGGGGGTGAGGGGTTTGGGTGTGGGAGGGGGGTACCCTGGGGCTGCAGTGCGAAAAGAGGACTCCTCCCAGCCCTCTCCCCAGCCGCAGCAGCTTCAGTGGGGCCGGGCCGAGGGAGGGGCTCCTCTCCTCCGTCCGCGACAGGTCCGCACTGGGGGGGCGCCTTTCCCCGCCGCAGCCCTGAGCCCCTGCGTGTGGCTTAATACGGGGCTGCGCAGCTTAGTGGGGACTTAGGATATGACCCTAAAATGAACCAGGAGGCAGAACTGAGCTCTGAGGCACAACTGGCCTGGGTGCTGCAGAGCACCAACCCTCTGAGGCTGAGGGAATGACAGTAACAAGGGCAGTGCACTGCTGGGGCCAAATGCATCAAAGCTCTTCATAGCAGTGACTGCAAACCCTCCGGTTCCCTTCTGAATGGCTTTCTGGCAGCAAGGCGGGGTTAGCACGTCTCCATCCGTTTGCTCCCGTGCCTCCGGTCTTGTGCTCTGCAAATCCTGGTCATCTAATGACAGACGTTCTGAGTGAAACTGTCCAGGTTTCTTAACAGCTTGCCCTGTCCCCTTTGTCCTCAGATCTGGAACAACGAGCTGGCCATTTCCCTGCTCCACAGCTCCAACATGAGGCTGTACAACTGGAGCTACACCCAGTTCTCCCAGTTCAACTCGGATGACACCCTCCTCCTGGTGTCAGGGGTCTTTGTGGGGCCTCGCAACTCCTCGTCAGGAGAGATCGCGGTCATTAGCCTGGGTAATGCTCATTTCAGCTTGGCTCTGCCTTGGTGTGAGTGTGGAACTGGCTGGATGGCCGCAGATTCAAATTGCCCTAGGAAAGCTGAAGGTGGCAGGACGGAGGGGCTGTGACTTGGCCTACGCCTAGGAAAGGGACTGGATGGGGTTTTCATGTCCCTCTTTAAAAGGGACTTTTGGCAGACTCTAATTGCCACAGTCAGGCAGCAGGAGAGCGGGCAGTGGGCAAGGTTTCCCCCACATCTCAGTCCTGAGGCCACCCCATCTCCCAGCTCTGCCAATAGCCCCTGACTCACAAGACCATTAACTGGTCTGTTCCTGTCATCACACACAGCTTTGCTGATGCACATCCCTCCTGGCCTGGATTGCCCTCTGCTGCTCCAATCCTGGGACCCTACTAATCCTGAGTCACAGTATCTCCTGCTATCTCTATCCTGGGTTTCCTACCCAAGTGGAGGCTTCTTATAGGGATGGATTGGCTCAAAACCTGTGGGCCCTGTTTAAATCGACAGTGGTGCTCACTGCGTCGAGAAAGAGAGACAGCCCCTATATGATCTAGGGGAATACCTGGCTGCTAGTGCAGTGGTCTCAGACTTTGTACTGGTGACCCTGTCACACAGCAGGCCTCTGAGTGCGACCCTCTTTATAAATTAAAAACACTTTTTTCTATATTTAACACCATTATAAATGCTGGAGGGAAAGCGGGGTTTGGGGTGGAGGCTGACAGCTTGTGATAACCTTGTGACCTCGTGAGGGGTCCCGACCCCCAGTTTGAGAACTCCTGCCATAGCACCACTGAAAGGCAGCGTGTGTTGGGAATACACACTGATAAGGTGTAAGAGGGACCATCCATCTTTACATCCACTCTGCTTCAGGGATCAGCTGGGCCTCTGACTTGAATCCCTATCCCATGGGTCTGTCTCCTGCTTCACTGGGGTCCTTTCTGTGGAGCTGTATTATCCTTCCCCTTTCTCCTTCGCTACAGATAACTTCACGCTCCTCTCCAGGGTGAGGAACAAACCCTATGATGTGTTTGGCTGCTGGCTGAATGAAACCAACTTGATTTCCGGCAACCTGCACCGAATTGGGCACATCACCTCCTGCTCTGTGCTGTGGCTGAACAATGCCTTCCAGGTGCGTTCCAGGGCCAAGCTTCTCCAGGCTTTGGGTTGTTGAATAGCCTGGACAGTTCCCATCAGCTGGGTCTGGGGTGTGAAACACTGACGAGTGCTGAGGCTCCTCTCTGGGAGCCGATGCCTTAGAGAACCCTAGGCACTGCCAAGGGTGAGGAACGGAGCAGTCTCCCACCATCATGCCTCCGGTAGTGGGAGTTAGGGTCATTCTGGGAGCAAATACTGTGATAGCATGAACTTGGGAGAAGGTTAAGAGGGATGGAGAGCTTAGGCTCAGGGTAGAGTTGGCTCAGGGTGGCTCTCCAGTACCCCGCTGCCTCCCTGGCACAGCACCCATTGCAGTGGGCACTTCCCATGTGGCTCTGTGCTGTCTGCTTCCGTGCACTCATGTCGTGTTAATGGGGATGGAGACTGGAGCCCAGCCCAGGGTCTCATTCTGGAAGGGACCAGAGGATGCGCCACGGTGAGCAGGTGGGTTAAGAGTCATTGGATGCCTTGCTGGGTCCTGCGAGAGCTGGGTGCCTGAGGCTGCTGGAGTCTGTCAGCCATCATATCTAGGTGCTTGGCCTCATGGGACACAGGTGCTCGCTGGACAGGGAATTAATATGGCCACAGATGGGTCAAAGAATCCTCCTTGCTAGAGGAAATGAGGGAAGTGAATGTCACGTGACATGTTGGAGGAAGTGCCATCTCGCACTTTACGGCTGCCAATGAGGGGGATCCGAGCACTGCTCCTGCCCTGTCATGGGCTCGCTGTGACCTGTGGAATTCACTTACCCACTGTGCCTCAGTTTCCTCCTTGGTGAAATAGGGAGAACAGCCTGCAGGGGGAGGTGTTGGATCGGGAGGTTGAGCTCAGTCTGCTTGTTGCGCTTTGAGATCCTCGTTGTTTGTACAGCTCCTGCCTGAGCCTTCCTACAGCATCACTGCTGTTGGCAGGCCGAGGCCTTGGTTCTCCATAGCAGATGGGAGCATTGTTGTTTGTTTGCCACTTGTGCCCCTTCCCCTCAGCTCTGTTCCGTCTGCCACCTCTTGCATCAGTTACTCCAGACTGCCCCGGAGAAGGTGGACAAACACTGCCTGGCAGCCCATCGCTGTCTTGTTGCTGGCCCCGGCAGCCCTATAGGATGAGAATAGCTCCTTCATCTTCCCCTGGGTGCTCTGAAACCTCAGGCTTTAGTATACAAGCACCAGGGATCTCTCGGTGCTGAGCAAACGTTGAAGTATTAACCCTCGCAGCCCCTGAGAGGTAAGGATTTAATTCCCCCATTTTACAGATGGGGGGAAATGAAGCCTGGACGTTGAGTTGCCCAAGTTGTGAGCCAGCAATAGACCCTGCAAGTCCTTTCTCTACCCATTAGCCTGTGCTCCCTTTTTAGTGGTGTTGGCAATTTGAATGCCCAAAGAAGTGTCCCTGGCAGCCTATGTCAGTGCAGATTGCGAGATGGAGCAGCCTGCAGTGAAACCCTCCCAGAGGAAGGAAATGGAGAAACAAACTCTAGGAGCACATTAGGAGCACAACAGGCACCAGAACGGCTGCACCAATCATGCTGAACCTGTGGTCAGGATGGAAACTTTGTTCCTAAACCTGTTTGTTAGGACAGGCGGTGTCAGCTAGAGGACTAAAGCAGAGAACACTGGGTTCTATTCCCAGCTCTGCTGCTGTCTGGCTGTGTGACCCTGCGTAAGTCACCGCCCCTCTGTACCTCAGTTTCCCCACCTGTAAGATGGGACCTGCTATACTGGCCCATCTCCAGGGGGCTCCATTCACTGCCACTTGTAAAGTGCTTTGCCAGCCTCTGTTGAAAGACCCTACAGGGCACCGTGCTGTTTAGAGAGGGCTTGGGGCGCCTATGAAGTCTGTTGTAGAAGTGATCCTCAGCCCTCCCGTGCTCTCTGGTACTGTTTGGTCACAGCGAGAAGGCACCGGCTCACTCTCCCTTCTCTTAACAGGGCATAGAGTCTGAGAATGTGAATGTAGTGAAGAGACTGTTCAAAATCCAGAACTTGAACGCCAGCACCATCCGGACAGTGATGGTGGCAGACTGCAGCCGCTACGACACCCCGGACCTGCTCCTGGACTACAAGGAGCAGCTGGCTGCTGCTGCCACTCCCTACCAGGTCTTTGATCTTGGCAGTGACAGTGAGGAAGAGGAGGTGAAGCCCAAGCAGAAAGTGATGCCAGAGCCAGTGGCGCAGGCATCGCCGGATGGTGGGAGTGGGACAGCAGAGGATGGGCTGCAGCAGTTCCTGGACGACATCCTCGAAGGCCGTGTGATGCCCGTCATGAGTGAGAGCGAGCTGGAGACGAAGGTGGCAGAGCTGCTTGCCAGGAACAGGACTAAACCGCCTGAGCTGAACCAGCTCCCCACAGAGGCCAGCAACAAGAAGAAATACTTAATCTTCACCACAGGATGCCTCACCTACTCTCCGCACCAGATAGGTGAGTGGCAGAGCTCTGCCTTGCTCTGGATCCCGCTGGGCTCTGACGTCCCAGCACCGGCTGAGGGACAAAGCTGGGCAATGACTGGCCACTTACTGTAAGTGAGCAGAGGCTCTGGTCACCTCCCAGCACAGTGGCTTTCTGCCAGGTGCCTGCTGGAGTCAAGGTTTCAAAACCGCTTCCCTTGTAACGCTTCCCACCAGGCTGGATTTTTCCAGGCTCGGTCTCTGGCCAAAGGCGAAACTTTCTGGGAAGTTTGTGCAAAATCCTATCAGCTGTTTTTGAGATAAAAAAATTCAACTCCCTGCAATGTTTTAAAATAAAAATCTAGCGCGCCCCCCCCCCCCCTTATTTTGTTACAGCGAGAGGGGAATGCCTGGGTTTGAGATGTCAATCTTGGCATGGCCATGGGCTGAGGGCTCGAGTCCTTGCTGGGTTTAAGACCTCTGAGCGCCGGCAAGCTGCATACCGAACATGCACAGCAGATGTATTTTTCTTTTTTCTTTCTGTGGCACTTAAAACACTGCAGGGGCAGCCAGTTCTCTGGGAGCTCTCGGCAATCCTGACCCCTCCCTGGCGCTGCTTCTCCCCGTTTGGCTTGTTGGGAGATCTCCCGGAGACTCGGGGCAGGTTGGAAGAGGATCAGCTCAGATCTGAATGCTCTGACTGCCAGCACGTTAGGGCTTTGCACATTCAGCCAATGCTCACTTGAAAGCGTTCCCACACACGGCGCTCTCTAAGGAGTTACGTCTCGAACCCCACTTTTAAGTGGTCTAATTGTAGAAGGTTCAGTGGTTCCCAGCCCCTGCCTCATTCCCTCGCTGAGACGGAGCCACAGCCACAACACTAGCTGGTGGCTGATTGGCAGAGGCCTAGGTGACAGCCTCTTTGGAAGGGGGCTTTCCCTCCACTTTTCCATCCCCCACGCTGGAGCCTTGAGTGGGAAGAGTCTTGTAGGGCTAGAGCTGTGCGGAGTGTCACCACCAGGAAGGGGAGGGGGGACAGCTGATCCACCCCCCAGCTTCTTTTCAAAAGGTCCCTAAGAAACAGAGCCCAAGGCCAGGGAGGAACCAACCACCTCTAGTACAAGCAGAAGGGGAGGGAGGGGAAGCTGCTCTGCATCTGTTGTGAAGCCACCAGGGTGAAGTGAACTTTGCATCTTCCTGGTTCCTTTCCCTGCCTGCACTCCTCAATGCAGCCTCCATCCCCTGCTGCCGCTGGCTCTCTTGGCTCTGATTTTACCACCTGCCTGAGCCAGAAGGGAAGGTTTTCCAGGTTCTAAGGTTGTAGAAAACAGTTAAGATGAGCCACTTGGGAAATAGTCTTTGATCATATAATTGAAGCCTGACTCCTACTGCATGGTCTACACAAGGGGCAGAGTTAAGGTCACGTGTCCAGCCCTAGCTTTGGCATTTTGTGACTTGACCTGTGCACTGGAATACTGCAATAATGTAGATCTAGCATGTCCATCTCTAGGCACCACCGCAAATTACGTGCGGCCCTTGGGCTCCTGTAAAGCTGCCAACACAGCCCTCTATGGGACAAAGTTTTGGTGCCTTTGAATTAAAGGGATTTCTTAACTTTGGAACTATTTCCTAAAGCAGAGAGATTGATCTTATACCAGGGCAAACCACCGGCTTCTTCCTCTCCCAATGGCAGTCATCCCAGAACGTCGGCTGATAGGTTTGTGTGTAGAACAGGCCTCCTGCATCTGCTCTCTGCCCCAAGGACTTGGTATTTAAATGTGCTCGCTGCATGCTTGGGCCACGCCGCCCCGCTGAGTTGGGTGCACTCTCGAAAGTCCGACATGCCCCACTGGTGTGTTATTGACTCACGTGAGACCAGCGTTCAGTCCTGCGACCAATGGTCCCGGCTTCGCTCATCTGACCCCTGCTGCTCTCTGGCAGGTGCTTTCTGGCTGCCCTTTCCTCCCACGCTGCCGGATCTCTCGACCAGACCTAGCCGAGAATCCGGGAAATGTGCTCCTTAGTCTAATATTCAAATGAAACCCCTCACAGGAGCCAGGGAAAAGGTCATCTCCTTTTCCTATTGAGGTCCAGGCAGAATTGTGACCCAGGGCCCTTGTTACAGGCACTCAGCTGCGTCTCATTTGGGCTGCTGGGATGGATTTCCCCAGCCACCTCCCAGACGGGATCTGAAAGCTGGAATTCAGCTGTCATGGTGCTGTGCTCATATGGTAAAACATCCCTCAGGGAACCTATTTGGTGCCCCTTTGTGGTGTAGAGAAGATAGGTGTGACCGGGGTCCTAGTGGGGGCCAGCTATGGTCACTCAATTAGGATGACCCCAAAGAATGGGGCAGACAGACCCCAAAAAGCTGGTGGAGATTCCAATACTTAGATTCACCAAGCCAGCATAAAACAGCTTCTTTATTACCTCACTGGTTACTCAGAAGCCAACAACACAGTTCCCTTAAAGTGATCCAGCCTCAGGCCTCCATCCAGGTACCCACGTCAAATATGATGAAAATGTATGTAAATCTTATTTCATCATATGAAAGAAAAGGTCCTACCAATCCCAAAGGATCGGACACATCACCTCCCAGGTTAATGAATGTTTCAGATCTTACCCAAATACACACTACAGCCAATTCTTATTAACTAAACTACAATTTATTAAAAAACAAAAGGGAGAGAGTTTGGTTAAAAGATCAATATACATACAGACGAGTTCAATTCATTGAGGAGTAGATTCACAGCAGAGATGGTGAGCTTTGTGGTTGCAAAGAGTTCTTTCAGAAATAGTTCATAGGTCATAGTCCAATGTCCAAATCTCATATTCAGGGCGTCCCAGCATAACTGGGACCTCAGTCTTGCGATTCAAACTTCCCCTGATGAAGCCTGAGCAGATCTGAGATGACAGAATCAGGACCCAAGGATCTTTTATACAATTTCATGTCTTTTGACAAGTTGGTGTTCAGAAGGTAATTAGCATGACTTTGAAGGAGGTCCATCACTTAGCTATAGAATTAACATAAGGCAATTTGCTTGTTCCTCCACCACTCTCAGCACATTTCAAAGAGAGATGAATACCGAGATATCCCATGTTCACAATTCATTTAAATGCCAGGATGTTCTTTTGACCTCTGAATTATCAGAATACAGCATAGACAGGGACTGATTACATTGTCGACCCTACTCATATATATGTAAATACACAAAACCACAAACATCTCCCCGCATGTCTTATGAGGGTTATTTATTTTGCAGGATGTTTAACCCTTTCTAGCCATGCGTCACAGCAGGCCTTTCATGTGACTCTTGTCCTGCCCACAAGCTGATGCATTGTGGGCACAATCATTGAGGGCTTGTAAATTGCCTTGATTGCCAGATGAAAGTCACCAGGCACAAGCAGTGTCCCTTCATTTAAATAATAACAATAATGCCAGTTCTTACAGTGCTTTTCATCAGCAGATCTCAAAGCACTTTGCACACCTGGTCGGTATCATCCCCATGAGGAGTGAACTGTAACCATGGCCTGAAAAGGCTGGCAAGTGGGGCCACCTTCACACTCCTGTGCTTCTCTACACTTAAAACGCAGCTGTAGCGCTTCAGTGAAATACTACCTGTGCCCATGGGAGGGGTTCTCCCCTCCACTCCCTGAGAGGTGATCGCTAGGTTGACAGCGCTAGGTTGATGGGAAAATTCTCCTGTGTGAACTGGGGGTTGGGTCAGTATAACTCGCTCAGGGATGGGGATTTTTCCCGCCCCTAAGCAATGTAGTTATACCGATCTAATTTCCTAGTGTAGACCGGGCCTCTACCTCTAGAAGGCCTGAAGTGTGTTACTGAGAACTGGTAGGGGTGTCGAGTGGGATGGTCCCAGGACTGAAGTGTGTTACTGAGAACTGGTAGGGGTGTCGAGTGGGATGGTCCCAGGACTGATCCAGCTTGGAGCTGTGGCTAGGGAGCTCTCTGCCAATTACTGAAGGGGTTGGTGCGAGATCCTTAGCACGGAGCTTCTCTCTCAACTGTGAGTTTAAAAAAGTGCAAACCAAACGTCTGACTCCACCTGCCCCCCCAACTCGGTCTTCTCTGCATCCAGGGACCCGTCCTGCTATATTTGCCTTTGCAGGACGCCTCTGAGGAATCTGTCGCAAATGACTACGGTTAAGATTCTGTTATAGGTATTTTTAGTAAAAGTCTGGGACAGGTGTGAGCAATAAACAGACATTCACAGAAGGCCGCATCCTGTCCCTGACTGTTATTAACAATACACTCGGGGGGGGAGGGGGGGCGGGACTGACTGACAGTCAGAGAGCTGCCAGGGGCTGAACTCCAGCAGCTGCTCCAGCCCCGCCACTGCTCCTGCGGCAAGGGCTGACGGCCGCTGCTCCAGCCCCACAGGGGTGGATCCAACCCGGGCCGCTGCTTCAGCCCTGGGGCCGCAGCTCCAGCAGGTGGCCCGCCAGCCAGCAGCTCTGCCCCTCCCGGGGCCAGCTGATGCTGTGGAAGAAGTCAGAGAGGTCCTGGAAAGTAACAGAATCTGTGACCTCCATGACAGAATCGTACCTTACAACTGAGTTAATTGTTCCCAGGCAGCAGGGAAGGGACCTTCTCTCAAGACTGCATCGGGAAACCACCCCTGGTTCCGGTTAAACCGTTCCAAGGAGATTCTAGCCATTGAAAGGAAGTGTTTTGTGTTTGCTTTGGGAATTGCTCTGGCTGTAAACAGTGGGAGTGAAGGGACTAAACACCCCCCTCCTGGCTGCAAACCTCACTGGAAGGGCACAAATGCTGCTTTGGGCTGATGCCACAGGAATAGCCAGCAGAGGAGAGTGTCAAGGGACTGATGCCCTGTACTGTGCCATGACTCAGTCACCACCTGAGCCTTGCCAGGGAGTCGGTTCCCAGCCAGGGTCCCCCATGTGGGTTTCCTCTCTCCTAGCAGCTTGTAATAAGGTTTCAGAGGGACGCTCTGGAGCCTGGGGAGCTCGCTTCAGTCCTTTGGCTATTGCATGTGACCTACGAGTCAGGCAGCAGCAGCGCCCTCTTGCAGAGCGGACTAATCCCCCTTCCTGCCTCCCTTTCCCCTGAAGGGATTAAGCAGATCTTGCCTCATCAGATGACGACTGCTGGACCAGTGCTTGGGGAGGAGAGACGTTCGGACGAGTTCTTTGATTCGCTGGATCATGTCATCGACATCCATGGTCACATTATTGGAATGGGCCTTTCTCCTGATCACAGGTGGGTGTGGCAGGACGCGAGGCACAGCAGAGCAGAGGGTCTGCCATGGGGATGGGGCACTGGGCACCTGGCTGCCAGCTGATCAGTAGTTAGTGTGTGTGTGTGGGGGGGGGGGGTTCCAGAGCTTGGTGACTCATTTGAGAAGAGCACAGGGATTGTCCCCTGCCTCCATGGACTCATTAATGCGTGTACACAGGCCCTTGGTGTTTGAGATCTTCTCCCAACCTCTGCCACAGAGCAACACGCATGGAACTGTGGGTGTCTGTTAGCAGGGTGATAAGCCAAGTTGGCCCTGCTGGGGTCTAACCCGGGGTTCTGTAAACCATCAGGCACAGCACTCTGCAGAGGAGCTGCTCCATGCCAGAGGCTGCAATAATGGGGCATTGGACCCCGAGGGTGTTTCGGAGCATTAATGGCTTACGTGTAATTATGGTGATGCTTCGCTCATGTGCACAGAGTTGAACTGGTCACAGGATCTGGGGTCAGGAAGGAATTCCACTCCCCACTGGGGAAGAGGTGGCCAAGAGTCTTGGCTGGAAGGGATAGGAATGGAATTGGGGACCAGCCAGATGCTGATTGTTGTAGCTGCGTGCAGAAGCTGCCTAAGGAGATGTGTGTTTCCCATCTGTGGGCTCTGGCTCTAGCTGGGCCAGGCCGTCTGACTGGTGGCTTGGATTGAGGAGTTTGGTGTATAAGATGAACTCTCCTTGGAGTTTCCCAGCAGCAAAGGCCCCTTGTTAAGCACTTGGGGGGTTCCTACTTGCAGAACTGAGCAGGGATGGAAATGGCTTAATTGAAATCTTAAAAATAATTCATGTAAATAGGCTGTTTCCAAAACTCCAGCCTGCCCCTCCTTCTCCAGAGTCTGTAACTCAAACACCACGGCTGCAAGCTTGTGCTGGAGAGCCAGGCAGTGAAACCAACCAGTGCCCCAGCACAGTCACATCTGAGAGGTTTTCTAGACCGGATGGTGATGCTGACAGAAGTGACCCCGTAATGCTGTTCCTGGAGCAGTGACCCAGCAGTGTAACCTCTCCCCTCCTGTCCCCTAGGTACCTGTATGTGAACAGCCGGTCCTGGCCGCGGGACTGTGTGATCTCTGATCCCATGCAGCCACCCCCCATCGCAGAGGAGATTGACCTGCATGTGTTTGATCTGAAGACAATGAAGGAGGTGAAGCGAGCCCTCCGCTCGCACCGGGCCTACACCCCCAACGATGAATGCTTCTTCATCTTCCTTGATGTCAGCAGGGATTTCGTAGCCAGGTGCCCAGTGGGCCTGTCTCTCTTGGCCACAAAGCTGGTGGGATGGGAGGGGAGAGAAGCCCAGTGTTCCCGACCCCTGTACCGTGCTACTTGGGCCCCTGGGTTTGTTGTGTTTGAGCTAGGTGTGGGTCTGAGATTCTGCAGCACAGGCCCAGCCTCGGAGGCGCTCAGAGGGCAAGTCCTGCAGCAGCATGACGTACCTGAAAACCTGTCGGCTTGTACCAAATGGGATGACTGCCAACCACACGCTCAGTGCAGTGACTAGGCTAGCACAGTCAGTATGTTACGCTGCCCCCCTGGCTCTTGATTTGACAGTGCAATACTGGGTGAGGGAGCTCTGGAAGGTGGTATCGGGGGAGGCGATAGTCGAGGCTTCTGGTGCTTTGGGCTTGTGGAAGAAGGAGCATGTTGATGGGTCAGTTAACTCTGAACCCTAAAGATGACACTGGTGAGTGCCCATTGAACTGAGCAGTGCAATTCACTCCAGCACTACTGCCCACTCAGACAAACGCCCCTGCCTGGATCCCCCTTGGCTCCTTCTTGGAAAGGTTTTTCTCACAGCTGTGAGGGCTGGACACAAACTGGGCCAGTATTTTGGGTATAACCCCAGGCCTTATGGGAGAGGCACCTGTTTCCTCCATACATTTGTGAGGCTTTTGGGGAAGGGGGGCTAGGGCCCCTTTCCCTCTGGCCGGGCTGGGTTCTTACTGGTCTCCTCTGTTCAATGCAGTGGGGCAGAGGATCATCATGGCTACATCTGGGACCGGCACTACAACATCTGCCTGGCCAAGCTGCAGCACGACGACGTGGTCAACTCCGTGGCATTCAGCCCCATTGAGCAGGAACTGCTCCTGACAGCCAGTGATGACACCACCATCAAAGTGTGGCGCTCCCCGCGCACAGTGCGCATCCACCATGCCAGGAACCCTAAGCCCCGGAAGCTGCTCTTCTCCTGGCTCATGAACCAGAAGAGCTGAGCCAAGGCACCTGCTCGTGCTGCTGCCTCACTCCAGCCACACCCTTTATTGTGCTTTGGACAGTGGGCGCGTTGATGGAGAGGAGCTGTGGGCACAAGGCCCTGGAAGGATCCTACCCCAAGAGAGAACCTTGCACTCCCACCCATGGCTCGCATCTGACACACTGCCCCCACCGTCACTGCAGCCTGTGAGCTGGGTCACTGCAGGGCAGACTCCCCCTGCACATCTCACAAGTGCTGCTAGTCGGTCACGCCACCTGCAGCCAAGCTTTGGTCACTGATCAGCACAGACTGTGGCGGCTTATTTTTCTTCGTGAGCTGGGGACCTAGCCTCACAGAGCTGCTGGCTGCAAAGCAGTTGGCCAAAGGGAAATGTTGCAGCACTGCTCTTGTCATGACAGGGCTGTTTTATTGTTGTGTTTGTCCCATGCAGGAGGCGCTGACAGTGTCACTGGTCACCCTCCTCCCGTCTCCCGCAGCCAGGTCCTGAATGCAAACTGGGGAGCGAGGAGACTTTCCAAAGAGGCTCTCGCTGGAACAGTGCAAAGCATTACGGCGCTGGTGCTGGCTTGGCAGCTCTAACGTTCTGCTGATGGCAGCTGGCAACTTTCCAGCCCGTCTCCACCTCGGGCCTACCAGAGCCTTTTGGACTGCAGCCAGGTCAAGGCAAGCCTCTGTCGCTGCTTTCCAGTAGCTGTGAGCCTGTGCACCTCCACCACTGGCTTCCACACACGGGGACGTGGAGAGCTGGTGAGACACATAGGACGGGCCGTGGTGAGCTGCTAAATAACATTAAGATGCTACAGTTGCGTTGCTAATGTGTTGTTTTCCAGGAAATCCACTGCAGTGGTGACCACAAAGCTGAGGTTCCCCCTTCAATGCGGGCAGCTTATGGGCTAGAGTTGGCCATGAGAATCTGAGTCCAACTGTCACAGCATGAGCCACAAACTCTTGGTATTTGCTCTGCAGGACATAGCAGGCGGCTACGCCACCCAGCTGATGCCTGAGTTGCTCACTAACTGCCACGTGCTCTTTCACTGTGAGTGACTTCTCCCTGCGGTGGTACTGGCCTCCCCCAGCGCCTTTAAGTTCTCCTCTAACAAAACAATGAGTCAGTCTTTTCTGTGCTCTGTCATGCTGCACTCTTGGTCTCACTCAAGGCCCCTGGGGCTGTGTGTGATGAGGCAGCCTGTGGAAGCCAAGACTGATGGGAACTTCTAAAGCCTACAGTGGGAGATGAGGAAAATGTCTCACTGCCAGTAGCTGGACCTGGGTCAAAGCTGATCCCGCTTTAAGAACTAGTTTTTGTCTTTGAAAACGTTGGCCCGAGGATTTTAACTTGGTGTCTGAACTAGGATCCTAAATCCACAGGCCTGGATTTCTGAGGTGCTGGTAAGCTGCAGCTCCCAGTGACTTCAAGCTGCAGGTGCTCAGCAGCTTTGAAAATAGCAGGTTGGAATTTTTAGGCCTCTGAATTTGGAAGCAGGGGCTCTAGTCTGTAAAACGGGGGCGGCTGGGGAGGAAGAGGGGCGTATACTTGTCTGTACACTCTGCTCAGGCAGAGGCACAAGTCAAACTAAATGGTGCTTCTGCTGCTTTCTGTGCTGTGTGGACACGCAGGGTTTTAATTCCTCTTATGGGGGCTGGCAAGATTAATAGTGTCGCTCTCCTCCCCCAGCAGCAGGCTCCGGGGGCGCTAGCCCCTAGAGTTCACATAACGGGTCTGTCTGGCACTAGCAGCAACTCCCTGAGCAGGGAGGTTTTGTTTGCAAATGGTTCCGAAGACATGGACGCTTCCCATGGAGCTGTTTGACCATTAAAGAAACTAAATTCACTCACCCTGAGGTGGGGATTTTTTAAATAGCTGTGAGCTCGTGTGAACCCTTTTCCTGCTCGCTGGCGCTGGCTTAACGCACAGCGCCCCAGCCAGCTCCGGGCTGCCTGGGCACGGCCAGGACCTGGGCACAGCAAGGAGCTTTCTGTTGTTCAAACATTCTGCCCCTCGCCACAGCCCTGAATGAAGGGCCTGCTCTGCGGTCGCTGCAGTGTGGCTTTCTGCTACCTGGGATTCAAGCTAGTAGCGTCAAACGGCCTCATCTCTCAATGAGGTACAAGCCCCAAACAACCGCCCTCTAGCCCAGAACCCTAGTACAGAGGCAATGCGCTAGGTGGGTCTGTCCTTAGGATCCAGAAGGGACTTGGGCATTGCAGTGCTGAGTGGGGCAGTGCCTGGAAAAAGCAGAGACCCTCCTGACCCCCCACTGTGAGGGGCCTAGGCTCCATCTGCCCATTCAGGCTAGAGACAGGCACATCTTAGGCTGTGACCCCCCAAAAGCCCGCAGAGTAGGCAGGGAACTGAACCTGGGTCTCCCATCTCCCATCTGTCCCCTAACCAGGGACTGAACAGTGGTAGCTGCTGCTGTTCCTGCAGTCAGATTTTCAAGGGGCCCCACTCACGTAGACAAGCCCCTCAGCATGCCATTTGCCCTGGGCTGGGGATTCCTGGGGGGCTTAAGCAGCACCTAGGCATCTGGCTGCCTCGAGGAAGCCAACAGGGCCCAGGCCCCAAGCTAGCAACTTTAGGCACTGAGTGATTTTAAGCCTCTACAGCTTTTTGTGGGAGTTTCATAGATTGCAGTGGAGCCCAAAGGGGGATGTAGGTACTATTTGTGGAGCTTGGTGTTAGGCTGGGGGCTGATGTGTGAACAGCAGGGAGGGCTGGAGAAATGAGCATGGGGGTGGGAGTCAGAGCTGTGTTCTTGCCACAGCCCCATGGTGGTGGTCGCTGTCTGTTTTCCCTTCTCTGAAATGGGGGCAATATAGGTACTTTGCAGGGGCAGGCCGACCAGCCATGACAACATG
>QXTE01000257.1:786212-829931 GCA_003942145.1 Platysternon megacephalum
GCTCCAGGGTTTTTGCTGCCCCAGGCGGCAAAAAAAAAAAAAAAAAGCCGCGATCGCGATCTGCGGCGGCAATTCGGCGGGAGGTCCTTCGCTCCGAGCGGGAGTGAGGGACCCTCCGCCGAATTGCTGGACGTGCCGCCCCTCTCCCGAGAGGCCGCCCCAAGCACCTGCTTGTTCAGCTGGTGCCTGGAGCCGGCCCTGCCGGCGCAGTTCAAGGGGAGGAGCAAAACTTATACAGCTCCTCTCACCAAACTTGTTCCTTCATCATAAGGCCACCTCCTCTTACCCTCGGCCATACACTGGCTGCCTGCACGTGGCCTGTTTTCAGAGCCGTAGGCTCCCGCTGCAGGAGCCCGACCTACTGCACTTCTGTTTGATTAGCCAGACACGTGATTTGTTTGCTTTTGAATTTTGCTCCTGAGCAACCCTCAGCACTGACTCCTCTCCCCCGTGACTGGTGTACTGGCCGAAGGTTTCTTTCCCTCACAGGCTTGTGGCTAAAGAGGCTTGAATCCTCCCCTGCATAGCTTAGCAAAAGACTCCTGTAAATACCGATATGGTGCTGGCCAGGCAGAGTTGCGAGTGTCTTTCAAGGCAGTGGTGTGAAACGGACAGCTGGAGCTGTAATACAACTATCCCATTACTGACTGGACTCAGAGCGGGAGGTTGTATGAGACTAGGATCACAGGCCATCACTGTTGTGTCTCCCAGCTACGAAGCAGGTATCCACAGCTGGCTCTGTGACATATACACACACAGAGCACATTTTAAGCTGGCAGTTCAGTGCATCCATGCACAAAACAGTACCACGGCAGTAGCTGCAGCACAAGCCTTAGCTACCTTCCACCTGCCTCGGCCATGCATACTTTACATCCACTGAACAGCAGCACCTCCAATGGCTTTCCAGCCCCCACCTTTTCACAAAGTGGGTGCTGCATAGCACAGGTGGCATTTAGCTTCTCACACTCTGGGAGTTTGTGGACACAGACCCTGCTGCAGCTGAATGCATCAGCCACCAGCAGGGGGCAGCCAATCAATTTTACTGAAGGTAATTGAAGGGAGGGAGTAAGCTGCAGGGAAATAATTTGGGGAGGGAGGAAGGTCCTGCATGGAAAAGCCTTCAACCTTAGCACAGCTGGTAAGTGATGGGGGGGGCTAACAGCCCTGGGGAGAGCAACATGAAAAGCACCAAGTCTTTCAAGTGACTTCCTCAGAACCTAAGGCCGCTTCTCTCCCCATCCACTCTGCTGAGCCCAACTGTGCCCTCAGCTGGAACAGGCTTGCTCATGCAGATAGGACCCTCTTCCATGAGATGGCTATAACAGGTGGTTCCTTCTGTGCCAGGGCTGGGCTCCTCTGGTCAATATTACAGCCTGGATGGGAGTGGGGGGGCCCTTCTCCAGCCCGGGAACACTGGGGCTCTAGCAGGAAGCCAGTGCAGGCTTTTTGGCTGTTGGGTGAATTTATACTACAAGGGAAGGTGCAGCAGTGACAACGCGAGCATCCGCCAACACCTTGTGTGTCACACCGGGATCAACGGGGCCTCCACTAACAGGATCCATGCCAGTGCAGCAGGGCGGAATCGCTTGCTGGAGCCACCACACTTTGCACAAAATGTGGTCTAACAAGACACAGCAGCAGCCCACTATTGCCACAGCACAGCAGGGGAATCTGGATGCTGCTCCTGTTTAGGACAGCAGCTCCTGGGGGCAGGGGCCCATCCCGTGTCTGAAGTCCCCAGCATGCCTGTGAGTCCTAGCTGAGTGGCATGATGTGTAACAGGGCTGCTCCTGCAGCCCCAGTCCCAGCCATCCTGGGTAGGCTTTGAACCTTGGCTAAAAACTCATCCCAACACCTCTCCACAGGGAGGGCGAGCCAGCCGGCTCCAGCCAGCACCTTGGGCTCTCCTGCCACAAGCACTATATGGAGCTGGCTTTGGGTTCCACCCCTGCCACCAGACTGAATCTTGGACAGAACCCACAGCAGATGCCAATGTACAGGATGTGCCAGAGATGCCTTTCAAACCTCTGGGGTCCCTGCTAGGGCTTTGATAGCCTCTGGGGCCCAGGTCCCCTTACTGCCTGACCACTCAACCCCCCAAAGGCAGCTGTGCTCTAAACCCCTGGAGCTTGCTGTGGAGGGACAAGCCTAGCAGTGACACTGACGTTTCTCAAAGAGCCAGCCCTGGCCACTGAAGACAAAGCTAGTACTTCCCAAGCCAGGGGAGAGCTCCCCTCCCCCTGCCTTCTTCTGCAGCAGCTTAACTCTGCCATGGCCTTCTCGGTGGACCCTCCCAGGGCTGGAGCACGGTAGTACCAAGAGTCAGGCTGGCCCCGGCGCACAGCCAATCAGCTGCTCAGTCTACAGGAACGTGTAGTTTCCAGCCTCCTCACTAGACACCTCGTTTCTCAGACAACGTAGGGAAACCCAAGCGCCCAAAGGCTCAGGAGAGTCACTGCAAGGGGGATCTGGAGAGTGCACATAACAGAAAACAGGCTCCTAGCGTCAAGAGGAACAGGCTGGAGAAACAGCTAGTTCCTGAGGGGTTGGGCCCCATCTGGACACAGTGTTCTGAAACTGAACAGCCCCCAGGCCCGTTGCCACTGGGCACGCAGCAGCGCTGCCTCGGGGCAGGGAACGGTGGGTGGAGTCTGTGCAGGGCTTGGAGAGTAGAGAGACTCAGACAGCTTTCTGTGGAGTACCATCCGGTCCAGGGAGGTGCAGCGTCCTAGACAGACTAGGGACTCAGACCCCCGCCTGCTCCAGTGACCCTCCAGTATCTAGATGTCGGTCTTTAAACTGAGCTGATTTAATTCCCTTTGGCTCCCATGGGGCAGCTGTTTTACATCTGTTTATTGGCAGCTGGAGATCATGGAATTGGCCCCTCTTTGGATGGGGAGTTCTGCACACAGATAATCCTTTCCCCGCCCCCATCCCTAGAGAACCAGCCACCGCTCCTGGCCCAGAAACGACATACATGTAAATAGCGGCTCAGCTGGGGAGCAGTGCAGGACTGGAGACCCCCGCTGGCTTACTTCTCTGTGGGCCCGAGCCAATACGCACCCCTTTAGTCCTGGCAGAAGCTTCCTGTCACCCTAGCCTGGAATCAAAACTCATCTCCACTGACAGATTTCTGACCCTAGCTGAGGTGTCCGGAAGGGCTGGGAGGAGTAGGGGGCCAAGTGGACTGAAGCAGGCCGCTGCCTAGGCTTGAGTGGTGGCCTACGATGAGACAGCCTGTCACTGGTCCTAGCTAGGACAGTGTGAAGGCAGAAGTGCCTCAGCTCTGCAGACGCCCCAGGGCCTGAGCCCAGGTGGGGAACATACAATTTCTCTCTTTAGAGGACACAACAGAGGGGCTATGGCCTTCCTCCACGGAGAGGGCCACAATTTCACAATCCTGGATTCCCTTGAGTTTGCTAACTGGTGATCGTTCCACAGAGAATTCCTTCCCCTGCACACAGGCAGCGGATCACTGATGCTAACTGGAAGTGGGGCTGTTGCTCTCTGGGGGGCTCCAGCCAACCACCGGGAGCACCTCTGGCATGGGCAGCAGGCCCAGCCTCTTTGCCTGTCCTCCAGGCCAGAAGAGCAGGGGAGGAGTTGGACAGGGCTGGGACAACCCCTGAAGGATGGTTCAAAAAGCAGGTAGCTGGGTGCTTTGGCCAAAGAGAACCTGAAGGTTCGTACTGATGGGAGAGAACAGGACCCATGGGGAGAGGAGACAGAAAACCACAAAGAATAAGGCTCCAAAGTGGCTAATGGCCACTCCAGAGTTACAGGTGACCACCACAGAGTAACTCTGAGGGGCCAGTTAGCCACAATGGCAACACACTGAGAGGGACCCATTCTCCACGAAATAGAAAGACAAAGGGGCAGCAAACTGGGGCCAGAGTGCAAGGAGCCCAGGGAGGGACGAGTACACAAGGAAAGCCCTCGGACGGGTTCGAACCGAGCAGCTGCAGACTGGCTGGCTGGAGAGAGCACACGAAGCTGGCCACGCAGCAATCGGGGCTGCAGTGCTGGTGAGGCTGTTAGACCCCCAGCCTTGTAAACTAAACCCCCTTGATAGAGCGAAGAGCCCAAGATTTCACATTCCAGATTAGCTGCCGCCTGCGGGAGGACATTCGGTGAGGGAACACCAGAAGGGGCCTGCCTGCAAAGGCAAATGAAGAGATGCGCTAAAAGCCAGGATGAGAGTGGTGGGGAAAGGAGCTAATGAGCTTCCCCCCTTGGCTAAACCCTCATTCGTAAGGTGCTAACCAGCTCACACACGGGGGAGCAAGGCTGGCCTGCCCTAAGCCCAGCTCCAGGAGTTAACCATTAACAGGCAACAAATTAGATTCCTAGGCACCTCTTTGACTAGGTCAGGACCCGCTCCAGAGAGTTACAAGACTCATCTGTTTGGTCATTAAAAACACAAGCTATGCCAAAGGCACCTGGAGCAGTAAGTTCTATAGGAGACCTACACTGAAAGAAAGGGGGAAAATATTCCTCAGGTGCTGTCCTCCCTTACTCTACACTTCCCCTCCCATCAGATCACTTACAGATAAAACGCAGGCCGGGGTTTGGGTCTTCTTTGACATGGACACTGGGAACAGCTCCCTCTTGCCCTACTGACATACGGCCCCACTCAAAGTGCCTCTGCAGCTATGGCTGCCAAAGAGAGGCCAGTGAGACTGCGCTAAACTGCTTCCCTCTCACTGAGAGCTAACAACTATCTCTGCCATGCAAAGCCCACATACCTCCTCTGCCTGCTCCTAGTCCACGTCACACCCTCATGTCAAAGATCAAACCAACCAGCAACACAGAATTACAGAACCTTTAAGCAAAAACACCAGAGAGAAACCAGCTCCCTCTAACACTGAGATCTCCTACGAGAATGAAAGAGCCTGGCCAAAGGGATATGTGCAGTGGTGCTCTGGGCAGGCTGAATGCCTGTTCCATCGTAGGAGCTGTACATTAAACAAGTACAAAAGAGCTGCCTTCGTTTTAGCTTGAAACCCGGGTGCAGGGAGCCCTGCTAGCTGATTCCTGCAGGGGATCATCCAGTCCCCATTGATCATGGATCAAACTCAAACTAACCTCAACACAAGCCTCTTCTCAAGGAAGATCTGCACTAGAGAAGCTGGTGTTTTGACACCAAGGGAGGGTTCCCATCAGACACTGCATTTCCACTCAGAGCGGAGCAGGTCCCTTCAGGGACGGGGCCAGGTCTGGACTTTGCCCCTGCTCCGGGGCATGCTGAGGGTGCTGCACTGGGAGGGCGAGCCCTGGTCGGCTGGCACTGTGCTCAATGCTCCTGGTGGGGAGGAGGCTTTAGAGGCCCGTGAGATCTACGATGGCTTTAATAAAGATGGCGTCGTCACGCACGTAAGAGTTCTTGGCCTCCATCTTGGAGACTGGGCAGAAGAGTGGGCAGCCACTGGCAATGTTCATCTCGGTGACGGGTCGCTGAAAGGACGATGACGTCACATCGGGTCGGAAAGCGTCGATAATGTGTTCCCGGTTATTCTGATCCAGCAGCATCAGGGTCACCTAGAGGTGAATACACAAGAGAAAGAGCATGAAGAAATATGGGAAACATGCAACCCCCCCCCCGTCTGTGACTCCCATTCATTTTTACCTTTCGAAAGCTGCAGACACACACGCAACCTTATGCACTTGTGTGGCAGCAAGCTGGGGTCATGCCTGCATTCAGGCTCAGTGCCAAGCCCCAGCCAGATCTACACCCTGCAAGAAGGCTCCCTGCTTTCTCCCAATCTCTGCTGTGCCACAAGGGAAATTCTGCACTTGGTTCAAATCGACTGACAACTAGAGACTTTGCTAAATTCAATGCAAAAATGAAGTGCGCGCAGCAGCCCGGGTAGCCAGCAGCTGCAGATTTGGATATTCAGTTTGATCCTGCCCCATTGCATGCATGTCCCTTTGAGATAAGCAAGGCAGATCACACTGCTCCAATGGGTAGTTTCAGGCTGTCTGCAGAGTCAGGCAGATGTCACTGCATCAGTTTATACCTGGTTCTTATTTTTAAGGTTTTCTTCACAACTGCAAAGGTTTAGAAATTTAATTTAGAAAATAAAGATGACAGCTCAGAGTCATGGAGCACAATTCAGGGTCCCTGAATATCAGAGCACACGCAGTGTGGTTAGTATGAAAGTTCTGGTCATTCTCCAAACACATCATCACCCCACTCCTGACTGTATCTTTCCCCTCTCCCCTGGGCCTCTCTTGTAGTATCCTGGGCTTTCATCAGGACAGGAGCCTGCATGGAAGAGCTCCCCCAAATGGCTAGTGCAGCGGTTCTCAAACTGTGGGTCGGGACCCCATTTTAATGGGGTCGCCAGGGCTGGCTTAGACTTGCTGGGGCCTGGGGTGGAAACTGAAGCCTGAGCCCCACCACCTGGGGTCAAAGCCGAAGCCCGAGTGCTTCAGCCCTGGACAGCGGGGCTCAGGTTACAGGCCCCCTGCCTGGAGCTGAAGCCCTTGGGCTTCAACTTCCACCCCACCACGACCCCTTGTCAGAAGGGGTTGTGGTGCAATGAAGGTTGAGAACCCCTGGGCTAGTGCGTTCTCTGCCTCTGCTTGCTGGACGTGCCAGCTCTCTGCCTAGGAGAGCAGGTATCTGAGCGGCCCGAGTGGGGATAAAGCCAAGGGAAATACATCACTAGGCCAGGCAGGCCTTTCAGGCACCAGGACTGGCTCTGCGCTCACTCCCAGCACCTACCTTCTGGTTGAAGGGCCATCGCAGAAGCGCATCGTTGGGTCCTTTCATCACCACAAAGAACAGAGACAAGTGGGTCCCACGTCCAGTGCCGTCCCCGTTTAGGTACACACGCAGGCACATCCTATAGCCATATTTGCTTGTGTAGAAAGCTAAGTGATGCAAAACATCAAGAATAAACAGCTGTGCAGAACAAGGGCTAGGGCAGCAGGGGAGCCCAGATGGTTCTCAAACAGTTTCAACTGTCTATTGACTTTGGCTTTTGAAGCGTAAGTTGGGGAGGGCTCCCTGAGCTGGGGTCCCACAGGAGCATCTCCGCTGGGTGCAGATAAAGGGGTTAATAAACGATGGCACATGTATTTAAAAGCACACAAGACACTGGGGCCCCAGTACATGAGGCACTAGGCCCAGTTAACATGCGGCTACTGTCATAGGACAAGAACAAGGAGACTGCTGACCTTTAAAGGACTTCTCTCCACTCTTCTGCCCTGCAGAGGCAACCCCACGCTGCGAGACGGAGTTGGAGCCTATACCTGCTTAGGAAACAATCCCACTGCTGCCTAAGTTCCAGTGACAGGGCCAGTCACACCCCATTAAAGGGAACAGGGCTTCACAAGTGTCACTGAGGGCCTAGTCTGGCCTACTCCCCTTTATGACGAGCAATGAGTGTACAAGCAGGAAAGAGCCCAAACTGCAGCTGAGATCTCAGGCTGGCGGACACAACACCCGCTCAGGCATCTGTGTACTTGTAAACTTACTACACTTGACCTGGAGTCCAGGGCCCAGATACTGAGCCCCACCGTGCCAGGAACACTCAAGTTACTTTAAAACAGGGCAGAGGTGTAGTTTTACATTCAGCCAGCGCCTTTCATTCCCTCTTTCTTTAAGCTATGCATCTCCTTTTCCACAAGGAAGGAGAGAGCGCACTGTGTGTAGCTGCGGCTATGTTGCACATTGTGCTTTTGGAGGAGTCATGCAGGGAACAGCCCATTCATAACAATGCACCAGTGTGAATACTGGTAGAATGTGAGGGGAATGGGTAGCTTGTGTGCACGTGGAGGGTAACGCGATCAGGCCCTTCCGTAAGGGGCTGGGTGCACTGTTATGATGGGATGCACAGAGGCACCGAGCTGGGACTTAGGAGAGCTGGCTGCTACTCTTGGCTCTGGCACTGACAAGTCACTTCATCTCTATTCCCCACTGCACCATCTGTCGGTGCAGACTGTCCGCTCCTGGGGGCAGAGCCTGCCACTTCCACTATGGAGCTGTGCAGTACTCAGCACGATGGGGGCCTGAGCTCAGCTGGGGCCTCCAAAGGTTACTGAGATGTTCATAATTCAAAAACAAACTGAGGGAAGAAGGGGAGGGACAGCTGAGCAAAGTACAAGGCAAGCTCAGGTGAAGACAGACCAGCCAGCAAAGTACCAGAGACATGTATGCTACAAGTCTGCACCAAGTGTCCATTTAGCTCAGTAAGAAAAACCTACGCACCCACAAAGCAATTTTTAACCGATCCTAACCTCTGTTTCTCTGCCTCATTTCTGCATAGCTAAAGCAGTATCAGGATTGCAGCTTCCTGCCTGGTGCTGGGTCTAAGTAACATGCAGGAAACTCGGGTGCTGGCAGATAAGTCTTTCCTTCCCTATAAACAGTCTCTTCTCAAGTGTTTTTCCATGAAAAAACCTCTCTCTCTCTCTCTTTCATTTCCAGTCCCTTTCAAACCAAGCACAACACACTGCTTTTCTGTGGGCCTTGGGGGGCTTGAACAAAAAACAACAACCCTGTTTGTAACAGGATCCACAAATGTCTATGCGCCCTTTGTTAGAGCAATTTAAAAAACACACTGTTATGGAGATAGACCTATCTCATAGAGCTGGAAGGGACCCCGAAGGGTCATCGAGTCCAGCCCCCTGCCTTCACTAGCAGGACCAATTTTGCCCCAGATCCCTAAGTGGCCCCCTCAAGGATTGAACTCACAACCCTGGGTTTAGCAGGCCAATGCTCAAACCACTGAGCTATCCCTCCCCCCTGTTCCTACAGCTGTGAGATCATCAGTGATCCTGGCTCATTAATAACCATGTGACACAGGTTGTAAGAATTAATATCTTATATAGCATCTCACTTCAAAGTGTTTTCGCCATACAGCACTACTAAAATGCAGCCACTTCTGGGGAAGAGGCTAGGCATCAGCCAGCATATAGCATGTTACACAAGAAAGGAAGTGGGGGTGAGAGAGGAGACATTTAGGCCAAGGAAACTGGGTCAAACCCTTCCAGGGCTGTATGAGTTTAGTGCCGAGAGAGCAGACAGGCTGTAAGAATCATAGAATCTCAGGGTTGGAAGGGACCTCAGGAGGTCATCTAGTCCAACCCCCTAAGATTTTAAGGTCTCATCTCAAAGGTGCACACAAAATGGCGTGGAACTCAGTGTGTCTGCTTTGGAAATATGAAGGGCAGAGTTGACCCTGCTAGAAGGTGAAGCTCGACTCTCAGGGAGTCTAGGGGGTTTCAAGGCTGACCACTGTTTTTAAGAGGAAGTTCCAGTGACAGGGCCAGAGTTAGTAGAGCAAACACAGTTATGAGAAAGCTTCAGTTCAACTGAAAAACTGGAAGAGAAAAGGGATTTTCCAAGGGGCAAAAACGTTTTGGATAGAGAATAAAAAAGACACCATACAATATACAAATAATCACAACTGGCGTTTTAAAACAGTTCTTTAGATTGTCCGTTTAAACTAGTCTGTCTCTGGTTTATGTGCAGTTCCAAGGACTGGCTGCTTTAAAAAGGAATCGTCCTGCTGGCTTAGAACCAGAGCTGTTCCTGTTGGCACAGACCCAGATTCCAGATCCCTCAACTCTGGCACTAGCAGACTCCATGGCTCACTTAGCACTGACGTCCTCCAAAGAGATGGTGTCTGGATTGCTGGGATGCTGCTGCTTTAGCAAGTTCACAGCTCAGACAAGAACATGGGTAGTGATCTGGAGACACTCTAGAAGCTCTGGAATGCTGCATGGCTGGGGTGAGCACGCTGACTTTATCTGAAGAGCAGGCAGCTGCCCAAGCCTCGCTGGAGATATGCATATTTCTCAGTCCCTGTGGACACACTGTATATTGTCATGTTATGCTCTAGGTACCTCGATTCCTTCCCTTGCTTACCATCATCCCGATGGCCCTAATTTGGGTTGTACTGTGTAAAAAGGGCTATTATTGCAGGGCTATTTCTGGGCCTAGGAGGGCTACATTTCCTGTTAGGGAAAGAAAAGTCTTCTGTATGCAGGGAAAAAGGGATATCTTACAGCAATGCCGTTTCACTTATCTCACTGTAAAAAATCAGTCTCTACTGCATTCTTGGGGGGTGAGGGAAAGAACTTGGCAGAAACAATCTCTGCATGCCACATGCCAATTTCAACACTACTCAAATGACTGGGCACAGCTGGAGCATGGGAAGCCTCACAGTATTTTGCTAATTTCTAGGTAACAACCTGGAGAGAAGATGGCAGGACAGCGGCCGGCTATCGCCTCCTGACGTTTTCTGGCAAAGTCTGTAATCTTCCAGATGAAAACGCCATCATAGGTTGAAGCTTCCATGTCACGGATCTTTTGCTCCATGTCAGCCATGGCCAGATCTTTCAGTCCAATGCTCCTTTCCAGCTGCCGGACCTGATCAGTGGAATACACAGAGCACCTTGTTTAGAAATATAAGCTGCTAAGGGACCCAGGAAAGTCAAGGGATCCTGTGAACCTCATTCAGGCCTGAACTTTGGTGGGGAATGTTCTCCAGATGTGATGGTGGCCAGGAGAGGGAAGAAATCCACCACTGTTGGCCAACTCACTAAAAATAATTTGAGATCGCCCTGCTGCTCTTGAGAAAACAGTTAACCAACACCTCTCTTCACTGCCAGAGCAGGGCACTTTCCAGCTGTGGATGGCAGATTCCAGTCAATGAAAGATGAGGTGTTGGTCTCCACTCCATAAAGAACATTAAGGGAGGGAGGTGGAAAATCAATGTTTGTGACAAAACTGAACCGAGGGACAGAGAAACCGACAAATCGAGTCAAGCAGGGTTCTAAACAGCTATTTGCTGTTGTGAAGTATCGTGGCCTCTGCTTTGCGAGATCATACCTCTGGAAAACAAAGGTATGCTACCTGTCATAGAGCTCCCATGGACACTGTGTCTAGAGTACGATGAGAATGCAAACCTAGAGCCTGACAAAGATTGCAGAGCATACTGTAGGGGATCAGTTTTGTACTGTAGGAGGATGACCTACATAACAGGTCTTTTTCCGCTCTAACATGTATGCGATTTTGAGATGGCATCTAGATACTAGAGTGATGGGCACCCTGGAAATGTCTAAGGCTTAGTCTACACTCAAGAAAGAACGGTTACTCACCTTTGTAACTGTTGTTCTTCGAGATGTGTTGCTCATATCCATTCCAATTAGGTGCGCGCGCGCCGCGTGCACGATCGTCGGAAGATTTTTACCCTAGCAACCCCCGGTGGGTCGGCTGTGGAGCCCCCTGGAGTGGCGCCTTCATGGCGCTGGATATATACCCCAGCCGACCCAGCGCCCCCTCAGTTCCTTCTTGCCGGATACTCCGACAGTGGGGAAGGAGGGCGGGTTTGGAATGGATATGAGCAACACATCTCGAAGAACAACAGTTACAAAGGTGAGTAACCGTTCTTTCTTCTTCGAGTGCTTGCTCATATCGATTCCAATTAGGTGACTCCCAAGCCTTACCTAGGCGGTGGGGTCGGAGTGAGCCATCACTGCGTGCAGAACCACTGAGCCAAATGCGGCATCGTCTCGAGACTGCTGTACCAACGCGTAGTGGGCGGCAAAGGTATGGACGGATGACCAGACCGCCGCTCTACAGATTTCTTTGATCGGCACTTGAGCCAAGAAAGCGGACGAGGATGCATGAGCCCTTGTGGAGTGGGCGGTGATGCGTGGTGTCGGGACACCGGCCAAGTCGGAGCAGGCCCGAATGCAGGACGTGATCCAAGAGGAGATACGTTGTGAGGAGACCGGTAGGCCTTTCATCCGGTCAGCTACCGCAATGAAGAGTTGGGTCGTCTTCCTAAACGGCCTTGTGCGTTCGATATAGAATGCGAGGGCCCTGCGAACGTCCAGAGTGTGCATACAGTGATCTTGTCGCGTAGCATGCGGTTTCGGATGGAAGACCGGGAGGAAAATATCCTGGTTCACGTGGAAAGCCGAAACCACTTTGGGAAGAAAGGCAGGGTGGGGGCGAAGCTGCACCTTGTCCTTATGGAAGACCGTGTATGGAGGTTCCGACACGAGGGCCCTGATTTCAGAGACGCGCCTTGCTGACGTGATGGCTACCAGGAAGGCTGTTTTCCAAGACAGGTAAAGGAGCGAGCAGGTAGCCATCGGCTCGAACGGGGGCCCCGTGAGCTTGGAGAGGACCAGGTTGAGGTCCCACGCCGGAACCGGTTGACGAGGTGGAGGGTAGAGGCGATCTAAGCCCTTTAGGAATCTAACGACCATCGGGTTAGAGAAGACCGAGGAAGAACGTTCTCCGGGATGGAACGCCGAGATAGCTGCCAGGTGTACTCTGACAGATGATATCGCCAGGCCCTGCCGTTTCAGGGATAGGAGATAATCCAGTATGAATGGAATCGACGCCTGCAATGGAGACGTGGCGCGCTGTTCGCACCAACAGGAGAAGCGCCTCCATTTGGCCAAGTAAGTGGCCCGAGTGGAAGGTTTCCTGCTACCCAACAGAATCTGCTGCACTGACTGTGAGCAGAGTAATTCTGCCCGAGTTAGCCAAGCAGCATCCATGCCGTGAGGTGAAGCGACTGCAGATCTGGGTGGCACAGTCGTCCGTGGTCCTGGGAGACCAGGTCCGGCAACAGCGGGAGCGTGATTGGAGGCACTATCGACAGCTCTAGGAGCGTGGTGTACCAGTGCTGTCTCGGCCATGCTGGAGCAACCAGAATCATGCGTGCCTTGTCCCTGCGCAACTTGAGCAGGACCCTGTGGATCAGCGGAAATGGAGGGAAGGCGTAGAGCAGCTGTCCTTTCCACTGGAGTAGGAAAGCGTCTGACAGGGAGCCCGGAGAGCGCCCTTGGAGAGAACAGAACACTTGGCACTTCCGATTGACTCTCGAGGCAAAGAGGTCGATCTGGGGAAACCCCCACCTTTGGAAGATGGCGTGGATGATATCTGGGCGAATCGACCACTCGTGTGTTTGGANCCCCCCCCCCCCCCCCCGCTTGTTGATGTAGAACATGGCCGTTGTGTTGTCTGTGAGGATTGCCATGCAACGGCCATGTAGAATGCCACTGAACGTCTGACACGCTAGGCGTACTGCCATCAATTCTCGTACACTGATGTGTAGAGCCAGTTCGGATGCGGTCCAGAAGCCTTGTGTCTGGTGCTCCGCCAGGTGGGCACCCCATCCGAGAGATGATGCGTCTGTGACCAGGTGTAAGGAAGGTTGTGGGGGGTGAAATGGGACCCCTTCGCACACCGACGAGTGGTTCAGCCACCAAGCGAGGGAGGCCAAGACCAATTCCGGAACCGTGACCACCATGTTCCGGCCGTCCCGACCTGGACGATACACCTTTGCTACCCAGGCCTGAAGTGGACGGAGCCGAAGCCTGGCATGCCTGGTTACGTAGGTGCATGACGCCATGTGCCCCAGAAGGCTGAGGCACGTTTGTACCGTGGACGTCGGGAAGCTTTGGAGGCTGCGGACGATGTGCGCAATAGTTTGAAAACGAGCGTCCGGTAGGAGAGCGCGGGCAAGTTTGGAGTCCAAGACTGCCCCGATAAACTCTATTCTCTGGGTTGGTTCCAGAGTTGACTTCTCCTTGCTGAGTAGGATGCCCAGCTTGCGGAAGGTTTGAAGGGTGAGTTTGACATGCGATCGGACATCGTCCTTGGTGCGGCCCCGGATGAGCCAGTCGTCGAGATACGGGAACACCTGTATCCGCTGTCAGCGGAGGTGGGCTGCAACGACGGCCATACATTTGGTAAATACCCTCGGAGCCGTGGACAGTCCGAATGGAAGGACGGCAAATTGGTAATGTTGTTGGTTTACCACGAAGCAAAGGAAGCACCTGTGCGGCAGGTAAATTGCTATGTGAAAATAGGCGTCCTTCATGTCGAGGGCGGCGTACCAGTCTCCAGGGATGGGATAATAGTCCCCAAAGAGACCATGCGGAACTTCAACTTTACCATGAATTTGTTGAGTCCGCGCAGATCTAATATGGGCCGAAGCCCCCCTTTTGCTTTTGGGATTAGGAAATAGCGGGAGTAAAAACCCCTGCCCCTCAGTTCTGATGGAACCTCCTCGATCGCTCCCATGGACAGGAGCGCAAGGACCTCCTGTATGAGAAGTTGCTCGTGAGAGGGGTCCCTGAAGAGGGACGGGGAGGGAGGAGGGGGGGGGGGGCAAAAGAAAATTGGAGAGAATATCCCCTTTCCACCGTGCGAAGGACCCATTGGTCTGAAGTTATAAGGGACCACGCAAGGCGGAAATGGGATAGACGATCCCGAAAAGGTGGGGAAAGATCCTGGATGGTGGCTAGTACGCCATCCTCGGGCGCACCTTCAAAACTGTTGTCTGGGACCTGCCGATGGTCTAGGAGGGCCCTGGTTCTGACCAGGTTGGTGGCCATTGGACCGCCTTCTACCCCCTCGCCCACGCCTCCTGTATGTATCTTGTCTTGGACGAGGAGGAGGGAAGAACCTTTGAGGCTGTTGCCTAAAGGGTCTACGCTGAGGCCCCAGGACATGCATCCCCAGGGAGCGTATCATTGTCCTGGAGTCTTTCAGGGTCTGCAACCTAGAGTCCGTCTTGTCCGAAAACAGGCCCTGCCCATCAAATGGGAGATCTTGCAGTGTGTACTGCACCTCTGGTGGTAGGCCAGACGCCTGCAGCCAGGAGATGCGTCGCATCGCTATGCCCGACGCTAGAGTCCTAGCCGCAGAGTCCACAACGTCAAGAGAGGCCTGTAAGGAGGTCCTCGCCACCTTCTTCCCCTCTTCGACCAAAGCCGCAAACTCATCCCTGGATGGACTAGGGATCAGTTCCTTAAATTTAGTCATTGCGTTCCAGGAGTTGTAGTCGTATCTGCTGAGGAGCGCCTGTTGATTTGCAGCTCTGAGCTGCAAACCCCCCGCTGAATAAATTTTGCGTCCGAACAAATCGAAGCGCTTGGCGTCCTTGGATTTGGGCGCTGACGCCTGTTGTCCATGTCGCTCCCGAGCGTTCACTGAAGAAACCACTAGGGAACACGGCTCAGGGTGAGTATAGAGATACTCATGGTCTTTAGAGGGAACAAAGTACTTCCTCTCCACTCCTCTGGCCGTGGGTGGGATAGAGGCTGGGGTCTGCCAGATGGTCTTGGCATTAGCCTGAATCGTGCGTCTGATCGGCAACGCCACCCTGGATGGTGCATCTGCTGAGAGGATGCTCACCACTGGATCCTCCAACTCTACTAGCTCCTCCGCTTGGAGGTCCATGCTACGTGCCACCCGACGTAGAAGGTCCTGGTGAGCACGGAGGTCAGTCGGGGGAGGACCCGAGGTAGATGTCCCCGCCACTGCCTCATCTGGAGAAGATGAGGAAGAAGGTACGGGGGCTAATGGGTCCTGCAGTGGGTCCAACTGCTCCAGGTCACGCTCAACAGGAGCAGGGTCTGGGGCCCGTACAGGTGTAGGAGCAGAAGCCTCCACTCCACCCGGGGGGGGGTCGGCTGACGGTAGCCTCTAGGACTCGGGGCTCCGAGTGTGCCGAGCGGGAGGCTGCCGGCGGAACCCCTTGAGCTTGGTGGTACGCCCATGGGGTCCAAAACGACCACTGTGCAGGGTCCTGGTTAGGGTCGTCGTCCCCCTCCTGCCAGCGGCCTAAGTTGTCCGCTGCTTGCCCCGGTGCGGGGTAGGCTGATCGGGAGGCGCCGTCAGAGTGGGAGGAGCGCGAGGCCGATCGGGAGGGCCAGGGCGGTGCGGAACGTGCCTGCCCTGATGGCGCCGGAAACGGTGCCGAGCGGTGCCGGCCGACAGGGGTACCGTCTCTGTGCGGTGCCAGGGATCGGTGCTGGTAATTCCATCGGTGCCGGGATCCAGACCGGGATCTTGAAGAAGACCGTCTTCTAGAGTGGTGCCTGGAGCAGCTTCTGGATCGCGATCGGCGATCCGATTGGTGCCGAGAGCGGCGCCGGGAGCCGGAACGGTACCGACGACCTGGGCGGTGCCGCGATGTGGAGCGGTATCTGGAGCACGATCGGCGCTGCGAGTACGACCGGTGCCGTGATGGAGAACGGTGCCCGGACTGCGAGCGGTGCCGAGATCTGCTCCTAGAGAGTGAGCGGCGAGAGTCCCCGCTCGGAGACGGTGGACGTACCAGGGTCGGCTTGCCCCTAGATTGTACCGCTCGGGTGAGACGTGGCACCGCGGTGCGGGTCGGTGCCGGCTCTGTGAGGGCAATGAGGTCCCTCGCCGTCGCAAAGGTCTCCGGGGTTGCTGGGAGACAAGGCTCGAGCACGGTGCGGGTCGGGGAGGCCGACCGCACCGGACTCAACGGCCTTTCTGTCGGTGCTGGAGTCAACGGTGTCGTTATCGGTGCCTGCGTCCTTGGTCGCTCCGGTACCGGACGCGACTCCAAGGATACGGTGGGTGCCGATGCCAACTGCTTGGAGGCGGTCCTGTCCGGTTTCCGGGGTCTTTTCTTTTGACCCGGGGACAGTGACCGGTGCCGAGGTGCTTGGGGGCACGGTGCCGGGGAGGGTCAGTGCCATGGACCCTTCTGAGCGTCTGCGCGCAGTGCCGGTGGGACAGCCGCCGGGGCACTACGCACCGAGGGACTCGGTGCCGGAAGCTGGCGTGCCGAAGGCGTGTCCGGGCTGAGGGCCGCCTCCATAAGGAGCTGCTTGAGACAAAAGTCCCGCTCCTTTTTGGTCCGGGGCCGAAAAGCCTTGCAGATCTTGCACTTTTCGGTCTGGTGCGATTCCCCGAGGCACTTTAAACAAGCGTCGTGGGGGTCGCTCGTTGGCATAGGCTTAGAACAAGCCGAGCACGGTTTGAAGCCCGGAGCCTTGGGCATGAGCCCCGGCAGCACACCGGGAGGAAGGGGGGAGAGGGACCCCTTCCAACCCGCTAACACCTATAAGTATTCTATAACTAAATTACAACTATGAACTATTACGATAACACTATAAACAGTAATCTATAACTATACAACTAACTAAGTAGGTAAATGGAAAGAGCTAGGGAGGGGGGAGAGCAGGTAGGCTGTGTTCCACAGTTCCAACGACCGTCACGGGCGGTAAGAAGGAACTGAGGGGGCGCTGGGTCGGCTGGGATATATATCCAGCGCCATGAAGGCGCCACTCCAGGGGGCTCCACAGCCAACCCACCGGGGGTTGCTAGGGTAAAAAACTTCCGACGATCGTGCATGCGGCGCGCGCACACCTAATTGGAATCGATATGAGCAAGCACTCGAAGAAGAAGTTATACTTGTGAAACTATGTCAGTTGGAGATGTGAGTTTTTACCAATACAGTTATACCAGTATAACCTCTAGTGTGGACACATGTATACCAGTATAAAGATGCCTTATTAGCTTATTTCAGTTCCCATCCACACTAGTGTGGGGAGGTTTGCTGCTTTAACTAGGCTGGAACAGTTAAAGCAGCAAACCTTTCTAGAGTAGACAAGCTGAGGATGCAGGTAAGACTGTAGAAATTCAGGTTCTCCCACTATAAGGGTGGGGAACTGACCAGGCTCAGGGATCATTACAAATGCAGGAGGGATCTTTCAGCATCCAGAAAGCTGAAATGCTGCCTCCTCTGTACATCTCACAGGCGTACATGTCCAGAGAGCTTTTCCTCAGAACATCTCAAATATACTCATAGCTTGGCTCCTGATAGCCATGAGGTCATATCACAGACCCCTGCACGCATTACACCTGCACTAAAGCTAAGCACTTTAATTACTGGGACAAATGATTTGAAAGATGTTCACAGAACACAAAGAATCAGAAGCCCAAAGCCAGAGGTTACAGACCTTGTTACTGAGCATTTCAATTTTCTCCTGATCCAGCCGATGCTGCCGGCTATACGCCTCCGCTGTCAGAGACACCCTTTCCACTTCCCGATTCAGCACACACACAATATTCTCAAATGTGATCGTCTTCCTCTCCAGGGCCTCGCACCTTCCCCGCAGCTCCAAGGACTCAGAGAGCGCTGATTCGGAGCACAGCGAATTGGTTGTTAAGAGCATGGAGTTGTCCTGCACTGACGCAAGGGTTGGGTGGTGCTTTAAGTCTCCAGACTCAGCCTTGAGGCTGAGCACAAAGCCCAGCAACATATACAGATGCTCCCCCACACATTTGCTTTCGTGCTCCAGCAGCTTTTCATTTTCCACCTGCAGAAAAAGAAATACACATTCCCATTTGCATCAAGTTAGCTTCCCACTATGGCACGAGATCCAAAGGACACATTCATCCCCTCCGGGTTACAACTGTAACTGATAAAAGCAAAGGGTAATGCTAAGAAAGACACAGTTACAAACTGTCCAACAGCAAGCAGGGCTTTTTAAAGGAAAATTCTAATCTTACACAATGACAGATGTTAAACATTCACCCCACTGTAGATATGATAAAGCTTTGCCCCCCTTCTATAGCACCTTCAGTCGAAGGATCCCTCAGAAGCACTTTACAAACATTAGTGAATGAACCCTCTCGAAACCTCCAGGAGGGGATGTGTTACTATTATTATCCCCAAGCCACAAAGAGAGGAAGTGACTTGCCAAAGTGAGTCATGGGTAGAGCTGGGAACAGAACCCTTGTCTGCTGATACCCTGTCCTGTGCTTTACCCATAAGCGCAGTCATCACACAGAATCAGGAGTCCTTTATTTATAAAATCACGTCTGCAATAACACCATGCTCCCAGCTACTCAGGAATTACACAAAAGCCATCTGAAACCTATCCTTTGGCATGTTCTAAATGGAGACGTTTACTACTCTCCCAATTCTCACTGTCTGAAGAGCCCATGTTATGAAAGACTGCCCCATCTCTCTCCCTCCCCCCCACACCCCCGAGCATGGCTTACTCCTCAGGCATTACCAACCTCCTTTGGCACTTGCTTGCAGCAGTGTGCTATGGCATGCTACTGCATAGCTGAAAGTACCACTCAGCTAAATTACTGCAGGCAGATGCCAAAAGCATTCCTCTGGGTTCTGGCTCCAACACCAAAAGGATCTAATAAACCAATCCTGGTCCTGATCCAGGAAGTCTTCTTTACTGCACTCAGGCTGATTTGTACTTTCAGCATCTAAAGGCTGCTGGGCTGCCTGGACTTGGATCTAGTGAGTTACAGACAGGCTGAAATTATTTGCAATTGTGTAGGGTCAACTGGAGAGTCGTGTGCAAAGTGCTTGCAGGTTAGGGCCCAGAATGAAAAATGTGTCGTATTCCCAGGGAGATAAGCCCCATTGGGCAGAGCCTCACAGTCTTTAAAGGTAGATTATCAGCGTGGTTTGGCATCCATCAGGAGCAGCCTGACTTTAAGCATGGGGAGTTTGCTATTCACCACCCTGGAGAGCTTACTGAACGGCTTCTCTTCCATTCCCCACAACACCCGGATCCAGAGACAAGAGTGACTATTAGCCTTCATTGGTCAAGCTCAGAAGCCTGGACACACCTCCCCACAAAACAGTCTATAACAGGGGTCGGCAACCTTTCAGAAGTGGTGTGCCGAGTCTTCATTTAGTCACTCTAATATAAGGTTTCGTGTGCATTTTAACGTTTTTAGAAGGTCTCTTTCTATAAATCTATAATATGTAACTAAACTATTGTTGTGTGTAAAGTAAATAAGGTTTTTAAAATGTTTAAGAAGCTTCATTTAAAATTAAATTAAAATGCAGAGCCCCCCGGACCGGTGGCCAGGACCCGGGCAGTGTGAGTGCCACTGACAATCAGCTCGCGTGCCGCCTTCGGCACCGGTGCCATAGGTTGCCTACCCCTGGTCTATAAGGACGACTCCTGAACCATGTACCCAGGGAACAGGAGAGTCTGCTTTCTCTGTATATTAACATTCTGCTACGCGGTATTTTTCTGCACTGAGGAAACAATCACTTCAAATCGGTTAATTTTCTAGATACATCTAGCTCTGGATACTGGACAGAAACAGTCTCAGACATAAGTTGCATTCCCACTGCTTAGCTAGAGCATCAGCAGCACTCAAACTTCAACCCCCACCCCCACCATAGGCCAGCTAGTTTCACTTCACTCTATCTAGAGCTCTGTGTGTGTGGATGCAAGACGAGCTGGGGCGACACTCAAGTTATACCAAAAGCTAACACTGCAGTGAAGACAAGGCCCTAGACAAATATTAAGAAACTGGCCTTACCATCTCAGTGCAGCCGACAACCTGAAATCTGCAAGGCACTTTACATTTGCCACAAGTCTTCACATGGTCCTGAAACTACAGAAAAGGTTAAAACAACATGTCAAATATACGCCTAATTCTTCCATTTTACACACCCCAAGACACTCCACGCCCTACACCCAAGACAAGACAGGAAGGTGAAGATGAACTAGAGGATAACTGACCCTTTACTGATCATGACACAGTTGTGGTCCATGAAGCTGATCCAACAGTGCTTAAGGGCCAGAGAGTTGTTTCGCCCAATGGTATTGATCGGGCACTTCCTCTTTAGGTGCCCCAACAGCACAGGGTACAATGCAGGGATTGGCAGGGCCCAGGGGAGCAGGGATAATCCCACCTGCCACTTGTGCATTTGCTCCTTAGTGAAGATACAATTGACCATCGCCTGCATAATGAGATCTGTCTTCAGTGACTGGCCAAGGGAACAGACAAACATGGCAGCCTAGCATCCGGCCACACAAAGCTGTACAGGAAGCCCTGGGATTACTTTGAAGTGGCCAGTTAAGACAAGATGCCACCTACTAAAGGTGGGGACCTCATTGCAGCTCTCACCATAACTCAAACATCCCTTTGCAACTGAAAATAAAGCTCCTTTAAAAAAAACTGGCTGCAAGGTCTTGCTCCTTCCCAGGAGCACATACAAAATGTGCCAGCTCAATGGGGATTAGCGTGACCGATGGCACACCCTTTCAAAGTGATGCCATATGGCAAGCCCATACGCTTTGTCAGGGGTGGAACAGCCATTTTGGACAGATGGACATTCTTTCAACTTTGTGCAGGTTTCACAATCACGTAACTGAGCAATAAAACAGTCATGGCTGTGACAAGCCAACAAAAGCCAGGAGGTTTCAAGAGTAAGGGTGACATTCCACCCTTAGCGGTCCTGCTGCTGCTTGCAAGCACTGCATGAAGCCATGGGAGTCCTAAAGCTTCCCCTCTCCCCCGCATATTTTCCAGTTCACTTCTCTGATGTAACTGTGCCTGGAGGCTGTTCAAGATGATGCATTGTATCAAACCCATGACTTTATACAATTATGGCTCCCAATGCAGTATGGTGAGATCACATCACAGCTTGATATTTTTATTTCCAGCTAAGCGTTAAAGACCTAAGAACTAGGAGCGTGCTCATGTTATTTCCTGTTTGAGTCCTTACTGCAAACACTCTGCCCAAGCAGGTGCCCTCTTGCTGGGTCCAGTAATCCTTTGTGGAGATAGGAAACACTGTACCTCAAACACACCAAAATCTGCTGCTTCTCAGCATGGCAATGGCTTTTTGGTAGCTGCCCTCCAGGACCATGGCTGCTGGCTGCATACCTTTGGAGGGAAGTGCCAACAGCCTAGACTGGAGCATGAAGTTGTTAGTGCTAATCTTACCGCACATGGGAGCCCAAACAGGCACTGGCACACATCATCCTGTTTCTAAATCTTCCTTCTACCAATTAGATATGCTGGGCCTTTACTGGGTGACAATTCACAGCCACATGCCTCATTATGTGGAAATGAAAAGGGGTTTGATTAATTTGACAAATACTCCCACACCCAGGTGACTCACTTACTTAGGGGGCTTGTCCACACGGTGCATTAGTCCGCACAAGAGGGGTGTAATTCTAGTGTGCACTGGTGCATTGCGCACTAACTGGCTGTATGGACCCTATTGGCGCACACTAAAAGTGCTCTAGTGCACGCTAAAAGTTCCCTAGGTATTACACTATGACCTCGGGGGGAACTTTTAGTGTGCACCAGCAGGGACAACATGGACCAGTTAGCGTGCAACATGCTAGTGCACACTAGAATTTACACCCCTCTAGTGCAGACTAATGCACCCTTAGTGATTCAAGTTATTCTCTGAGTTACACACAGCAACATGGTTATGCTGGGACAATGTCTACTGTGGAGCAACAAAAAGTTTGGAGAGAAAGGAAAGAGAAAGGAAGTTAAAACTTTAGACCACTGAAAGTCCCACTCCCTATTGGTACAAGTCTGGATCAGCTGTAATGGCTTCAGATTTCAGACTCAGGCAGATTAGCGTCCAATGATCACAATGCCAAGGCTATAGGAGTTGAGGCCTCTGCTACTGTCCACTTTGAAGCCTTCTTTACCCAACTTTTCACACTCTCTCCTGTTCCCATTTCAGCTGCCCCAAGGCAGCTCGCAGTTATTAGATGGGAGAGTGACCGAGGGGTTCACTTTTCCACGGTGACTCACAATCAAGGTTTTAGAACTTCAGTGCCTCATCACTTGTCCCAAGAGTCACTCTTTGGGCAATCGATGTGGAGTCTAATGCTAGGTCTGAAGGGTTGTAGGTCTTTCATTTAGTGGGATAGTGGCGTTCTTTCCCTACTAACTACAGCAGTTAACGTAACTGTATCACCTAGGATAAGTGTTGTTCTGGCCATGTTGGTCCTAGGATATAAGGGACAAGGTCGGTGAGCTAATATGTTTTATCGGGACAACTTCTGTTGGTGAGAGAGACAAGTTCTGAACTCTGTGTAAGCTTGAAAGCTTGTCTCTCTCTCCAACAGAAGTCGGTCCAATAAAAGATGTTTACCTAGGATAAGTTACCCACTATGCAAGGAGGAAAGAGTCTCTCTGGTCATTGTGGTGAGCACCCAAATATAGCATGAATCAGAGTCTGATTTAGGTGGAGTTACTCACTACTCATGGAAAAAGATTGAGTAATTATAGCGCATCACAAATTGAGACAACACCAGTGCTTAGAGTCTTATGGAACATTGTAACTGGGTGTGAATGGTAGCTGCCTCTCAAAATTAAATGTGTTTAATTGTTTTCCTTCACTTCTCAATAGAGACTGAACATTCTCATGGGCTAGCTCAAGGGTCCCTCTTCTATGCTCATAGAATTCAAGTCACATTCTGTCAGAACTCAAACCACATGCAGTGTGTGCTATGAAACAAGAATGTTCAAATACCTTCTCTCTTGGAATCTTCTTCTTCCCACAGCCCTCACAACTCAGTGGAAATTTAGGGCAGATCTCATCGTGAGCCTGTAAAAGAAGTGACAAGAGGCCATTTGTACACCTAAAACAGCTTTGATAAGGCCACTGTGAAGAATGAAACTCAATGGATCCAATACTTCATTACAAATACATTTTACTAGCAAAAGGCCTGTCATGTGACAGCACATAAATCAAATCCTGGCCTAATCGTGGTGTTTCTGCATGTCAAGTCATGGGTTTGATACATGCTTCTACATTGCAGTTTCCAGGCTGTTATGGTGTTTGGGTGCCTTTGTGCCTTTCCAAGGACTCAGCTTGATTTAAGAGTGTTAGTTTCAGCTCATACTAATTGTGAGAAAAATCAAATTACTTCTTTGATGGAATGACATAATCAAGAGGAAACTACAGTTGTAGCTTTGCCAGGAAAACACATGTTCAGGAGAATTATGTGAAAAAACCCCACCCTCCTGGTAAGAAGTTTCCATGATCTACCAGTCGTGACGGACACCAGTTGGCTGAATTAAAACCCCAAAGCCACACTTGACAGCTACAGATCATGAGCTTTCCAATGTTGCCTCCATTGTCCAGATCAGTTCACCAAGCAAGTGCTTCTCAACCAACCAGAAAGACAATCATATTTTAAAGATAACAATTTTTTAAAAACCACACATACCACATTTGTTCTGCAGTAAGAACTTTGGTTTAGGACGGAAAAGAGAATACACAAAAATGACCCTAGAAACCTGATTTTTTGACCCTTCAACAGATAAAAGAAACTACCAGTAAGAATTAAAATGGGAACTCTTAACACCTTCCTCTCTTCTTTTCATATCATTCCTGTAGTGCTGAAATCCTCTCTTCCTACATTAGTTCTATGATAAGCAAAATATCTAAGCACTCAATCTTGTGTAAGTTAAAAACTCCTATCCAAAAGGGAAATCTAGACAACGTGTTTTAGTACTCTTCTTATGTGCCAGGTAGGTTATGTCATCTTTTTGATATTCTACTGGAGTTCTATTGCTTATACATAGATGGCAAATCATATTAAAACAGATTAAATATATAGGATTGTTCACTTAGCACTAGAAACTCATTCATTTTAATTAACTTCCTTTTATAAATACGCAGTTCTTTCTGTTGTCTAAAATCTGAACTATTTGGGAACCTTGCTGGTCAAGTTCATACTGTACAAACTCACATTCTTAAAGACTAGTTTTGTTTTTTAAAGCACTAGCTACATTTCTACCACCACATCAGAAACCGAAAAGAGAAATCCATTTGCTAACTCATATTCATGTTTCACTAATTACTCTCTCCCTTCCATAGGTTAAAAGGAACAGTATTTGATCCAAGAGAGCTGCTGCAATGTCTCTGGAGATGCGAATGCTACAGTCTGCTGACAGGCTGGGTTAACTGTGTATGTCAATACCAAGGATTAGTGGAATTCTGTAAAAGTTGGGGTGGGGGGGGGTGATTTCAACCCACTCACAACAGAGGGGTTGATTCCCTCCTCATCCAGCAATTGCTCCTATCCTAAGAGGGCTCCAGACAATTTCTTCATTCCCTTCCTTATCCCATAAAATCCTGGAACAGCACCACTTCACTTCAGTAAAGGGAGGAAGGTTTGACCTCAAAAGCAACTATTTCAAAAGGGAGAGCGTATACAATAGAAGTCTGATGGGGTGGGGCTGTAGCCTCCCTCTAGTCTGCCATTTACAAACAAGTCTAATTTCTACCTCCTCTCCCCTCCAGCCACTCTCCCGTCCTAGCCCTCTCATTCAATCCCCACCCAGCCAGTCTAAGACTGCTGCACAGCATTTATCTTCCATGAAGGAAAGAACATTTATGTTCTAAGTAGCACCAGCAGATAGACTCTACTGAATATGCACTATCTGAGAGATACACACTGTTCGTGCCGGCAGGAAGGGAACTACTGACTGAGCACAAATCTGCTGTTATGCTGTAAATGAAACTGCACTGTGCAGTATCTCTTTAAGACATCTACAAATATTAGCTTTAACAGGCACATTTCAAAAAAATTCCATACAAATATTTGAAATATTTTTCTGGATTCTCCACTGGTTTTCCCTGCACCTTATCCTTCTCCGCTCGCAGCATAGGTACCATGGAAAGCTGTCCAAAGCAAAGCTATTTTTTTTACTTCCTATAAAAGGAAACCACCCCATCCTTGGGCCAAAGAGGCAGGGGGATGTCATTCAAGAATGATGCATTACAATCTAACCCCACAGGGGTTAGATTTGCCCTTGTCTTTTTAACTTAGAATCATAGAATATCCGGGTTGGAAGGGACCTCAGGAGGTCATCTAGTCCAACCCCCTGCTCAAAGCAGGACCAATCCCCAGACAGATTTTTGCCCCAGATCCCTAAATGGCCCCCTCAAGGATTGAACTCACAACCCTGGGTTTAGCAGGCCAGTGCTCAAACCACTGAGCTATTCCCCCCCCCTTGAATGTTCAAGGTTTCATCTCCATCACTTTTAGGCAGCTTGCCATTACTCTCAGAGTGGGCTGTATAACAACAAAGTCTCCTTTCCCATTCCATTATCATCCTGCAAGCAGATTGGGAAAACCCAAGAGAACAGGGGAAGTGGAAAGGCTTTAGTCTTGATTAAACACTAAGGGGCTGATCTTGCAGCTATCGAATTCCCACCAGTCAGTGGCAAAACAGCACACATTTTGGTTTCCGATCAGACGCTAAAAATGACAACACTGGGTAAAGTTAGCATCTTGCAAAGCAACACCTAGCTCCTCTCACTCAAGTAAAGCCTGAAGTATTCATTAGTTTGCAAATAACTTCCTTTCCCTAAAAGTGACAGTGAAACAGCCCAGTGATTGCTCCATTGTACAAGCCACTTCGAGGATCTCTACACTGGAGTTTGTGGTCTTCTTTTAGCTTAACTGATTGCCAAGTCACTCAGGATAACTAAGACCCTTGGAAGTGTCAATCTAGACACTCTATGAACATTTGTTCAGGACACAATTGATTGTGATTTACCCTAGCAGCTAGTTAAAACAGGACCATAAATTTCAGACTAGACAGATCCTTGCTTCTCTCAAAAAGTGCTAATACAATGATCTACCCCAATGGAGAGTACTCCACACTTGCCTCAGGGTGAATGTCTAGGTGGGTCTCGCTGTAAGGATACCTGCAGTGTGCTTATGCTGTGACGCTCATACCTTAATGTCAGGAAAGTAGAAAAGCGATTTGCAGTATTTGCAGTTGAGGCTTCTCTCGGGGCATTCCCGCTCTGAATGGCGCTCCTTTTCATTCAGTTTGATCATTCCCTTACATGCCAGGCACTCAATCAGCATGAACGGGCAGTCCCCTTCATGGCAGCTCTGTGACAACAAGAGCAGCACATTTCAATACAACCGTACAAAAAACCCACAGATACAGATGCTTTGAGATGCGTAAAGCCCATTTCCTAATGGATCTCAGGATGAAAGACTCTTCTGGGCCTGCACAAAGAGGGCAAAAGAAACGAACAACTTAATTCTATTTTCGCTAAGGCTGTGTCTACACAACACACCTTTTAGCGACACATCTGTGCTGACAGCCATGCCGGTAAAAGGCGCGCAGTGTAGCTGTTGTATGTCGGCAGGAGAGAGCTGCCCAACGAGCGGCGATAGCTTTGTCGGCAGGAGGGCTCTCTTGCCGACAAAGCGCTGTTCACACCTTCACTTTTCGTCGGCAAAACTTTTGTCATTCGGGGAGTGTGTGTTTTTTTCACATCCCTGAATGACAAAATTTTTGTCATTCAGATTCTAGTGTAGACAAAGCCTTATTCTTATCCGAGTGTTATCCAGATTGGGGAGGTGGGCTGCCAGAGGCACATTGGACACAGCAGAGTACTGGGGTGGAGTAGGCTGCATAACCCCCAACACTACTGCAAATGTTCTCCCCCAGCTGCAGGTTGCTCCTTGAAGGCCATACCATGCTGCCCCTGGAGTGCCCCACTGTAGCTGTCCATAGGAACAGCTTGCATACAAAAAGCTGCAGGCTCTGCCAGCAGCCCGATGGCCCAAGCTTCTCTTCTTTGCTCCCATGGCCCTCAGCTCAGCCATGAGATTACATGTGGCCCAGCCTCATGGAGCCTCCTCCCCACCCTCGAGACCATGTGGCCTTCTGGAGAGAGTGGGGAATGCCATCAGGAGCAGAAGCCACCACGGGAGGGAAAGAGAGAGAGCAATAAAAGAGGAAAGAAAACGAACAGAGAGATTGCAAGAGCTATTCTGTATATTCACCCCTTTGGCAGAACTGTACTCCAGAATCCCAGCTTTCATTTAAAAAGTTTCTAGTCCATATAATTGTGGAGAAAAATCTTGAAGAGGTGCCCAGTATAATCTGCAGACAGGTGTCTGCCTTAGTTTGCAGAGAGGCTGAAGCAATAGCTCTACGAGGTGGGACCGGCCTCATTTATCACAATCAGGGCTCGAGGGACTCCCAGATTCTCTGGCATGTGGCATTTTTCCCAAGATGCCAAAAAAAAAAAAAAAAAATCAGCATTTTTGCCACAGAATTTGCCACTCTGCAACAGCAGATGCCTGATATTTTGTTTTCTGTCTCCCTCCTTGCTGTGGCTGCCTCTCCCACTTTCCTCACAAGTGGGTATTAACTGAATTACAGTGCATACTCCATGGAGCCTGGCAGCAGGTGGTTGGCGAGCTGGAGCCCAGCTTGCAGCCAGATGTGTCAGCTGGTGAATGAGGCTACCTAGAGAACAACAGCACAGCAGCTGATACCAGCAACAAGCTCTTCCTTCCCTGGGGCACTTAGGCGAAGGTGACTGTGGGCCAAGCCATTTGGAGGGCAGCCTCAGAACGAATCACTGTCAAAAAGAATCGGAGATTAATTTAATGTTGTGTTTTCAACTGTGAGCTTTGGCTGTGTGTGGTAGGGGGATGGAAATGGGTCTCCACCTATCACTGTAGGACAGGGGTAGGCAACCTTTCAGAAGTGGTGTGCCGAGTCTTCATTTATTCACTCTAATTTAAGGTTTCGCGTGCCAGTCATACATTTTAACGTTTTTAGAAGGTCTCTTTCTGTAAGTCTATAATATATAACTAAACTAGTGTTGTATGTAAAGTAAATAAGGTTTTTTAAATGTTCAAGAAGCTTCATTTAAAATTAAATTAAAATGCAGAGCTCCCCGGACTGGTGGCCAGGACCCGGGCAGTGTGAGTGCCACTGAAAATCAGCTCGCGTGCCGCCTTCGGCACACGTGCCATAGGTTGCCTACCCCTGCTGTAGGATCTGAATGCCTTCCATGTAACATCCATAGCAACAGCAAAGTCCATAGTGGATTTCTTGAAGTCTCTGGCTCTCCCTTTTCACGGTATACACTCTGATTCGGGAGGGTTTGGGTTTTAATTTTTTAGATTTTATTAATTTAGTTTTAGATTGACTTTTGGTATAGGGGGCTTTTAGGCTGGTTCGGGTTTATTGGGCACAAAGGAGTATCAGCACTTTAGTGTCGTTCTCACACGGAAAAGGCCTTTTTGAAGAGGATGGGTTTTGCAGCATTTCCCAAAGCCCGTCAGACTCTGGATTTGCCTAATCTCCACTGGAAGTTCGTTCAAAACTAGGATCCCCTCGACAGAGAATGCTTTGTCCCTAGCTCTCATGTCCTTTGTCCTGGGTTTTGTCAGCTGCATTGTCCCAGAGGAATGCAGCTGTTGCAGTGGTTCATATATCAAAACATGGTCTTGAACTAGCTAGAGTTTGATCCATGAATTGCTTTGAAGCTTAGGACCAAAACCTTAAACTGAAGCTGACTAGGAGCCATTGAAGGGACTTGAGCGCGGGCCTGATGTGCACGCGGTGGCCTAAATGGAGAAGGCAGGCAGCCGCATTCCGCACCAGCTGGAGCCTACGCATTGTCTTCACATTCAGCTTCAGATACAGTAAATTTCATTTCATGGCAAAAGATTAAATTAACCTTGCTAAGGAAACTGGGAATCAAAGCCACAGAGTACACAAGGCCCTAGATATAGGACATAATAGATAGCACCCATCCATCACCTGAGGGAGCTCCAATCAAAGATATTGGGAACTACTGGTCTAAAGGTATCTGCTCTACAGACCATCACTGTGGTTACATTTAACAGCTACAGATCACAGTTCTTTGGAGACCATCATCTCAGTCTCTCTTTTGTTGCTAATGAGGACACTCCGGTCCCAAGATTCTTCTGACAGCACAGAGATTTCTCACACTGCCACTTTCTGGTTCTAGCTCAGTATTCAATGGTTATCTCCACCAGCAAAACAGTACAGCTTAAAAGCACCCAAATACTGCAACTCTGAGAAGTACACGGTCAACTTGCTGAAAGCCCGACAGCCCTGCCTGCTTTGAATAAAGGAGCAACCCTCCTCTTTTAAACACAGAGAATACTCCAGGTCCTAGCATGCAATGCTTCATCTTGATTGAAGCTGCTCAATCACTTGAATCGAATTGGAGCATTCCATGCTGGAACTTTTCATCTCTATTGGTCTGACCTTCATACGAAAGATGAGGTCACCAACAAGCCATAAATTAGAACTCTGTGGACCACATCTGGCCAGCCCTGACAGGACACAGCTCCCACCTCTCTTCCAGATTTTAGGGAAGGATGTGGGCAAGGTGAATCAGACAAATCTGTGTCCCAAAAGTATAGAAGTTTGGACATTAAATATTAATTTTGTTCTTACTTTAGTCTGAGGATGGAGGGGGCTTTCAGGAAAGGAAATGTGTGAGGGAAGAAAATGCAAACATAGTCAGGACTGGTGCCCTTTACACATTGGAAAATCTGCACCAAACCAGGTTTTCCCCAAACAGGGTTTACTTTAGATCTCGATCTTTTGAGTTTCTTAAACATGAACCAAAAGCACCAATTAAATTCCATCAGTTTTTACACAAAAGTGTGTGATAACAGTCTTGGCATTTCTCTGAAAAAAGTCTCTGAGAGTCCAAAAATTTCAATTCCCAACTGACCGTTAAACGTTGCCTGAAAACTTAAACAGAACTGTGCTCAAACTAAGGTTGCAAAGGGGGGGGGGGGGGGGGGGGGGGGGGGGGGGGGGGGTCGTCTCATCAAAGCTTTAGAAGGGACATGTGACTGATCTGAATGTCCAAGATACTGAATTACAGCTTTACATTTTCAGAGAGCCAGATGCTAGAAGCATTAATTAGCAAAGCCACCACAATATCACTGAGTTGTTTTGAGAAGTAAACACTGACATATCAGACCCTTTCAGATGGGGCTTTCCAATCCCCTCCCACGCACATTTTCTGGCACTCCCTGTAGCTTACCTCCCACACAGCAGGTTGGACAGGAAACAATCTACACCAGAGGTGGCATCCAGCCCGTGGGACCGTCCTGCCCGGCCCCTGAGCTCCTGGCCGGGCAGCTAGCCCCCGGCCCCTCCCCTGCTGTCGCCCCTCCCCCGCAGCCACGCCACCGCGCGGGCAGCACTCTGGGCGGCAGGGTTGCATGCTCATATAGGGCAGCGTGGCAGTGTGTCTGGCTCCAGCCGGGAGGCGCGGCTCCAGACATGCTGCTCTGAGCGGCATGGTAAGGGGGCCAGGGGCTGGATATGGGGCAGGAGGTCCTGGGGGGCAGTCAGGGGACAGGGAGCAGTTGGATGGGGCAAAGGTTCGGGGGGGGCGGGGGGGGGAACAGGGGGGATTGGATGGGGGTGGGGTCCCGGGAGGGGGCGGTCAGGGGACAAGGAGCGGGGGGGGGGGGGCGGATGGGGGGCGGGGGCCAGGCTGTTTGGGGGGCACAGGCTTCCCTACCCGGCCCTCCATACAGTTTCGCACCCCAATGTGGCCCTCGGGCCAAAAAGTTTGCCCACCCCGATCTACATCTAGGCAATCAGCTATGCAACCTTTACCTCTAGGACTTTAAGGGAGGCCAGTTTCCAAGTCTGTGGATTTCAACCCCAGCTCTAGAATCACTAGACCTTCTCTCCAAAATAGGACTTCCTCAAGCCATCTCGAACTGCAAGCACAGGGTGCTGCAACAAACATTTCCACTCAGGACAGTGGGATCTGACTCCCCTGCATACAACTATGAACTGGCTGAAAATGGTGCCCCAATGCTATAAACCAGCTTGGAACCAGAAGCTTCCAACAGGGAAATACAACAGAAGTTTCTTCCTAATTTCAAAGACAGAACCCTGGTGTCCTGCCCAGCATCACAGCGCTCCAACCACAAAGCTTTAGATGCAATACTGTATCTTACTATAACAAACACGGACAGTGCTGCAGAAATATTAATTTCCAAGGAGGAAAAAAAAAGTTGAAGCAATTCCAAGGGCCAGCAGATCTGAACTACATTTCAAGTAAAGACAGACTCCACCAAGAGCACTGAAATATCTCTAGCAGCAAGACCATTCTGTCCAGCCACAAAACTTCAAGAATCATAGAATGATAGAATATCTGGGTTGGAAGGGACCTCAGGAGGTCATCTAGTCCAACCCCCTGCTCAAAGCAGGACCAATTCCCAACTAAATCATCCCAGTAACTAAATCATCCCAGAAATAATCCTGAACCCTGAACCCTGTGGGGGTAGGGATGGAATGTTAGCTTCCCTTCTACCGATTGAATTAAATTCTGGAGAGGGAGTCTTCGCCACCCACACAGATATTCAACTGGATTTTTTATTCTCTTCCACAGGTTCAGCTGAACTCTGGCAAAAGGCTCCAGGCCTACAAAACTGTTAGTAATGTGAAGTCCAGGGTGTTAACAGAAAACAATTTGAATCTGGACCAGGACAGACAAGATCCCAACAGACAAGAGAGCTCATCTATACTTATTAGCTGAACTCAACTGACAAGGAAGATTGAGTCTCTTTTAGACCAATTTACTGGCTTCTCCCTCCTGGCCTTTATTTTATCTGAAAACAGACCAGCCAGCCACAGAACTATCTGGCAGACTAATCCAACCTCTCATTTAGTCTATTTAAATATTGCTCTCAGGATTAGAAGGGCAGATCCTGACGCTCCATTCAGGTCTCCCTAGCCTTCAAATGACCCTATATTCCCCAAGAAGGAGCTTAAATTCAAGGAAGCCCGTATGTCCCTGTCAACTTATTTTAAAATCCTGCTGATGATTAAGAGACTCTCTCTGTAGCTGAAGGACATTCACTTCCCTCATCACTCTGTTGCAAAATGGGAGAGAAATGACATTTCATGTATTTTTAAAGTGCCATTTTATTGCTGTGTGAAGAGTTGGGGACTTAGATGATCCTTAGGAATCTGTCTGTCCCTATTCTAGGTACATATCTGGCTCCCATCACCATCATATCTGAGCACCTGGAAGTCACAAGGATATATTTTCTTGGTTATTTCTCATGCTCCAACTGCCTAACTTCACAGTCTTTGCATCTCTCATCTGTGATTTTTTTCTCCTTTCTGCAAAGCACCTGTTTTTAAAAACTCTTTACCATAGCACACTCTCTATATATACACACATATTGATCAGTGAGCTTTCATGTGGAAACAGCTTTTAATGCACAAAAGAAAAAATCTTCTGAGGCACAGTGTTCACGTGTTCCAAGCATTTACCAGCGTATTCAAAACACAGTAAGAAGAAAATTGTATTTAAAAATTCAGATCTCTTGTGACAGTGCTGAATATTTTAATACTTTTCACCATAGGAAGAGTTGAAAGAGACAGCATGAACTTTGCCCACACACGCAGTTTTAAAAATATGCTGCATCTGAGACGTGACCTTTGGTAGCTTAAACAGAAAACAAAACTTGGAGAGCTGAGGAAGGACTTTCAGGGTGAAGGGCTGAAAATTTTCAGCTGCAGAAGCTGGTCCTCTTCCTCTCCCACCCCTGTGAAATTACTAAAATGCCAGTGAGACAGTCTCCTAGGGTAGCCAAATGAGTTTCTCTTGATACCAGTGGCTGCAAGCTTTTAAAATGAATAAACAGTGAATTATCTTTTAGGTACTTTCCATGGTCGGTCTGAAATAGCACAGCAAGGGGCTTTCCATGGTGGGAGTGTTGCTGCCGCTGAAGGCAGCAACACACATTGCTGCTTTCAGATGACACAGCATGGTTTAGGCATGCTATACAGAAGAGCTGTCACACCACAGCACCCTTCTGCAACCCCTGCTCACCTAATGACTGTATCTGTACTAGCCAGAAATGTACACAGGTATGTAGTATGCTGGTTAGACCCAGCTTTGACATATTTATTGGGCACTTCCCTTCACTCTCAGTAACACTCAATCCAACACCTTGCCACAATGGGAAGAGAGATGAGGTATCAGATAAATCAACTACTACAGCTGCCATAATCCGTCTCCAGCTCCCTACAGACCCAACAGTCACTACTACCATGCCCACAATCCTTGCTTTACTCCTGGGCGAATTCTGCACCACGCAGAAAACATGTCCACCTGCAGATTTCTTTGCTTCCTTGCAGAAAGTGATGGAAAAGCCAAGGGAAGCCAGGTGGGGGTGGGAGGGGCAGGGGATGCCCATGGGTGTAGTTTGAGGAGGCATTGCCCCCAGAGGTGAGGCATGGGGAGGCACATGCCGCTGCTCCCCCGCCCCCGTTTCTGAGCGCAGAGCTGCCTGGCTGAAAGAGGGTGCCACTCGGTTCAGCTGACTTTGCAGCCGGTTGCCACCTCCTGAGTCCTAGTGCGGGTTGTGCTCGCCTTCTGTGTGCTGGGAGACATCCTGTTTTCTGTACAACAGTGAGTGTCCGCGGTGGGGCAGGGAAAAGGGGCTGGCGTGTGGGAAAGAAACAGTGGGGAACGAAGGGGGATGAGATGGGGAGGGGGTGGGGCAGGGTGATAGGATGAGGAAGAGAAGAGGATAGGGGAAGCAGGAGCCCAGCATGCGGCTTCCCCTTGGCAGCAGCTGAAGTTGGAGCTCCCCTGTTAAGCAGGCCCATCAAACCCCCATCCCAACGAGCCCCACCGCCCCTGCACGTGGACCACCCCACTGAGCCCCAACCAGCTATACCCAGACCCTCACGCTGAGGAGCCCCTCCTCCCTTGCATCTGGACCCCCCTGCAGAGTCCCATTGCCCCTGCACCTGGTACCCCCCAACAAGCCCCTGTGCATTCAGATCCCCCACTGAGCCGCCCACACCCAGACTGCCCCACACCAAACCCTCTTCCCCACACCAAGCCCCTCTACACTTGGATCCTGCTAGGCTGAGCCTGCCTGTCCACCCACACCTGGTGTGCCCAGTGCAGAGCCCAGGTTGTTTCTGAGGCAGGCTTGGCCCTTGCGCTGTGTCAGGGTCGAGTGCAGCCTCACTGCTGAGTTCCTGTCCGGGGGGAGGGAGAGCAGAGTGCTGGAGGTGGAAGATCACCCTGCATGCAGCCAGTGACCTGTGCTCCCCACTGCCATGCTGGAGCCTCCACATTTATGTATTAACAAAATTTTCAGAATGTTAAAGAATTTTAAAATATTGTGCACAAATTTTTTATTTTTGTGGCAGATAATTTAATTTTTTGGTGCAGAGTTCCCTCAAGAGTATTGCTTGTCCCTCGGAATAGAGTTCCGGGCTCAGAGCTGCCCAGCAGCAGCCCAAGATGCTTCCACTGGACTGCGTCAGATGGACTTGACTTTATTTTAGCAAAATAATCTTCAGTGTTTTCTGATTGTTAAGAGCAGAGTAAAGGAGAAGGCTAGTGCTTGTCAACTAATATCTCACATGCATACAGCACATTCCATTCAGAAGGATCCCAAAGTGCTCTCCCTCCCCCTTCCCCATGAATAGCTTCTCTCACTACTGGAGCGCAGACACCTCTGGGGTGAAGTTGGGTAGTTATCTACAGTCCACAGCAATACTACAGAATAGTTTGGGACAGGAGGTGAAGAAGAATCCTGTATCCCTCTTCACATGCAAGAAGGAATTAAGAAGGTAGAACGTAATTACCCAAATTGGAATTTAACCAGGACACCTAGGCTAACACCCCTAATCTTCCATGAATGCTATACGATTTGTAAATGGCTACCAGAGGTCAGCTCTTCAATTTAATGTCTTATCCAAAAGAAGTTACTTCCAACAGCAAATACTCCTTATCATGCTAGGTTTTGGTACAGCACTGACTGGCGAGGAAAAATGCTAACTCATGAATCACCAACAACATGGCGTGTGGCACCTTTTCCTTGGAGGTCTCTCGTCCAAGTACTGACCAAGTCCAACCCTGTCTAACTTGTGAAATCTTACAAGATCACACTGACATATGGCTACAGAGGACACTTCTTTGGCCCTGCAGGAACTGCCCTCATGCCCTTTTTTGGAAATCCAATGGAATTAAAGTTCTCAAACAGTCTCTCAAACATATTTCCAAACTAGTCAGTAGCTGTTTAAAGTGAGGGGGCTGAAGACCTTGCTGCCAGGCATAGCTCCATTTGCCTTAATTGAGCTGGGCTCACTTATGCCACAGTTGAATTTGGCCCCACATGTTAAATTGGGGCACAAAACTTCATGTTAACAACTGCCAGTCATACAGCACAGAACTGAACTCGGAACCCAGCAATCTACAGGCATCAACAATGCTAATCTGAATCCTCAGTAAACACACTGGTATCCTGAAGCTGCCATCTCTAATCTCCTCCCTATAAATCAGAAACACTACCAAGAAGCACTAGGGTTAGATCTTGAATTTAACATTTATTTCAGTCAATTGCATAAACACACCATGACACTCACGGATCTAGGGGTGAGATTTTCAAAGCAGTCTAAGGGAGCTCAGCACCCAACTCCCACTAAATTTCTAGGCTGAAATCCAAGCCTAGAAGTATTAAAGTATTGGCCAATTAGAGCCCAAAGTGCAGATAAAGTTCTCTACTAGTGGCCACAAAAGGCGAACCAGAGGACTGAGACAAAATCAGAAGTTAACATAGTTCTTCCTGCCTCCCCATAATGGCATTGCTAATAGAATCAAGATGTCACACTACACAGATTGATCTTAAATGCTTTGTCAGGAATAAAACATCACTTCCTCACCCCAACTCCACAGGAGTCACCAACTGCTCTTATCTCAGTCCCTTCACTCAGCGGTTCTCACGGTCTGGGCTATGATTCCAGTGTTTCCAGAGGGTTGTAAAAATTTCCCAGCAGACCAAGTTTTCTTTTAAATTTATTTTTTTTAAATGGTTCCTAACTCATCTGACTGCAAATAAATCCTTACAATGCAAATTACTGTGGTAGACTCTATTCACTACAGAGTGCTGGGAAATGTACCATTCATGAAATTTTCAATGGGAATGTATCTTTCCAATGAGATCGGTACCATATGTATGTATATGTGCTAATGGTCCCATTCACTGGGCCATAAAAACTGCAAATGGCGTTGAACACAGAACTGGTGAGGTTCTGATGCTAAGGGAAAGAGGGAGTGCAGAGGCCATTCTGTCCAGCAAGCTGATGGAAGAGGTTATTTGGGGGCACACCCACTGAATCCATGACTCTATGGACCTCTTGACCAGGCCTCCTGTGTGTTGGGGGATGGCCTCACCTTCTCAATTACTATAGGCCCTGAACGCAAAAGAGCAGTGGGCAGGCAAGAACTATATCCACTCCAACATCCCCAAAACAAATCAATTTATTCAGGCCTGAAGGTAAATGCCTATTTTGGCCATAATATATGGCAGAGACAAATTGGAGAGAATCCAGACAGCAACACAAATGATAAAGGGTTTAGAAAACCTGCCCTCTGAGGAAAGGTTCAAAAACCTGGGTATATTTAGTCTTGAGAAATGGAGACCGAGGGGGGACCTGATAACAGTGTCCAAATATGTTAAGGTCTGTTATAAAGAGGACAGTGATCCATTGTTCTCCGTGTCCACCAAAGGTAGGACTAGAAGGAATCAGCATAGTTTGAAGCAAGGGAGATTTAGGTTAGATATTAGGAAAAACCTGCTAACTCTAAGGAGAGTTAAACTCTGGGAATAAGCTTCCAAGGGAGATTGTGGAATCCCTATCATTGGAGGTTTTTAAGAACAGGTGGGACAAACACCTGGCAGGGATTGTCTAGGTTTACTCAGCACAGGTGGCTCAACTAGATGGCCACTGGAGATCCCTTCCAGCCCGATATTTCTATCATTATAGTTTTTTGAGGAGATTTTTGGGCTGATGCAGCAAGAAGGATTCTGGGATATGGTGTCTTGGAAGTGAGAAGTGGGTGATTTTGGAGGTCATAGAAGGAAAAAGTGGTTGGTTTGAGGGATCATACAAAGTATTTGAAAACTTCTCCAGTCAGTCTACACCCTCACTAGGATATACAACCACCTAGGTTAGACTGGAAATCTCTGAAAGTTCCAGGAGGCCAGAGCTTATCTAGGATTGAGTCAGTGCAGCTGAAAGCTCAGATGCTGAAGGCTAATGCCAGCAGGAACTCATTTAATTCCCAGTGCCTTGCCTATCACCACTCACATGCAAAAGGAAGGAGAAAGCACAATGAAGAGATTCATGGAGAGACTCTAGTCTTTACCTCATATTCTTTAATAGTCCCTGTCCATGGGCAGCCATCGCTAATACAGACAGCCGGCAGACTTTCCACCTCCCGACGAGCTGCGTTATCTGGGAAAGCCTCAAATGGGAAAAAGCAAAGACAAGTTACTCTGGGATTGCAGCTTTGATCTAGTCTCCAGATTCTTCACACACCACTGCTCAGAAACAGTCTTCCCAAACTTGTTGTCCCACAATACCCTTAGAGATGCATCTGTGACTCTGGTAAACCAGCTCCAGCCAAGGCCATAGGAATTAGCTAAGATAAACGCATAGCTGGAAACTAAACCAGCTCACCTGTATGTTAGTGTTGTTCAAAACAGGTATTAGTATTATAAGAATGTATTTAGTGTTTAGCCTCTATGAAATGCTTGTAAATTGCTGCATGTATTAATCTCACATGTAATGTCTGTATTCCAGGCTTTAAGGAAATACGTAAGTTTTGCTTCAAAATTTTGAAAATGTTTGCTCTGAACTTGGGAATCCAGACACAGGAATCATGCCCCCCACCCATTAAAGAGGCCTATCAAGATTACACAGGCCATTAAGGAACATCACAATGCATAGCATTGGTGAACAACCCTATCACAAGGGAGCTTGTCTCATGGACTGGAAGGCTACACTAGCGAGCTTACAGCAGCACAGCTGTACCAATGGAGAGAGCTCTCCCATCGACATAATAAAACCACCTCCACGAGTGGCAGCAGTTATGTCCGCGGGAGAAGCTCTCCCAGGGACACAGATGCCAGTGAAACTTATGTCGCTTAGGAGGGTGTTTTTTTCACACCCCTGAGCGACATAAGTGGTAATGTAGACGTGCCCTAAATGTAAAAGATAAAACAGGGTCACAATTCATTTCTTTGCTGTTTGAACTCTCGCACCAAACTAAGAAGATGGCTACACCACAGAGCTTACATTAGTGCAGCTGTGCCGCTGCTAATGCAGATGCTCTAAGCCGACAGGAGAACTCTCCCATCAACTTAACTACTCCAGCCCCTGCAAGCGGCAGTGGCTGTGTCGGGGGGAGAAGCTCTCCCGCCTGCATAGCGCTGTCCACACCAGCGCTTAGGTTGTTGTAACTTACGTTGCTCAGGGGGGTGGCTTATTCACCATAACGTATACCGATCTAAGCTGTAGTACATACATAGCCTTAGGCAGACATCCCCAGGGGTTACCCCTTGGCCTCTCCTGAATGACATTTTGAATTGACAGATTACTACATCTGTCACCTTTAGGTACCATAGATGGTAACTAATTTGTGTGTATATGCTTGCTTTAACCTGTAAATAACTCTCTGTTATTTCTTTTTCCTAATTAATAAACCTGTAGTTAGTTTACTACAGGACTGGCTACAGGCGTTGTCTTTGGTGTGAGATCTAAGATACAAATTGATCTGTGGTAAGTGACTGGTCGCAACCTGAGTATTTTGTGATTTCTGAAGTAAGTGACCATTTATCACTAAGTCCAGCTTGCCAGGTGGCAAGATAGACTGGAGAGCCCAAGGAGACTGTGTGTGACTCCATAGTAAGACTGTTACAGTGATCCAAGAGTTCACATTTGTTACTGGGTTGGTGAAATCTAATTACAGAACATACCACCAGTATGGGGTAAGTACCCTGTTTTTGATAGTCTGCCCTGAGGTAGGCACTCATGGGCGTGAGCCACTCCAGACTGTGTGACAGCATCTATGACAAATCTTTATTGCAGAGTTTAAATAAGTAAACTGTGTTGTAAGATGTCCTGAATTTTAGAAGTTGGGGAATCAATTGCAGCACTAATCATTACACTCAGGATACTGAATTCACACCTGTTAGATAATGGATTCCATCATTCTTAGGTACCAGTCTCTGACCTCTCACTCTAAACAAAAACAGGAAATGTTTATGAACGACTTCAATGTTTTCTACTTTGGAGAGGTCTTACTTACCGAATTTGTTTCTAAAATAGAAACTCCTTCTTCATATATTCCTTCCTGAATACAGGCTGCACACTTCTGAGGCCCAGAGCTAATCGGGGTGGGGAAAAAAAAAATCAGCCACAAAATAAAAAGATTTATGCTGAATTTGTGATTCAGTGACAATAGAGGCTTCTCAAGAGATCCTTCAGAGCCAAAGGTGGTTTATTTACACAAGCATATTTTTAAAACAGCAAATGGAACCCTTTACTAACAAACATTTTGCATTAATTGATTGATCCTTTTAATGGATACACATTTCTGCTCTATTTTAGTTATTTCTTCCTTGTACTGATCTTTATTCTCGTTTTCTTCCTCTCATGATTAGCTGTTCTTATATTTAACTTTCCCCCCAAGCCCTTAAAAGTGAAGACAGAGAAATTAAAAAGGTCAGTTGAAACTTCTTTTGCGAGCATAAAATGTATTTTTACATTTCGCACATGTGGCATTATTGCCAAGCAGGGACCTCCAAGGAGCAAATTCTTTATACGGCCCCGATAGTCACTTACAACAGTACTTAATAAGAGTGGACCAACCTAGATGGACCACCTGGTCTTTGTCACACCCAATAATCTCCTGGATTTCGGCTTGACCATACCACCTGAAGAACACAACAAACTCAGGAAACTCTGGGTATGTCTACATAGCATTTTGGAGCCCACGGGAAGGAGCCTTCCAGCCCAGATCAACAGACTTGGGTTAGCGGGGCTTGTGCTAGCGCTCTAAAAAGAGCTGTGTAGACAGTGCTTTGAAGTTACAGCTGGGACTGAAGCTCAAGCTCTGAAGCCTGGAGAAAGCAGGCTTCAGAGCCCAAACTCCAGCCTGGGCTGCAACTTAAAAGAGCTGTCTACACACTATTTTTAGAGCACTAGTGCAAGCCTTGCTAGCCCAACTTGGTTGACCCGGGCTGGGAGGCTCCTTCCCGAGAATGGCAAAATGCTGTGTAGACATACTCTCTAGGGCAGTGGTCACCAATCCATCGATCGTGATCAGCTGGTCGATCCTGGAGCCTCTGCAAGTTGATTGCGATCTCAAGGTCACTAAAAGTCAAGCGGCGCAGCGGGGCTCAGGCAGGTTGCCTGCCTGCCCTGGCCCCATGCCGCTCCCGGAAGCGGCTGGCTGCTAGCACACCTCTGTGGCCCCTGGGGGAAGGAGGGGGGAGGCAGCTCCGTGTGCTGCCCCCACCCCCAGCAGTGTCCCTGCTGCTCCCATTGGCTGGGAACCAGGGCTGCAGAGACGTGCCAGCAGCCAGCCGCTTCCGGGAGCAGCATGGGGCCACAGCAGGCAGGCAGCCTGCCTGAGCCCTGCTGTGCCGCCGGCCGGGAGCCACCTTTGGTAAGCGCCTCCTGGCCGGAGCCTACACCTTCGCACCCCCTTCTGCACCCCAACCCCCTGCCCCAGCCCGGAGCCCTCTCCCGCACCAAACTCCCTCCCAGAGCCCACATCCCTCGACCTCTCCTGCACCCCAACACTCTTCCCCAGCCTGGAGCTCCTTCCTGCACCCAAACTCCCTCCCAGAGTTTGTACCCCTCACTCCTGCACCCCAACCTCCTGCCTGAGGCTCAGCCAATGCATACCTCACAGTTGAGAATGTTACACTGATTTGTGACAATCCCTGAAGGATTTTGGATCTATAAACCACAAATGACACTGAGATTAGGTGCAGTTTGACCATATGTCCCCTGCACCCAAATTCCCTCCCAGAGCCTGCACCCCCTCCCGCACCTCAACCTCCTGCCCCAGCCCAGTGAAAGTGAGTGAGGGTAGGGGAAAGCAAGCGGGCGGGGGGGGGGGGGGGGGGGAAGAAAGGGGGGGGGGGGGGGGGGGGGGCCCCCTAAGGGAAGGGGCGGGGTAGATCCTGGGTTGATCTTAAATTCAAAAAGTGATCTTGTGCGTAAAAAGGTTTGAGACCACTGCTCTAAGGCCTGAAGAGAACCAGGTGTGGAAATTAAGAGACAGACATAAAACGTGGCCCTCGCTCAAAACCCACTGAAAATAAGGCTGTATTTCCTTTTTTGCTTTCCTTTGCTTCTAATCATTTTGTTTCAGACCAGAGAGGGATAAATTACCTTATCAGTTTCTTCAGGCAGTAAGAACAATAGCGGTGTCCACACTGAGCTTGAAATGGCCTCCTCAGAATATTCTTGCACTCAGAGCAGAGGTATTTGCCCTCCAATTTAGTCCCCAGTATCTCCTTTGAAAATCCAGGCTGGTTTAAATCCAAAGAACCAGGTGGAGTCGAGTTTGCTGCTGCCATGTGAACCAAAAACCCCAGATGTGCCTCAAGAGCCTGAAAAAAGAAAAATGTTTTGTTCCATTTGATTATCTTATTCTCAGTTGGACAAGGTTCACCTTTCACTACCTTAACTGCATTTATCACCTGGAAGCCACCGCCATAGCTAAGCTTGTTATTCCTAAACACAGGTTTGCAGTGTATTATACACACCGATTTTTGTATTTATACACACTGAAACAGCCACCTGGGCAGATTTTGTCTTAAATCATAGAATAGAATCATAGAATATCAGGGTTGGAAGGGATCTCAGGAGGTATCTAGTTCAACCCCCTGCTCAAATCAGGACCAATCCCCAACTAAATCATCCCAGCCAGGGCTTTGTGAAGCCTGACCTTAAAAACCTCTAAGGAAGGAGATTCCACCACCTCCCTAGGTAACCCATTCCAGTGCTTCACCACCCTCCTAGTGAAAAAGTTTTTCCTAATATCCAACCTAACCTCCCCCTACTGCAACTTGAGACCATTACTCCTTGTTCTGGCACTTGACAGGGGCAGGGGCTCTAAAGTTAAATCTGAAACAAGGAAATGGGGTGGGGTATTCTTGCATAGTTCCCCCACCCACCTTAATTATGGAAAAATAAACTTTGGACAAATTGCTGCCTCCAGTCCAAAACAAGAGAGACCCAAGAGGAGAAAACTTGCCTAATGTCAAACTGATCAAGAGAATAAACAAACAGCCTACTGAAAACTTCCTACACATCAAGTGACACAGCCATGATCCAGCGTCACATACTTCCATTTCTGTCAGTTGTCAAAATTCACTGTGATTCTATATAAGGTCAGTGGCTCACTTGTGTCACAGAGAGAACCTGTTTGAAGAGCCAAGAGCCAAGATTTACAAACGTAATCAGGTGTCTGAGGGTTCCAGGTTTCTTTGAAGGTCTGTAAAACGAAGAGGCAAAAATGGTATAATCTAATGAAAGGAGTAATATACTGGGAATAAAAGGCAGTATGATGATTTATTTTTACTGTGTGCACCATTCAGAAAACCTCCCTCCCAATGCTGCCATGTACAGACTAGACCGGAAGGTGCGTTAACTCCATGTATGTTATCTTTGTATCAAAACAGCCAAACAAGCCGAAAGCCGAGGTTAGACTGAGTTCCAAGCATTTAGCATTCAAATCTGATGTATCTGAGGCCATATTTACACTACAGCCACTACACGGACACAGGTATAGCGCTGCAGCTGTAGTGTTGTAGCGTAGATGCTTCCTACACCAACGGAAGGGGTTTTTGCATTGATGTAGTTAATGAGAGGTGGTAGCTAGGCTGATGGAAGAATTCTTCTGGCAACACAGTCGTGTCTATACTGGGGACTAGGTCAACCTAACTACAGCCCTCAGGGTGTAAACCTTTTCAGCCCTGAACAACATAGCTAAGTCGATCTAACTTGTAAACATAGACCAGGTCTTAATGTCAGTGTGTTGCCTGATGACTGACTTTAACCAGATGTTTTTAATGTAGTCTATATTTATTAAGAGAAGTAACTTGGTGTAAATTTTGGCTATTGACCATCTATCAAGACAGTAAAAATGCCTCCCTGAAAGATAAATTAACAGTTCTAGAAAAGTTTAGGGCATCTTGCAGGATCTCTCCCTCCACAAATGTCCAATGGCACAAAAGCAATTAAGTGTAGCTGGACCATGGAGAAGATATGAGGCAGTGGTGCCTTGGGGAAGGCAAGGAGTTACAACCAGCAATGCCAGGAGGCATAACTCCTCCACAGGTAATAAGGGGGAAATTGCTGGATATTGCCCTCTCACTAGCCCAAGACCCTGCCCTTGTTCCAATCAGACATCCTCCCACTTTGTGGGCAGTGAACACTGCCGACAACGGCAACCACAGCAAATTATGGATGGGTGCGGGGGGGGGGGGGGGGGG
>QXTE01000257.1:842324-861023 GCA_003942145.1 Platysternon megacephalum
GCTTGGAAAAGAGAAGACTAAGGGGGGACATGATAGAGGTATATAAAATCATGAGTGATGTTGAGAAAGTGGATAAGGAAAAGTTATTTACTTATTCCCATAATACAAGAACTAGGGGTCACCAAATGAAATTAATAGGCAGCAGGTTTAAAACAAATAAAAGGAAGTTCTTCTTCACGCAGCGCACAGTCAACTTGTGGAACTCCTTACCTGAGGAGGTTGTGAAGGCTAGGACTATAACAATGTTTAAAAGGGGACTGGATAAATTCATGGTGGCTAAGTCCATAAATGGCTATTAGCCAGGATGGGTAAGAATGGTGTCCCTAGCCTCTGTTCGTCAGAGGATGGAGATGGATGGCAGGAGAGAGATCACTTGATCATTGCCTGTTAGGTTCACTCCCTCTGGGGCACCTGGCATTGGCCACTGTCGGCAGACAGGATGCTGGGCTGGATGGACCCTTGGTCTGACCCAGTACGGCCGTTCTTATGTTCTTATGTCCCCACCCCCACGAATGCCATGCCTCAGTGCCACAGGGCTGAGGTCTTCAGTGCTCTTTGCACTGGCAGGGTGTGAAGTAGTCAGATTGCCCTCTTCCCAGGGAGATCAGGAGAGTCCCCAGCAGGCACAGAGCTGGCATAGTCAGGTTTACACCACTGCCCTCTTGGGAGCCACCAGTGCAGGGGGATCTATGCCACAGCTATTCCGAGGTGTTAGATTGGCTCAATGGAAGGGGGTGGGGTGGGGGACGTTGCAGCTAGAGTGCAAGTTATGGCAGTCCCTGAGGCAGCTATAACCTACACACTAAGGACTGAATTGGCCCCTGGCAAGCCCTGGGAGGGTGCTGCTGGTCCCCACACTGGGGCTTAGTCCAGAGCGGGAGTCACATACACACACCCCAGCTCCTTCAGCATCCAAAGGGGACTGTGTGCTACTCTGGAGCTTGTCAAGAAAAGCTGCTTCTTGTAGGACTGGTCCAAGCAATTCTGGGGGCTCCCACAAAGGCCCTAGCTGCAATGCTCAGGGTTCAGTGTGCAACCTGCTCCCCAGCTGGTGACAGGAGCAGGTAGCAGGCCTACAGTTGAGGGAGCTGATAGATGACAGGAAGAGTGATTAGCCAGAATTGGGGGGTGTTTGTGCAGCGAATTGGGGGACTAGTGGATGGAAGTTTTCTGTAAACAGGAGAGAGCCTCAGCCAGTGCTCCTTGGTTCTATCACCCCACACTGGCTGGACTGACCCCACTGTGGGAATGCACTTGTAGGTTTCCCACTCGCAAGTCCCAGGCAGCTGGCTTACAGAAAAGGTTGGCCAGCCTCCTTTGGGGGCCTCTGTATAGAGCAGGCAGGGGGCTTTTGCTCTGCTATAACCTGCTTCCCTGCTGTGTGAGGGTACAACCACCCTTGGAGCAAGGGGTGTAATGCCCAGCTAGTGCAGACATCCTCTAGCTAGAGCACTAAAAGCAGTGGTGGAGCTGTGGTAGCAGCGAGGGATAGCACCCTGAGTACAAACCCACTTGGACTCTGTGGGTACATACTCAGGGTGGCTAGCTCGTGCCACTGCTTGTGGCTGCCCAGGCTATTGTGGCTACACTACTATTCTTAGTGCACGAGCTTGATGAAAGTTAGCATGAGTCTGTCTGCGTGAGCCAGGAATCACCCTGTGATGGGTTAGACCCCTTGGGAAGTCACCTGATGTGCTGAGATCCCACTGAGTCTACCTGTTCTGCCAGCATGGGCCTCCTTTAACCTGTCTTGCTGAGCTAGGCTATTAAAGCCTCCTCTAACACACACACAAGCAGGGCCACACCCAGCTGCAGATCAGCTCTGGGAAGACTCATCTTAAGGGACTTGCTCCAGCACTCAGATGTCCATCTCCCTTGGAGTGCAGACCCAGAGATATAGTATGAAATTCGCCTCTTCCCTCAATGTGGAAGAGGGTATGCACAATTTCTCAGCCCCCTCCCTGATAGAAATCACATAAACTGGGTTGTATTATAAACCAGAAATAAATGTATTAACTATAACAGGTGTATTTTAAGTAGTTAAGGAGGTAGCAGACAGAACAAGGCAGATTACTAAGAAAATAAAACAGAACATGCAAACTAAGCTTAATACACTAAAGAAAGTGGTTACTTGTGAGTTCTCACCCTAAATATGGTTCTAATAATCTTCTTCACAGGCCAGATGCCCTTCCAGCCTGGGTTCAATTCTTTCCCCCGTTCAGTCTTAGTTGTTTCCAGACATCATCTTGGGTGGGGTAGCCGGGGAGAACTGAGGACCTGGATTACCTCACTCCCCACCCTTAAATAAGATTTGCATAAGGAGGGAGTCCTTTGTTTCCTAGTTTGACCCTCCCCCCTTCCCTTACAGTGGAAAGTTACAAGAAGTCCCAGGTAATGTTTTAGTATCAGGTGACAAGACCATCTGACTCTGTGGGGCCCTTGTAGCCATTCTTCACAGGCTGACCCACATGTTTATAGGAAAACTAAGCTTTTTTACAATCCATTGTACTTGTTGATGGGCCATCCACCCTGTCAGGCTTTTCCATTGTTGTACCTGAAGTGTTGGCAATGGGCATTACCCAAAGTAGCATAGTTGAAATACAGATACATAGTCAGTATACCTAATTTCAGATACAGAAATGATACCTGCATACAAATAGGATAATTGCATTCAGTAAATCATAACCTTTCCAATGATATCCCACATGAGCCATCTTGCATAGAGTATATCTCAGTGATGTCATATTCATAAGCATATTTTTATCAAGCATATAGAATGCCACATCACACGCCCCCTCAGCTCCAAGGGGCTAGGTAACTTGAGACAGCAGATTGGGGCAGAGGCAGGGAGAGTAATCAGCCTCTCTGCTGTCTAGTGATCAGTGGCGCTGGGAGGGCCCATGGTCCCTAGAGGGACTGTTATGCACACACACCAGGGCAGCTGGGGACTTGGGGAGCTGGACTGGAAGCAGCTCAGGGCAGGTTTACCTTGAAACACTGCAGTGGCGCAGCTCTGTACAGCTTCAGTGAAGATGGTGCTCAGGGCATAACCTTACACTCTGCGGGGTCTTTTAACAGTGAAAAAGCCTCACACAGTAATATTCTACTTAACCTCTTGTGATGAAGTGGGGTTTTCCCCCTTGTTATGTTGCATGTGAATGCTACTGTCCTGTATTAATACGGTGTGCACCTCAGTGTGCCTGTGTACTGTACCAATGGCTAGGTGATGGGAATAGGGGTATGTGGCTTTTGCTAAGACCCTTGGGGGCAAGTGAGGCTGCCCAGCTGCCTGCACGTAAGCTATGGCCGATGCCCTTCGTAACCTAAGAATCAGGAGGGGGGTGCAACCAGGTGACATTTTGCCCAGGAGGCAGGACAAAGCCTGGGGGAGGAGCAATGTGTGTCAGCGGCCAGGCAATGGGGTCCAACTCAGGCTTCTGTGAGGGACTTGAAGGGTGGGAGACCAGGGCGTCTGGCCTGGGGTTCCCCCCAGGATGGACTTGGCTGAAAGTCACTGATTTCTGTGCTAACAAGTTAGGTACACAGCGGAGAACAGGTCAACTAATAAACGTTCCGTGTTACACCCGGGCTGAGAGTCACGACTGACTGCGGAACTGGGGTGCAGGGCCCTTTGGCTTCCCCAGGAGCCCCGCTTAGGCGGACTCGCTGCGGAAAGCACATGGTGAACCAGGGTGCTGAATGCTCTGAGGTCAGATCCAGGAAGGCCGAAGCTGTGGAGGCTTCTTGCCCGGGCAACAGTGAAGGCGGGGGCACATACACACCATGCCCAATAAGGCAGATGAACTTTTCTTGATGGCCAGTCAGGATCAGGTCATCTGGGGAACTCCAGCTTCTGCACGGTGTCACTAGCAGAGTGTTGAGGTCTGGCAGCTTTGATTGTAGAGCTAGGGCCTGCAGTTGGTTCCCAAGAATTTCCTTTTGGACCGCAATTTATATAGTGAAATTTGAGTCTTGCTTAGCTGTACCTTAACCAACCATTTTACTAAATTACTTAACAATTTTCTAACCAATCCTAACATATTGTAAAACCATTCTTTAACCAATCATATCCCACCACCTTAATTGATTTACACCCAGCAAAATTAGTTATGCAACAGACAGAAACAATTAAAGAACCAGGCAGAGACCCTACAGATAAACAATAGAGAAATGGGGACCATAAAAACAAAACAAAAAACAAGTAGGAATTTCACAACCACAACTTATTGATAAGTGATTTCTCACCAGACAGAATGCCATCAAACAACGTTTTCTTTAACCATCTTAAGATTTGTTTCTTTATCTGGTAGTGGTAGGTACTATTAGGACAGGAGCCTTCTTAACAGCTCGATACTACATTGTTTTAATGTAATTATTTAATGTAAAAAAGGGGGGAGGGATAGCTCAGTGGTTTGAGCATTGGCCTGCTAAACCCAGGGTTGTGAATTCAATCCTTGAGGGGGCCACTTAGGGATGTGGGGTAAAATTGGTCCTGCTAGTGAAGGCAGGGGGCTGGACTTGATGACCTTTCAGGGTCCCTTCCAGCTCTATGAGATAGGTCTATCTCTCCATATATAATTTAGATGGACTGTGAGATGTAACCTTCCACTTTTTAGCTCATGGCTGCTGCTCTCCTAATATGGCTGCTGACAAAGGCCTCAGACCTCACAATATGGCTACAGGAAAAGGCCTTTTCCTTACACCTGAGTGACGTATTTGTACCGCTGTAAGTTTGTAGTGCAGACCTGGCCTCAGCCACATGGACAGAGCAGTGCATGGGCCTTAATAAAGTCCCACTTGTTTAACTAAATCCGCATTCAGCTTCTCTTTGTAAACAAAATCTCCACCAGCTCCCCACAACCACCTGAGTGCACATGAAAGCCTCATTCCCCCCAGTACTTCAGTGTATGGCTGGGGAAGGGGGCAGACAGAGAGGTGCAGATAGCCCATTTCTTCACTTGGGTAGGGCTGAGAAGAAGGGAGGTGGGGGACATGGGGTCAGGAAGAGAGGAGACTTATGGGGATAGAGGGCTGGTATAAGGGGGATACAGAGAGGTGGCAACACCCCAAAGTCCCCTCTCCCCATCCTCTCCTCATCCAGTGACAGGAAAGGGAAGGGAAGCTGCCTCCAAAGACTCAAAATGAGAGAACAGGCTTGCCATCCTCCCCTAAACATGGAGGAGTGGACTAGCAGGCCCTTGGACTGGCTACCACCCAAGGGGGCAGGGAGGGAGGATGGTTGAATGCCTCCCAAAGGGGCCTGGATGCTACTCCAACCTTCAAACTTTTAGTGAACCTTCTAATTAAGCAACTTCTATTAAAACCCACTACAATACTTGACCAGAATGTGCACACTGGCCCCTGGTGCCTGGGGTCTAGAAGCCAATCTCCATCGCACAACTGGCCCTGGAAAAAGGTTACATGTTGGCAGCTGTTGGGCTGGGGAATGGGGGAAAACATTGTGAATCTCCTCCAAGCTCAATCAGGACCAAAGAGCTCCCACTCCATGCAGCTGAGGCATGTGATGCAACTAATAAAGCACATATTAGCATCCTAACCTGAGAATAAGCAGGAAAATATGTATCCCCAAAAGGTGTCTTGTTCTGGAAATTTATGTGTGTCTGAAAACAGAGGCATATAATGGCAGCTATCACAGTGTTATAGTTAAGGCTAAGATTGTGTCACGGTTATTTTTAGTAAAAGTCACGGACATGTCACGGGCAATACACAAAAATTCACGGAAGCCATGATCTGTCTGTGACTTTTGCTGCTGCGGCCCCATGGTTTCCCCTGCCACCGTGGTGGCTGGGAGCTGTGGGGTTCCCCCTCTGCCTGTGGCAGCTGGAAGCTGCAAGGTGACAATATTTCCCAAAGAGAAAACGGGACACCCCCAGCCGCTCCCCTGCCCCCGCGCGAGGTCACCTGTCACTGGAACCCTGAGGAGGGCCCCCTCGGGAGTCTGTCACCTGTTGCTGGAATCCTGCCAGGGCCCCGCTGGCTGCCAGCTCCAGAGTCCCACAGTCCCTGGGACTGAAACAGAGAATGTCACGGAGGTCTCTGGACATTACAGATTCCGTGACTTAGTTATAGTGTAAGCCATGTGTGCTTGGTGTGACATTCTGTCCCCCTCTAGTGGCAGCTAGCTCAGCTAGAGATTGATGAGCCTGCTGCAGCCTTGGCTACTAGAGATGTATCTTTTAGCTCATGCAGTAGAGGCTCCTGCATTAAGCTCCAGAGACACTGTTGAGGTAAAATCTTGTTTTGGTATGTTTCTCCTCTAGTCTCCATCTTGTTTTACTAAAACAACAACTAGGACTCCATTTTGGACGCCCTCCTTTACGGAGAGCTTCCCGCCCCTCCTCCCTGCCTTTTTCAAATTAGAGTGGGAAAGGCAAGGAGCAGTTAGAACACGTGATTGCGTAGTTTGCCTAGCAACAGCAGACTATGGGTGGCAGCCTCACTGCTGCTCGGGGCTGTCCATCCTAGTGAGTCAGTGTCTCCCATGTTATAGACTCATAGACTCATAGAACTTAAGATCAGAAGGGACCATTATGATCATCTAGTCTGACCTCCCGCATGATGCAGGCCACAAAAGCTGACCCACCCACTCCTGAAATAATTCTCTCCCTTGACTCAGCTGTTGAAGTCCCCAAATCTTGATTTAAAGACTTCAAGTAGAAGATAATCCTCCAGCAAGCGACCCCTGCCCCATGCTGCGGAGGAAGGCGAAACACCTCCAGGGCCTCTGCCAATCTACCCTAAAGGAAAATTCCTTCCCGACCCCAAATATGGCGATCAGCTGAACCCCGAGCATGCGGGCAAGACTCTCCAGCCAGACACTCAGGAAAAAGACTTTCAATATCCCAACATTGACCATCGGTACTAATTACCAGTGATGGCACATTATTGACCAATTGACTAAATCACGTTATCCTATCAAACCATTCCCTCCATAAACTTATCAAGCTTAATCTTAAAGCCAGAGAGGTCTTTCACCCCCACTGTTTCCCTCGGAAGGCTGTTCCAGAACTTCACTCCTCTGATGGTTAGAAAGCTTCGTCTAATTTCAAGCCTAAACTTCCCGACTGCCAAGTTATATCCATTTGTTCTCGTGTCCACATTAGTACTGAGCTGAAATAATTCCTCTCCCTCCCTGGTATTTATCCCTCTGATATATTTAAAGAGAGCAATCATATCTCCCCTCAGCCTTCTTTTGGTTAAGGAAAACAAACCGAGCTCCTCAAGTCTCCTTTCATACGACAGGCTTTCCATTCCTCGGATCATTCTAGTGGCCCTTCTTTGTACCCGTTCCAGTTTGAATTCATCCCTCTTAAACATGGGAGACCAGAACTGCACACAGTACTCCAAATGAGGGCTCACCAACGCCTTGCATAACGGGACTAGCACCTCCTTATCTCTACTAGAAATACCTCGCCTAATGCATCCCAAGACCGCATTAGCTTTTTTAACGGCCACATCACATTGCCGGCTCATAGTCATCCTGCGATCAACCGGGACTCCGGGGTCCTTCTCCTCTTCCGTTACTTCCAACTGGTGCATCCCCAGCTTATAACTAAAATTCTTGTTAGTCATCCCTAAATGCATAACCTTACACTTCTCACTATTAAATTTCATCCTATTACTAATACTCCAGTTTACAAGGTCATCCAAATCTCCCTGGAGGATATTCCGATCCTTCTCCGAATTGGCAATACCTCCCAACTTTGTGTCATCCGCAAACTTTATCAGCCCACTCCTACTTTTGGTTCCGAGGTCAGTAATAAATAGATTGAATAAAATTGGACCCAAAACCGAACCTTGAGGAACTCCACTGGTAACCTCCCTCCAACCTGACAGATCACCTTTCAGTACGACCCGCTGCAGCCTCCCCTTTAACCAGTTCTTTATCCACCTCTGGCTCTTCATATCAATCCCCATCTTTTCCAATTTAACCAGTAATTCCTCATGCAGTACCGTATCAAACGCCTTACTGAAATCAAGGTATATTAGATCCACCGCATTTCCCTTGTCTAAAAAATCTGTTACTTTCTCAAAGAAGGAGATCAGGTTGGTTTGGCACGATCTACCTTTTGTAAATCCATGTTGTAATTTGTCCCAATTGCCATTGACCTCAAGGTCCGTAACTACTCTCTCCTTTAATATTTTATCAGCCTGTGGAAGGAGTCCTAGCTAGGCCGGGATTGTAGTGTATGGTACTAGGTTCCATCTGTGTCATACGCTGCATGCATCCATTTCCATTTCCACCTGCGAGTCCGCATACTACCACTCAGGACGATGCATAGGGGATGGAAGACAGAAGAAAGAAGAGGAAAGCCATTTACCTGGTGATCATCACTGTGATGCTCTGTACCTCAGGGGAAAACCCTACACCCCCATGTTCATCTTTATAAAATGATTGCGTGGGATCCAATGCAAAGTTTGTCATGTTGGGTGTCTTTGGAAGGCTCATGATGCACTGAGCATTGTTGTTATAGTGATGTTACAGTAATGTTATAGGTTATAATTTCATGTATATAGTTATGATGCTGAAAATGTATCCTTATGGCTTAAAATAAGACCAGACAAAAACTCTCCAAGAGCAGAGAGGCAGTTCACACCTCATCATGGCAGGTATGGGACAAACCCAGTCCAGCCTCACAGGAACAAAGGACGCTGGCCTAGGCAGCAACAAAGGATCTGTTAGACTCTCCAGCGAGTCACCCCCATTCCTTTGGTCAGTTTGGAACTGCGATGAGGTAATGCTCACCTGACTCTGAAGGGGGTGGGGGGGCAAAGCCAAGAGGGAAGAAAGAACATGATAAAAGGGAGAGACATTGGCCATGCTCCTTCTCTCTCTTCCACCTACATCTACAGACACCACTCCAAGCGACTGAAGTGCTGATTAAAGGGGAGAGCCTGGCTGAAGAGCAACCAGCCAGCCTGTGGTGGGAAGTATCTAAGGATACGTCTACAGTATGAAATTATTTCGAAATTATTCTATTAGAATTTTCAGAAGCGATTTTATACATTCGGTCTTGTGTGTCCCCACTAAAGCGCGTGAATTCAGCAGAGTGCATCCACAGTACCGAGGCTAGCATCGAATGTCGGAGCGGTGCACTGTGGGTAGCTATCCCACAGTTCCCGCAGTCCCCGCCACCCATTGGAATTCTGGGTTAAGCTCCCAGTGCATGATGGGGCAAAAACATTCTCGCGGGTGTTTCTGTGTGTGTGTCGTCAGTCGCTCCTCCCTCCGTGAAAGCTATGGCAGACAATCGTTTCGCGCCTTTTTGGCATGCAGACGCCATACTGCTTTCAGCAGACGGTGCAATACGGTGCACCGCTTCTCTCCTGGTACTATGAATCCACCTCGCATTTCCTCTCGTCTTTCTATGTAATCTCTATAAGTATCTACTCTTTCGCTTCGTCATCGACCGCTTCTGCTGCCAACTCTGCTCGGCCATTGTGAACCGAGCAGCACAGCTTCCACTGCCAACTCTGCTCTCCCGCTCTTGCTGCGCTACCGAGCTTCTCCATGTTGTCTGTCCTGGGCTCCCGCCTCCGTGAAAGCTACAGAAGACAACCATTTCCCGCCTTTTTTCAGCTATCGTGAACCGAACAACATCTCTTCCGCTGCCACTCTGCTCTCCTACGTTTTGCGCCCTTTTTCCAGGATTACCCGTGCAGGCGCCCGCTCAGATCTCCGCTGCAGTTTTGACCATTGTAAATACCTCACGCATTATCCAGCAGTATGTGCAGTACCTGCAAAACCGGGCGAGGAAGCGACAACAGCGCGATTACTATCCTGATGAGGACATGGACACAGACGTTCCTAGAAGCACGGCATGTGGCGATTGGGAGATCATGGTGGCGATGGGCCAGGTTCATGCCGTGGAACGCCGATTCTGGGCCTGGGAAACAAGCACAGACTGGTGGGACTGCATAGTGTTGCAGGTATGGGATGATTCCCAGTGGCTGTGAAACTTTCGTATGCGTAGGGCCACTTTCATGGAACTTTGTGACTTGCTGTCCCCTGCCCTGAAGCACAAAGACACCAAAATGAGAGCAGCCCTCACAGTTGAGAAGCGAGTGGCGATAGCCCTGTGGAAGCTTGCAACAGTCGGGAATCAGTTTGGAGTGGGAAAATCTACTGTGGGGGCTGCTGTGCTGCAAGTAGCCAACGCAATCATTGACCAGCTGCTATCAAGGGTAGTGACTTTGGGAAATGTGCAGACCATTGTGGATGGCTTTAATGTGCTGGGGTTTCCTAACTGCGGCGGGGCGATAGACGAAACACATATCCCTATCTTGGCCCCAGAACACTGGGGCGGCCAGTACGTAAACTGCAAGGGGTACTTTTCCATGGTGTTGCAAGCACTGGTGGATCACAAGGGACATTTCACCGACATCAACATGGGATGGCTGGGAAAGGTGCATGACGCTCGCATCTTCAGGAACTCTGGTCTGTTTGAACAGCTGCAGGAAGGGACTTACTTCCCAGACCAGAAAATTACTGTTGGGGATGTTGAAATGCCTATAGTTATCCTTGGGGACCCAGCCTACCCCTTAATGCCATGGCTCATGAAGCCGTACACAGGCACTCTGGACAGTAGTAAGGAGCAGTTCAACTATAGGCTGAGCAAGTGCAGAATGGTGGTAGAATGTGCTTTTGGACGTTTGAAAGCGCGCTGGCGCAGTTTACTGACCCGGTTAGATCTCAGCACAACCAATATTCCAATTGTAATTGCTGCTTGTTGTGTGCTCCACAATATCTGTGAGAGTAAGGGGGAGACGTTTATGGTGGGGTGGGAGGTTGAGGCAACTCGCCTGGCGGCCAATTTCGCACAGCCAGACAACAGGGCGATTAGAAGAGCGCAGCAGGGCTTTGAAAGCCAGTTTCATGACTGGCCAGGGTACGGTGTGACTGTTGTGTTTGTTTCTCTTGAAGTTACCTGCCCCCTATATATATGAAAGGAAATAAAATCACAATTGTTTTAAAAATGTTCTTTATTATTTGTTGCACAACACATTGAGAGGAATCAGAAGGTAGACCGGGGGGGGGGAGGGGGAGGGGGGAGGTGAGGTATTGGGTTAGGGGGGGGGGGGAGGAGGGAAGGACAAGTCCAGAAACCAAATCAAAATTGCAGATATGCCAGCTTTCTGCTGCTTGTGCAATCCTCTGGGGTTGAGTGTGTGGGTCCCCGTGGCCTCCTCCCCACCCCCCGTGTTCTTGGGCGTCTGGATGAGGAGGCTATGGAACTTGGGGAGGAGGGAGGGCAGTTATACAGAGGCAGCAGCGACAGTCTGTGGTCTTGCTGCCTTTCCCGCATTAGATCCACCATACAGCAGAGCATGTCAGTTTGCTTCCCCATGAGCTTGACCATAGCATCCTGCCTGCTCTCATCGCGTGCGTCACTCCTCTCTTCATGTTCATTTAATGCTTTATGGGACTCCACGATTGTTTGCCTCCATGCATTCAGCTGGGCCCTATCAGTGCGGGAGGACTGCATGAGCTCGGCGAACATGTCGTCCTGAGTTCATTTTTTCCGCCTTCTAATCTGGACCAGCCTCTGGGATGAAGTAGATAGGGGCCGCGTTGAAACATTTGCACCTGCGGGAGGAGAAAAAGGAAGGATAGTATTTTAAAAGATACATTTTAGAGAACAAAGGGGACGCTCTTTCTCAGTGAAACAGGCAATTCATAGTACACAGCACATGTTCTTTCTGTACAAGGTCGCGTTTTGCCTCTTATAGTGAAGTGCCTGCCACTTTGGTGTGAGTCAGCCGTTACACGCAGCCGGGCAACAGAATTCAGCTTGCAGGCAGCCATGGTAAGCCCTAGGGGCACGCGGGGTTCTGCTTCTTCCACATTCATTTCAATGCTTTCAAACTGCCAGGCCCCCTTTCCCATAGCAAGCAATGCCTGGTGGGTTTGCCATATAAAAGGAGGGCCTGCGGGTTCTCTGGGATGATCGCTTCACACAACCACCCCCCCACCCACCGTGTGGCTCCGATGAGGCTCTGAGCAGGGATGAGCCCTTTAAACTAAATGCGAACAGCCCAGCGCGGCTGGGTTTCCCCCCACTGCGTGGCTCCGATCAGGCTCTCACTCACCAGAAGTGCCTTCTCCAGGGTCATGGTCTGGGAAACCACCTTGGGAGTGGGGGGAGGCTATTGGCTCCAGCGTTAAGAATAGTTCCTGGCTAGGGGGGAAAACGGATTCCCCACTTGCCACCTGTGCACTGTCCTCCTCCTCCTCCTCTTCGTCCTCCAATAACTCATCCTCCTCGCTCTGTGCAACTCCCCCTTTGCAGGTGTCTACGGACAGTGGTGGGGTAGTGGTGGCGTCACCCCCCATAATTGCATGCAGCTCATGGTAGAAACGGCATGTATGGGGCTGTGACCCAGAGCGCCCGTTCGCCTCCCTGGCTTTTTGGTATGCTTGCCTGAGCTCCTTGATTTTTGTCCGACACTGCTCTGTGTCCCTGGAGTAGCCTCTTTCCGTCATGGCCCTGGAGACTTTAGCGTACGTATTTGTGTTTCTTTTTTTGGAACGTAGTTCTGCCATATCAGATTCGTCTCCCCAATATGCAATGAGATCCAGTACCTCCCGTTCGGACCATGCTGGAGCTCGTCTGCGAATCCGGGACTGCGTGGTCTCTTGTGATGATGGACTCTGCATGGTCGCCAGTGATGGTGGACTGTGCTGATGGTCACCTGTGCTGATGGTGATCAAACAGGAAATGAAATTCAAAAGTTCCCGGGGCTTTTACTGCCTACCTGGCTAGTGAATCAGAGTTGAGAGTGTTGTCCAGAGCAGTCACAAGGGAGCATTCTGGGATAGCTCCTGGAGGCCAATAACGTCAAATTGCATCCACAGTACCTGTAACCCGGAACTGCGATCTCGATTTTAGCGCTACTCCACTTGCCGAGGTGGAGTACAGAAATCGGATTAAAGAGCCCTTTAAACCGAAAAAATCGTTTTGGTCGTGTGGATGGAATCAGTTTTATTTCGAATTAACTTGGCTAATTCTGAAATAACCACGTACTTTAGACCAGGCCTAAGTTTGTAAGGGCACTGAAAGTGTTAAAAGCAGCTTAAAATGCGTTTTGCTTTTATTTAATTTGACCAAATCTGACTTGTTGTGCTTTGATTTATAATCACTTAAAATCTATCTTTCATAGTTAATAAATGTGTTTGTTTATTCTTCCTGAAGCAGTGCATTGGGTTTGGAGCATGTCAGAGACTCCCCTTGGGATAACAAGCCTGGTACATATCAATTTCTTTGTTAAATTGACGAACTCATATAAGCTTGCAGCATCCAGCGGGCACAACCCCCTGCAAGACGGAGGTTCCTAGGGTTGTGTCTGGGACCGGAGATCTTGGCTAGTGTCATTCGGTTGCACAATCCAAGGAGCAGCTTACATGCTAGAGGCTGTGCATGAACAGCCCAGGAGTGGGGGTTCTCACAGCAGAGCAGGGTAAGGCTGGCTCCCAGAGTCAAGGATTGGAGAGGCCTAGTAGATCAGCAGTCCAGATAACAACAGAGGGGAACGTCACAATCGTGTCCTGTTCCAGCGTTGATAGAATCATAAAATATCAGGGTTGGAAGAGACCTCAGGAGGTCATCTAGTCCAACCCCCTGCTCAAAGCAGGACCAATTCCCAACTAAATCATCCCAGCCAGGGCTTTGTCAAGCCTGATCTTAAAAACCTCTAAGGAAGGAGATTCCACCACCTCCCTAAGTAACCCATTCCAGTGCTTCACCACCCTCCTAGTGAAATTTTTCCCCCTAATATCCAACCTAAACCTCCCCCACTGCAACTTGAGACCATTACTCCTTGTTCTGTCATCTGGTACCACTGAGAACAGTCTAGATCCATCCTCTTTGGAACCCCCTTTCAGGTAGTTGAAAGCAGCTATCAAATCCCCCGTCATTCTTCTCTTCTTGTAGTGTGGGGCCCAAAACTGGACACAGTACTCCAGATGAGGCCTCACCAATGCCGAATAGAGGGGAATGATCACGTCCCTCGAGCTGCTGGCAATGCTTCTACTTATACAGCCCAAAATGCCGTTAGCCTTCTTGGCAACAAGGGCACACTGTTGACTTCTCGTCAACTGTAACCCCTATGTCCTTTTCTGCAGAACTGCTGCCTAGCCACTCGGTCCCTAGTCTGTAGCAGTGATGGGATTCTTCCACCCTATCCTATCCCTATTCTCCAGCGTGTCTACCACTCCTCCCAGTTTAGTGTCATCTGCAAACTTGCTGAGGGTGCAATCCACATCATCCTCCAGATCATTAATGAAGATATTGAACAAAACCGGCTCCAGGACCGACCCTTGGGGCACTCCACTTGATACCGGCTGCCAACTAGACATGGAGCCATTGATCACTACCCGTTGAGCCTGCTGATCTAGCCAGCTTTCTATCCCCCTTATAGTCCATTCCTCCAGCCCATACTTCTTTAACTTGCCGGCAAGAATACTGTGGGAGACTGTATCAAAAGCTTTGCAAAAGTCAAGGAATAACATGTCCACTGCTTTCCCCTCATCCACAGAGCCAGTTATCTCCTCATAGAAGGCAATTAGGTTAGTCAGGCATGACTTGTCCTTGGTGAATCCATGCTGGCTGTTCCTGATCACTTTCCTCTACTCTAAGTGCTTCAGAATTGATTCCTTGAGGACCTGCTCCATGATTTTTCCAGGGACTGAGGTGAGGCTGACTGCCCTTTAGTTTCCCGGATCCTCCTTCTTCCCTTTTTTAAAGATGGGCACTACATTAGCCTTTTTCTAGTCATCCAGGATCTCCCCCGATCGCCATGAGTTTTCAAAGATAATGGCCAATGGCTCTGCAATCACATCCGCCAACTCCTTTAGCACCCTCGGATGCAATGCATCCGGCCCCAGGGACTTGTGCTCATCCAGCTTTTCTAAATAGTCCTGAACCACTTCTTTCTCCACAGAGAGCTGGTCACCTCTGTGACGTTGTGCAGTCTATATGATTTTGTAAAAACATGATAATAAGTGAATATAATGTAATTGGAATAGTTTTATAAAAACATGATAATAGGTGAGTATAATGTAACTGGAATATGCTTCATGCAAAAGATCTCTTATAAGGTATCATTACAAAGCTTATAATCTACTGAGTGATCATCCTATTTGTATAAATGTACCACTCTTGTATCTAAAACTAGAAATATAAAATATAACTCTGAGGGCCGATTGTAATTATGCAAAGTGTGGGCCATTAATGGTGGTTTGGAATCTTGATGACTCCCATTAACCAGAGCCATTGTCTGCAGATGGCTGTATTTACCTGTGAGTCTTCCTGTATATGTGTGTGCTGGCAAGTGAATAATGAAGTCTTGCAGTGACATGTGATCATGTCACCTGAACTGGAATCCATCTTTAACCTGGTGCTTTTCCAGTGAGGGGGGGGGGAACGCAGAGGGACAAAGGATTCCCGCCTTATGCAAAAGATATATAAAGGGGTGGAAGAGAACAGAGAGGGAGAGGAGCCATCATGAAGAATCCCCTAGCTAGCACCTGAGCTGAAACAAGAGTTGTACCTCGGAAAGAATTGTGCCCAGGCCTGGAAGGTGTCCAGTCTGAGAAAAAACTTACTGAAGCATCTCTGAGGGTGAGATTATCTGTATTCAGTTTGATTAGACATAGATTTGCGCATTTTATTTTATTTTGCTGGGTAACTTACTTTGTTCTGTCTGTTACTACTCGGAATCACTTAAATCCTACTATCTGTATTTAATAAAATCACTTTCTACTTATTAATTAACTCAGAGTATGTATTAATACCTGGGGGGAGCAAACAACTGTGCATATCTCTCTATCAGTGTTATAGAGGGCGAACAATTTATGAGTTTATACTGTATAAGCTTTATACAGGGTAAAACGGATTTATTTGGGTTTAGACCCCATTGGGAATTGGGCATCTGAGTGCTAAAGGCAAGCAGACTTCTGTGAGCTGTTTTCAGGTAAACCTGCAGCTTTGGGACAGGTTATTCAGACCCTGAGTCTGCTGGAGCAGATGGGTGTGTCTGGCTTCACCAAGACAGGGAGCTGAAGCCACTGAGCTGGCAGGGAGAACAGGAACAGAGGTAGCCTTTGCACATCGGGCGGCAGCTCCCAAGTGGGTTTCTGTGATCCAACCCGTCACAACCTCCTCCCCATACTGTGCTGCCCAGTGCAGTAGTCTGGGAGCTGACCTTGTTCTTAAACATTTTAAAAACCTTATTTACTTTACATACAACAATAGTTTAGTTATATATTATAGACTTAGAGAAAGAAACCTTCGAAAAACGTTAAAATGTATTACTGGCCCGTAAAACCTTAAATTAGAGTGAATAAATGAAGACTCGGCACACCACTTCTGAAAGGTTGCCGACCCCTGATCTAATAAATCTTGTTGTATTTGCACCTTACCCTGTTGATTTCATTCTTAACTACCCCGGGGACAGATATGGGAGGGGGAAGGGCTTGCTGATTAGCCCATCTTCTGAGCAGCCTCAGAAGGAAAACACCATAAAATCTGTTTCGGGCTAACAATACCAGGTTTGATCCCGACGGGCATTACCATAGCATGGGGAGATATATGCTGTTTTAATAACACTGATTACATCAGTTCCTGAGACTTATTTACTCTACTTCGAAACATCATAGGGCTGATTCCCAGCTGGTGTAAAGTGTCAGAGCACCATTGAAGTCAAGGGCTCTAAGACAGTTTACGCCAGCTGAGGATGTGCTGCTTTTGGATGCTCTACACTAGAAAACTGGACTTTTAACTACACCAGTATGAGTCCAGTGGTGTGACACCCCCTGCCCAGTGTAGCCTCAATTACACTGGTATAATGGAGCTTTACACTGGTATAATAGAGCTTACACTGGTACAATAGTGCTTTGCACTGGTACAACTGTACTTTAAGAACATAAGAACAGAACATAAGAACGTAAGAATGGCCCTACTGAGTCAGACCAAAGGTCCATCTAGCCCAGTATCCTGTCTTCTGACAGTGGCCAGTGCCAGGTGCCCCGGAGGGAATGAACAGAACAGGTAATCATCAAGTGATCCATCCCCTGTCACCCATGCACAGCTTCTGGCAAACAGAGGCCAGGGACACCATCCCTGCCCGTCCTGGCTAATAGCCATTGATAGACCTATCCTCCATTAATTTACCTAGTTCTTTTTTGAACCCTGTTATGGTCTTGGCCTTCACAACATCCTCTGGCAAGGAGTTCCACAGGTTGACTGTACATTGTGTCAAGAAATACTTCCTTTTATTTGTTTTAAACTTGCTGCCTATTAATTTCATTTGGTGACCCCTAGTTCTTGTGTTATGAGAAGTAGTAAACAATACTTCCTTATCTATTTTCTCTACACCAATAATGATTTTATAGACCTCAATCATATCTCCCCTTTGCCGTCTCTTTTCCAAGCTGTAAAGTCCCAGTCGTATTAATCTCTCTTCATACAGAAGCCATTCCATACCCCTAGTAATTTTTGTTGCTCTTTTCTGAACCTTTTCCAAGTCCAATATGTATTTTTTGAGATGGGGCGACCACATCTGCATACAGTATTCAAGATGTGGGCGTACCATGGATTTATATAGAGGCAACATGATATTTTCCTATTATCTATCCCTTTTAAATTATTCCCAGCATTCTGTTCGCTTTTTTGACTGCTGCTGCACATTGAGTGGATGTTTTCAGAGAACTATCCACAATGACTCCAAGATCTCTTTCTTGAGTGGTAACAGCTAATTTAGACCCCATCATTTTATATGTATAGTTGGGATTATGCTTTCCAATGTGCATTACTTTGCATTTATCAACATTAAATTTCATCTGCCATTTTGTTGCCCAGTCACCCAGTTTTGAGAGATCCTCAGTCTGCCTGGGTCTTAACTATCTTTAGTAATTTTGTAGCATCTGCAAATTTTGCCACCTCACTGTTTATCCCTTTTCCCAGATCATTTATGAATATGTTGAATAGGACTGGTCCCAGAACAGACCCCTGGGGGACACCACTATTTACCTCTCTCCATTCTGAAAACTGACCATTTATACCTACCCTTTGTTTCCTATCTTTTAACCAGTTACCAATCCATGAGAGCACCTTCCCTCTTATCCCACGACAGCTTACTTTGCGTAAGAGCCTTTGGTGAGGGACCTTATCAAAGGCTTTCTGAAAATCTAAGTACACTATATCCACTGGATCCCCTTGGTCCACATGCTTGTAGACCAGGGGTCTCAAACTCAAATGACCACGAGGGCCACATGAGGACTAGTACATTGGCCCAAGGGCCGCATTTACTGACACCTCCCCCCACCCTCCCGCCGCCCTTGGCCCTGCCCCCACTCCACCCCTTCCATGAGGCCCCGCCCCTGCCCCGCCTCTTCCCACCCCTTCCCTGCCCCCATTCCAACCCCTTCCCCGAAATCCCCATCCCAACTCTGCTCGCTCCCTGCCCCCAGGGGGCGCAGGAGGGGTGTGGGAGGGGGCTTAGGGCAGGGAGTTGGGGTGAGGGGCGCAGGAGGGGGTCAGGGTGCAGGGTGCGGCAGGGGGCTCAGGGCAGGGGGTTGGGGTGCAGGAGGGGTGCGGTGGGGGTTCAGGGCAGGGGGTCGGGGTGCAGGGTGCAGCAGGGGGCTCAGGGCAGGGGGTCGGGGTGTGGGGTGTGGCGGGG
>QXTE01000257.1:864867-969528 GCA_003942145.1 Platysternon megacephalum
CAGGGGTGTGTGTGGCTGTTGCTTCAGGCACCGCCCCAAGCAGCTCCCATTGGCCACAGTTCCCCATTCCCGGCCAATGGGAACTGCTGGGGGCGGTGCCTGAAGCAACAGCCACACACACCCCTGTGCCCCTCCTCCCCCAGGTTCCAGCCACTTCCCAGCGGGGGCAGGGCAGGCAGGCAGGGAGCCTGCCCTGCCCCCGGTGCTGTCGGCCAGAGCCGCTCTAAGTAAACGTTGGGGGAGGGCGGGGGGGCCGTGAGGAGCTTGCGGGCTGCAGAAAATAACCCTGCAGGCCGTGTGTTTGAGACCCCTGTTGTAGACCCCCTCAAAGAATTCTAGTAGATTGGTGAGGCATGATTTCCCTTTACTAAAACCATGTTGACTCTTCCTCAACAAATTATGTTCATCTATATATCTGACAATATTGTTCTTTGTTATAGTTTCAACCAGTTTGATCAGGACTGAAGTCAGGCTTGTAATTGCCAGGATCACCTCTGGAGCCCTTTTAAAAAATGTACACGGCTGTAACAGTGCTTTGCACTGGTGTAATGGTACTTTGCACTGGTGTAATGGTACTTTGCACTGGCGTAATGGTGCTTTGCACTGGTGTAAAGGAGCTTGAGGCTGGTGCAGCTATTGAAGTACAAATCCCCCTAACCAAACAGCTGCACCAGCAAAGCCTCCAAGCGCGGACCAACCTCAGCCACGCTGCCAGTGGGAAGCCCCAAGTTGTGGCTGCCCCTGGGCCCGCCCTGCTCAGCCCGGCCACGCCCACGAGAGGCTACAGCGGGCACTGACGCGTGTTTATGCCGAAGTCTATTGAGACAAGGCGCCCCAAAGTCCCACCCTCCTGAAGGCGTCATTCTTACCCAGTAAGGTAACGTGTTTGATGAGGGGCGTGTACATGAACCAATCAGCGCGCAGAGCGTAGGCACAGCCGTTCCGGGATTCGGGACCCCTCTCTCATCCAATCAGTCCAAGCCTACTCGAGGAGTGACAGGCTGGGCGCCCTATGAGCGGCGGGGCGGGGCGCGCAGGAGAAGGCTGCGCTGCGGGCGGAGTAGGTCGGTGCCATGGCGGAGAGCGACTGGGACACGGTCACGGTGCTGCGCAAGAAGGGGCCGAGCGCGGCGCAGGCCAAGTCCAAGCAGGTCAGGGGGGTGCCCCGAGCCCGGGCTGTCCGAGCGGGTCCCGTCAGGCCCGGCCCTCGGCTCTGCCCGCCCCCTCCCGTGGCAGCCGCGGCTCCCCCAGCCCCTCGGCCCGCCCTGGCTGGGTTCGAGGGGCCGGGCCGGGGGGGTGGCGTAGCTCCGGCTGCCCTCGGCCCGGCACCCCGCTCCTCTGAGCCCGGTCTCGGCTCTCCCCGCACCCGCCATGTGGTCTCTGAACTGGGGCGTGGGTCACTGGCTGGTACCGGGCGGCCGCAGCTTCTCCCCTCTGGCTCTGGGGGATGTTTCTAAACGGGCTCATTGTGCTCGGGCCCCGGCAGGAGTTTTACTGGCCGGGGGGACTCGCCCTGCTACGCTCTAACCGGGCTCGTGACGACGAGTGGCAGCAGGGATCCGTGATGTGCCCCAAATAATCCTCTTCGGGCACTTGCAGGGCTCGCCCCCCAAACCCAGTTTGGAAGCGGGCTGGATATTTCCTGCTAGCGGGGGCCTTTTGTTCAGGGCATCACTGTACTGAATACAGTAGTTCTCAGCCTGGGGCCCTCTGGGGGCTGCGAGCAGGTTTCTGGGGGGCTGCCAAGCAGGGCCAGCATCAGACTCACTGGGGCCAAGGGCAGAAAGCTGAAGCCCCATCGCTTGGGGCTAAAGTCTGGGGCCCCGAGCCCAGCCACCTGGGGCTGAAGCCTGAGCAACTTAGCTTTGGAAAGCCCCCTGTGGTGTGGGGCCCCGGGCCATTGCCCTGCTTGCTACCCCCTAACGCAGGCCCTGGCTTTTATCTGCAGAAAACCCGTTATTCTAGCACAGGTGGGCCCTGGAGTTTTTGTAGCATGTGGGGGCCTCAGAAAGAAAAAGGTTGAGAACCCCGCTCTAATAAACAGTACTGAATGCAGAGTCATGTCAATGCTCTGATACAGCACAGTTGGAAAGAGTGTAAAATAGAAAAGGGATTTTTGTCTAGCTTGGTTTGTTCCATTGCTGACACATGTGGGGTAGGCTTTTTTCTAATAACTTGGTGTCTGTGCAGTAAAATTAATCTACCTAGAATATTGTACAGTGACAAATTGCTGCTGTTCTCTCTTGTGACAGCTTGGAGCTTTCCATGTTTTTTGCTGAAAAGACAGAATTGACACTTTGAGGCTTCACTCTTATCCAGGAAAAGCACTGACTTGGCAAGATATAATGTTGCACCTTGGATTGCTACTTCTAGTAGGAATAAGAAGGAATACAGCTGGAAATACAGAATTGCAGATAATGTAGTTCATCTTTTAATATATGACCCTGCTAACCAGGCTGAGAGGGGCATTTGGCATAGATTATAAAAATTAATCTCTCTTAAGCTCCTCCAGTGTTGCATTGGCTTGTTCTTGTGTGCGTTCGGACATTCAGAGGCTTTCAAAGGTCTTCTATATCTTTAACAGTTAACTTACTGTATATTAAAAAGAATATTTCAAAACTGCTGTGCATCAAAGAAGCTGGCTGATGCAACATAATTGGGAGGAGCTTCAACAAGTATAAATTACTTGGCATGTATGTCCTGCCCCAACCCCAATGGAAGGAGCCTTTGACACACATCTGATGCTGCAGTTCTCCTATTGTCTATTTAACTTTTAAGGATTTTTGTGACAGGACAACAGCTTTGGGAAGAAGAAGCTGCAAACTGCCCAAGTGCATATTACTTATTTTACATGTGGGTTCATTGCCTGAAAACAAAGCCATGTAGCTATTTGGTTCAACTACTGTTGGGTGGCAATAAAAACGAACACAGAATTCCTAACTGATAAGTCTATCCATGTACAGTTGTACAAAAAACCTGTATGATAACCGTCTCTTAGCTGTTTCGTAGTCATCTGTCACCTTGATGCTTTTGCCCCTCGTGGTACAGCAACTGAATACCAAGTTCTGTGACCTTTGCCTATCATCTGTTTGTTCCTAGGTAACTCTAAAAGTTCCAGGGTGAAACTGGAGCATGTAGTTTTGGTATCAGTGGAGATAAGTACTTATCTTATCTAACTTGTACTTAGTTTGAATTTGTGTTAATAATACTAATGGTTAGTGCTGCATTTTGTTTATTGGCTACTTCAAAAATAACCATCTATAGTCTAAGTGTCGGAGGGGTAGCACAATGAGGAGTCCAGTGGCACCTTAAAGGCTAACAGATTTAAGCATCTCCATGCATCTGAAGAAGTGGGTTTTTTACGCACGAAAGCTTATGCCCAAATAAATCTGTCAGTCTTTAAGGTACCACCGGACTCCTCATCTATAGTCTAATTATTTTAGGAGAGCAGGTGGATAAGTAGCTAGGTATGGAAACAATCTCTTATCCAGCCCTGAGAAGTCATAAAAGAGCATTTCTGTGTGTGACTTTAAACAATTTTTTTTCTGGCAAGTTTATAGACAGTTACTCTTTAACTAGACAATATTTAAAAAATGATAATCTCAGCAAAGCATCTGAGTGAATGAGATTAGATCATGTATAAGGTTAAGACTCTGTCACGGGTATTCAGGTCACGGGCAATAAACAGAAATTCATGGAAGCCTGTGACCTGTCTCTGACTTTCACTAAAAATACCCTGGGGGGCAAAAGGAGGAACAAACAGCGCTGCCAGGGCTTGCAGCTGCTCCAGCCCCACCGATGCTCCTGTGGCAGGGGCTGACTGCTGCTTCTCCAGCCCCAGGAGGGCTGACCGCACCCTGGCTACTGCTCCAGAGGGTTGGGGACCTCTGTGCTGGGCCCCTGGGCAGGCTGCTGGCTAGCTGTTTTGGGGGCCCCGGGGCGGGCTGCCGGCCCGGCCCCAGAAGAAGTCATGAAGGTCCTGGAAAGTCACAGAATCTGTGACTTCCGTAACAGAATTGTATCCTTAACCCTGTGTCTTCAGATACATGCAGCTTCAGGGTCTGTCTTCAGTGCAATGTAAGCCCAAGTTTAGTAGAACTCAAGTTAGCAGACCCTGGGTTTGTTAATTTAGGGCTTGAGCGTCTACGCTCACTTGTAACCCCAGGTTAGGAATTGTTGAACCCTGGGTCTCAGCCTGGGGCTTCACATCTACACTGAATTATGCGGGCCCAAGTCCAGCCACCCATGTCCTAGACTTCCTAGTGCCTTCCCAAAATGTGGCCACTCTAGCCCTTTGTGGTGCAGTGTGGGAAAACTTGACTGTCCACCAAACCTGACTATCCACAGGACAAAGAAAATCAGCCCATGGGATTGTGGAATACTTTCCACATTTTCCTCAAACACAAGTCCAGTGGGACTGCATCTACACTTCAAAGCAATAGGGATTGAACCCTGGGTCCTAGCTTAACTCGGGCTCAGACCCTTCACCCCCAAGGGGTCCTGGGACTCTGGGTCAGAGCCCTGGGTTAGGGGCACCTGCCCTCCCCCCAAGCTTCATACCACATTTGGGTGCAGTTTGCAGCAGGAGGGAAGATGCTGCCCCTCTTCTCCTCCGCTGTCTTCCACTGGGGCTGCCGCTGGCCAAGCTGCTCCCCCGTGTACATGGTCTCACTAAGTTGGGGTAAGAGGACAGGGCCTGTCTGTGCTGCTGCCTCTGCCTCAGGAATTGATGCTTTAGCTGCTGCTATACTGAAAAAGTGCTTGGTGCGCTGACACACTCACTCAGGCGCACACTTAATCTCCCTCATACATTCCCCCCAACACTTCCCTTCTCCCTCACACACTAGTGGTGGTGATGTTACTTCTTGGTACTTCCCGTCAAAATGCACATATAGTCTCTGTGTTTTTTTTTTTCAAAGTTCTTTAAGAACTACAGTGCTGTTATTTTAGTTTTTTGACTGGTCTGTCCATTTCATAGTTTATTTTTCTTTCTTATGCTTAAATTTAATTCTTTCCGTGGTGAGTTCTAAAATGCTTAACCTGTCCTGGCTGGAGTAATGATCATTATTACTTACCATGTTGAGCTTTGTCAATCATTATTTAAAGTGATAACATTATTTGATTGTATCCTTCTAGAATGTAAATTTAGCTTCTACTCTCTTTAGCAATGCCAGTTGAGGAAAAAAATTTAGCTAAACACATAACTTTAGACACTGCAGATGAAGGTTATTTATTTTCAAATAGTATTTCTAGTTATATCTGTAAAATAACTTAAAATTCATATGACAATAAATGCGGTTCCAAGTCTGATACTAATAGTAATGGAGTCAAATGTTAGTGAGTCACATACATGATTGTGATCAGTAAATATAAATGACAAAATAATTAGAAAATTTTCCCATTCTTAATAAAAGAGAGAGAAACATAATCAAATGTTAAAGTTAAATACGTTTTTAGTGGTGTGAAAACAATTGACTAAAATAGAGTAGATAGTGGCAGTAACAGAGTGTCTGTTAGAGAAAGGAAGCATATTTTATTTATTTTATTTATCTCTACAAAAGATAGTGTATAAAGTATCAAAGGTGTTTTTGATATCTTGTAAGGCTCCAGAATTGATACCTCAAGGTTTGGGATTGGGAATATCTTGTGGTATTGTCTCCTGATTGTTCTAAATTTACATGTAAACTTAAAATATGGCTTTAATTGGGGTTTGTATATTTTTTCTTTATATAGTAATTAGGAATACTGTATCTATCAGCTAATTTCTAAGGGTGTGTCTACGCTACAAAGTTAAGTCGATTTTATGTAAATTGACATTGATCCTCCGATTTAAGCAAGTCGATCTTGTGTGTCCCCACTATGCTCATTGTGTTAGCAGCGTGCATCCTCACTAGCAGGGCTTGCATTGACGCACGGAGCGCTGCATTATGGGTAGCTATCCCACAGTGCATGGAGCCGAGTGGAATTTTGGGCTGGGCTTACAATGCCTCATGGGACCAAAACATTTGCGCAAGTGGTTATAACATGGCGTTAACCTCCTATGATGCACTTACCTCTCTCCCTCCCTGAAATCAACGGCAAAGAAACCAAGCCTTTTTCGTGCCTTTTTTCCTAAGCCTGGGTTACCCACGCAGTTGCCATAGCACAGCAAGCATGGACCCTGATCAGCTGTACACTGTTGTTGTGAGCATTACAAACACCTCATGTCTTATCCTGCAGTATATACTCAGCCGAAGCAGGAGCTGCCGCACGGAACGACGTGATGCCACGCAAGCAGCCCTGCTGGAAGCCATGGACCGGAGCAATTTGCAGACGCTGGTGACAGTCGCGCATCACCTTGACACGGTGGAACGCTGCTTCTGGGCCCAAGAAACAAGCACTGACTGTTGGAACCACATAGTTATGCAGCTATGGGATGATGAGCAGTGGCTGCAGAACTTTCGACTGTGTTTCCCGTTCGTCTCCCTTCCCCCCCAACCTGGTGCTGCATATCATAGAATCATAGAATCTCAGGGTTGGAAGGGACCTCAGGAGGTCATCTAGTCCAACCCCCTGCTCAAAGCAGGACCAAACCCAACTAAATCAGCCCAGCCAGGGCTTTGTCAAGCCTGACCTTAAAAACCTCTTGTAAACCTCTTAAAAACCTTTTGTAACAATCAAACTATTTGTGGGGCTTGACACTGGTGCCTGTCCTCAAGCACCATCCAGATTGCTAGGGGAAAGTGGCCTTTTCTCAAGTTCCAACCAGTGATCCCAAGGAGTTGCTGCAGCTTTTGTAAAGACAACACCTCTTGCCCATGCCTCGTGACTCACCATGGCTGCAGCATCAAACCGACTCTTGCAATAGCCAGTGGTTGTGATTACGTTGTGGCTTGCAGGGAAGTGCATTGAGGGGTGTTTCTTTTATAAAAAGAATTAACCTTGCACCAGAAACAATGTATGTATTCTCAATGCTACCCTTGTGCTTTGTATTCTTTACAAGAATCACATACAGCTCCTCATAGAAGCAGCATGTCTCTGGCTCAGAACCAGAGCGACTGTTCGCCTCCCTTATCTTCTGGTACGCTTGCTGAAGCGCCTTTATTTTCATGTGGCACTGCTGCGTGTCCCTGGTGTAGCACTTCCCACATGCCCTGCGTGATTTTGGCAAATATGTCAGCATTTCTTCTGCTGGATTGAAGCTCTGCCTGCACAGACTCTTCTCCCCACACAGCAATAAGATCCAGCACCTCCTGTGTACTCCATGCTGGAGCGCATTTGCGGCCTTGAGCATCCATGGTCAGCTGTGCTAACGAGCTCTCCATGCTGATCAAGCAGGAAATGAAAATGCAAAAGTTTCCAGGGGCTTTAACAGTTTCCTGTGTAGCTGGCTGATGTGCAGTGGAGTTGAAAGTGCTCTCCAGAGCGATCAAAGCAAAGCACTGTGGGACATCTCCTGGAGGCCAATTCATTCAAATTACACAACGCAGTGTCTACACTATCCCCATGTTGACCCTTGGATGTCGAATCAAGCGCTATGCCTCTCATGGGGTGGAGTACAGAAGTCAACTTTACAGGTCCCTTAAGTCGGTGGAAGGGGACTCAGTAGTGTAGACACATATATTATATTATTAAATAGACCTAACGCGGCTTATGTTGACCTAACTTTGTAGTGTAGACCAGGCCCAAGTTATCTGCAAAAAACTTAGTTATCAGGTGCCTAAGTAGCCCTCGAGTCATGGGTAAAGTTGCTGTCTTCTCCCGTCCCCCCATCCCCCCCCAATCTGAAATGGCACCCCTGCCCTGGGTTTGCACGATTTATGTGTAGATGGTGGATTAGGCTTGAGCATGAGTTTGAACCTTGGGCTTAAATTGCAGTCTAGACACACCTCTAGACATTATCCTAGCCCATTTTACATTGCTCTGTAGTTCCTATTACTGAGAAAGCAATGTTTCTTTCTCAAACTGGGTGAAGGAAGATTAAAATCCACATAACATAATTTTTTTTTCTTCAGGACATCCAAAATGTCTCTATTAATATGGAGAGTTCTTCCAATGTACTTCTCAGAACTAATAAATCTCCTCTCCAACTGGCAAAGCAGGCTACTTTCTTCCCTCTCCTTTGGTGGTAGAATTATTGCGGGTTGCCTGGATACATGCTCAGGGAAGATTTTTTTTCGCTAGCAGCTTGGCTGTTTGTAGATGATAAATCATTCTTTGTTAAAGTGTTTAAATAGAGGTCTGTGCCTTATGTTAATGGAACTAATCTTGATAAAGTTAAATTTCTTATTTCTAGGCAATCTTAGCAGCACAGAGAAGAGGAGAAGATGTAGAGACCTCCAAGAAATGTAGGTATTTTCTGTCTGGGGGGTGGGTTTCATGAAGGCCAGTTTCATGTTTTCCTTTAACTTCATGGTAACCCCTGTCACGGTTTTAGGGTTAACTGCACACACATACCCCAGTCTTCCTCAAGGGTACCCACTTCAGATTTCAGGCTCCCAGCTGTTGCCTCTCTCAGGCAGGGACGCTTATCTCTCGTCCCCCAGACTGGGGATTTAGGCTTTTTCCAGTACCTCTGCACGTCTGTGATTTCCCCAGCGCTGTTTAACCTTTCTCCAGGGGTTACAACGGTGTGTACTAGTTACAAAGCAAATTGCATTTAATAGTAGGGTGAAAGCATTACAGAGGGAACATGTTAAACAAATAAAAGTTCTCATATGCATGGTAAAAGCTTACCAAAGGTCACCATTCATCCTAGGTGGCCCCAATAAGCCAAAGTCTTTCCAACCCTTCTGCAAGGGTTCCCTCCCGTCCGCTCTCTTAGACAGAAGGTCATGGCCATTTGTTGAATTAGAAAGAAGACCCCCTGTGTCAGTTTAATCTCACCTTTTTTTTTATGCCAAAAACCTTTTCATTGTCTGTCTGGTCTCTGGAAAACCCAATTTGAACCATTATATGCCAACCTCCCCAGGGGGTGATATCTCTCTGGAGGTGTTTGCGTCCTGAGTGATTCACCTTAATCCCACTGGCCGCCAAACAGCTGATTGGTGGTGGGTGGGAGGCACTGGGAGGGAGGGGGAGTTGCTGATCAGCCAGACTATTTTTTTTCCCTCCCCCCATGGATGCTCCAGCCCTGGAGCACCCACAGAGTTGGCACCTGTGCTTTTATGCTGCTCCGACTGTGTAAAGTGGGCCCTTACAGTGGGTATAAACATCATTTGCTCCTAAATCAAGGCCCCTTTATGCTTATTGAATTATGTAAAAAGGACTTGGTGTAAATGAGAATCGGGCTCTCTATCTTTTTAAAAAATAGACTTGTTTTTTACATAAATTAATTCATTTATGTATTTTGCATTTACAAAACTATAAAAACAGATAAAGCCTTTTTTGGGAAACTAACAAAAAATATCATTTGGGCTAAAATTCTTTAATCCAAAAATGCAGCCTGGAGCAAATATCTAAAAAAGATAAGATCCTAGTGGCTGAACTACATAAAAGAGTCTTTAACCATAGCAAACACTGTTATGCAGTGGAGCTAAAATAATACATATTTCCATAAATTCACTCTTTCAAAGTACAAGAAGAGAGATATATAAAAATAGCTATTGCACTAGTTTTTAATTATGAATTAAATCATTACAGATGTTGGAACTCTTGAAGTCTATTATGTTGACAACCTGAGTATTTAAAGTTCTTAAACATTTACATAAGACACACTTTTAAAGAAGTGTAAACATGTATTTACATAATACAGTGTAATTATGTAAATACTTTGTGGCTTTTCCCCTAAAAACCTTAGAGAAAATAACGAATATTTAAAACCTCTTAACTCACAACAGTCCTTCAGTCTTTGTATTGCAGAGGTCTCAGGTCAGGCTCTGACAATCTATAATATATGTGCTTCAATAGTTAAGGATAATAGGGAAAGTTTAAGAAAAGAATGGGGAGAAGTTAAGAATGGTGAACGTTGATTTTAAAATTTGTGCATTTCCTTTCTTGATGTTGATTGTAATAAGGTAATCTGGAAAAGGATAAAACACATCTCTAGCTCATTAAAGTACCCTCTTCTAATAAAGTTAGCTATATGTAATGATCAGACTTGAAAGCAAATATAAATTTAAGTGGCAATAAAGGAGACGGGAGATCCAGGGGTAGTCAATTATTTTTTGTCAAGGTCCAAATTTCTTGGCCAAGGTATAGTCAGAGTCTGGATTCCAGAGAGACATTTTTCACAATGAAAGTGCCCCGTTCAACAAACACATACGATGCTGTGCATTAGTAATATCCCCAGGGCGTATTGCTTATATTGTTAAATCAAACCACTGTATAACCTAAAAATAACCTCCAAGAAAGATGTAATAAATTACAGCTGAGACTTTGAGAAAGTACATAGATAAAATGTCAAATAGATGTAAATATAGCATTAAAACACTTTCAGACAACTGTTTTGTTTTGAATTTGTTTTGAGGTTACAAAGAGTATTAACTTTTGCTTTTGTCAAATAAAATGATTGTAGGCATATATAAAACCATATTTGAAACTTTCAAGCCTTTTGTGGCTTATTTAGTATTAGTATCAGAGTTTGAAAGAAAACAGTTCGTACACATGAGCTCTTTATCTTAGCTTTGATTCAAGTCTTTCATTTAACAAAACACACCCAGACACATGTATTAAGCAAAAGAATCATGAATAATTGCTGTGAAATATCTGTTAAAACTTCAATATCACTACTGAGAATGAAATTTTATATGGCAATACAGATTTAAAATAAAATATGCGTGATGAATATATAATAATACTCCCCATCAGTGGGAAAAGTGACAGGCCCTGTGCTGGACAAGGGCCTTGAAGTTTGGAGTGAGTTCAGTCAAGGCAAGACAACTCCAATCACTCCCCTCCCCTCATTCCCCATGTCGCCTGCCAGCTCCCCGCCCAGAGAGGCTCCCGCCATCCCACTCACTGAGCCCAGATGCCAGCTTGTTCCCCCACATGTCCCGCTCGTCCCATCCCTGCGCTGCTATTGGCTGGCGGGGCTGCGACTGCACAGGCAGCCGCCCTAGGGACACACTGCACCCAGCCGCCTGCCCCCTGTTGGGGGGGCCCTGCGCTGGGGAGCAGACAGCTCTAGCCCAGGCTCGGCTTCACCCCATTTGACCTTTGTGCTGGGAGGGGTGGCTACAAGGGGGGGGCTAAGGCAAGTTTTGGGGTGACTATAGCCCCCCCAACACTGCACCTGACTCCAAGGTTCCCCAAGTTGTCCCTTCTAAATAAACAAGGAAACATAACCAAAAACCTTAAAGTTAAGAGTTTTGTCTATCACTAATAATCAGGTATGGAGGCAAAAATACTGTGCTTTTCTTGCTTTTCAAAGTTTTTTGTGTGTGGTGTTAGAAATTAAGGTCTCTTACAGCTTGAGAGAGTCTGTGATAACTGGAAATCTAATGAACTGCCAACAGCCAAAAGAGTGAAAACTTGGAGGGGAAGGGATTTTTATTCAGGCTGTTTAAAACTTTGTGGATTTTTGTTTTTTTGTTATTGCTAATGCTGAATTATCTTTAGTGGTTAACGTTTTGGAGAAGGAACGTCTTAAAGAGTCAACACCCTCACCCCTTGGATTATTCAGTGAGAACTAACAGTACATCCTCTGAGACCTTCAGTGGGTCCTGCAGTAAAACCAGGGGAAATGGGAGTTGACACTGATCCCTTTTCAAAAAAATAAAATAAAACAACACAACTTTTCAGTCTTTTATATCTTGACACAACAAGTGGGACTATGCTAATAACACTTGTGGAGGACAAAAAGTTGGGAGGTATTGCCAGTATGGAGGAGGACAGACTATAACGTGAAGATCTGGATGACCTTGTAAACTGGAGTAATAGAAATAGGATGAAATGTAATAGTGCAAGGTCATGCACTTAGGGACGAACAACAAGTCCCCAGCTGATAAGAATTTTTGCTATCAGTTGGAAGTGACAGAGGAGGGGAGAGACCTGGGTGTATTGGCTGATCACAGGATGACTATGAGCTGCCAATGTAATGCAGCTATGAAAAAGGTTAATGCTGCCCTAAGATGCATTGGGCGAGGTATTTCCATTAGAGACAGGGAAGTATTAGTACCATTATACAAGGCACTGCTGAGCCCTCAGCTGGAGTACCGTGTGCTATTCTGGTCTCCCATGTTTAAGAAAGATGAATTCAAACTGGAACAGGTGCACAGAAGAGCTACTAGGATGATCCGAGGAATAGAAAATCTACCTTATGAGAGGAGACTCAAAGAGCTTGGCTTGTTTAACCTAACCAAAAGGTATAAATACATCAGAGGGATAAATACCAGGGAGGGGGGAGACTTATTTAAGTTAAGCACCAGTGGAAACACAAGATCAAATGGATATAAACTGGCCATGAACAAGGTTAGCCTTGAAATTAGATGAAGGTTTCTAACCATGAGGGGAGTGAAGTTCTGGAACAGCCTTCTAAGGGGAGCAGTGGGGGCAAAAACCCTAACTGGCCTCAAAACTGAGCTTGATAAGTTTATGGAGGGGATGGTATGATGGGACTGCCTACAATGGCATATGGTCCATCGATGACTGCCAGTAGCAAAAAAACCCTACATCCAGAAATGAGACACTAGATGCGGAGGGCCCTCATAGAATATCAGGGTTGGAAGGGACCTCAGGAGGTCATCTAGTCCCACCCCCTGCTCAAAGCAGGACCTAATCCCAACTAAATCATCCCAGCCAGGGCTTTGTCAAGTCTGACCTTAAAACTAGGTAACCCATTCCAGTGCTTCACCACTCTCCTAGTGAAAAAGTTTTTCCTAATATTCAACCTAAACCTCCCCTACTGCAACTTGAGACCATTACTCCTTGTTCTGTCATCTGGTACCACTGAGAACAGTCTAGATCCATCCTCTTTGGAACCCTCTTTCAGGTAGTTGAAAGCAGCTATCAAATCCCCCCTCATTCTTCTCTTCTGCAGACTAAACAATCCCAGTTCCTTCAGCCTCTCCTCATAAGTCATGTGCTCCAGCCCCATAATCATTTTTGTTGCCCTCTGCTGGACTCTTCCCAATTTTTCCACATCCTTCTTGTACTGTGGGGCCCAAAACTGGACACAGTACTCCAGATGAGGCCTCACCAATGTCATAGAATCATAGAATCATAGAATCTCAGGGTTGGAAGGGACCTCAGGAGGTCATCTAGTCCAACCCCCTGCTCAAAGCAGGACCAAACCCAACTGTCGAATAGAGGGGAATGATCACGTCCCTCGATCTGCTGGCAATGCCCCTACTTATACAGCCCAAAATGCTGTTAGCCTTCTTGGCAACAAGGGCACACTGTTGACTCATATCCAGCTTCTCGTCCACTGTAACCCCTAGGTCCTTTTCTGCAGAACTGCTTCCTAGCCATTCGGTCCCTAGTCTGTAACAGTGAATGGGATTCTTCCATCCTAAGTGCAGGACTCTGCACTTGTCCTTGTTGAACCTCATCAGGTTTCTTTTGGCCCAATCCTCTAATTTATCTAGGTCCCTCTGTATCCTATCCCTACCCTCCAGCGTATCTACCACTCCTCCCAGTTTAGTGTCATCTGCAAACTTGCTGAGAGTGCAGTCCATGCCATCCTTCAGATCATTAATGAAGATATTGAACAAAACTGGCCCCAGGACCGACCCTTGGGGCACTCCGCTTGAAACCGGCTGCCAACTAGACATGGAGCCATTGATCACTACCCGTTGAGCCCGACGATCTAGCCAGCTTTCTATCCACCTTATAGTCCATTCATCCAGCCCATACTTCTTTAACTTGCCGGCAAGAATACTGTGGGAGACCGTATCAAAAGCTTTGCTAAAGTCAAGGAATAACACATCCACTGCTTTCCCCTCATCCACAGACCCAGTTATCTCCTCATAGAAGGCAATTAGGTTAGTCAGGCATGACTTGCCCTTGGTGAATCCATGCTGACTGTTCCTGATCACTTTCCTCTCCTCTAAGTGCTTCAGAATTGATTCCTTGAGGACCTGCTCCATGATTTTTCCAGGGACTGAGGTGAGGCTGACTGGCCTGTAGTTCCCCGGATCCTCCTTCTTCCCTTTTTTAAAGATGGGCACTACATTAGCCTTTTTCCAGTCATCCGGGACCTCCCCCGATCGCCATGAGTTTTCAAAGATAATGGCCAATGGCTCTGCAATCACATCCGCCAACTCCTTTAGCACCCTCGGATGCAGCGCATCCGGCCCCATGGACTTGTGCTCGTCCAGTTTTTCTAAATAGTCCCGAACCACTTCTTTCTCCACAGAGGGCTGGTCACCTTCTCCCCATACTGTGCTGCCCAGTGCAGCAGTCTGGGAGCTGACCTTGTTCGTGAAGACAGAGGCAAAAAAAGCATTGAGTACATTAGCTTTTTCCACATCCTCGGTCACTAGGTTGCCTCCCTCATTCAGTAAGGGGCCCACACTTTCCTTGACTTTCTTCTTGTTGCTAACATACCTGAAGAAACCCTTCTTGTTACTCTTAACATCTCTTGCTAGCTGCAACTCCAAGTGTGATTTGGCCTTCCTGATTTCACTCCTGCATGCCTGAGCAATATTTTTATACTCCTCCCTGGTCATTTGTCCAATCTTCCACTTCTTGTAAGCTTCTTTTTTGCGTTTAAGATCAGCAAGGATTTCACTGTTTAGCCAAGCTGGTCGCCTGCCATATTTACTATTCTNCTTGAAACCGGCTGCCAACTAGACATGGAGCCGTTGATCACTACCCGTTGAGCCCGACGATCTAGCCAGCTTTCTATCCACCTTATAGTCCATTCATCCAGCCCATACTTCTTTAACTTGCCGGCAAGAATACTGTGGGAGACCGTATCAAAAGCTTTGCTAAAGTCAAGGAATAACACATCCACTGCTTTCCCCTCATCCACAGACCCAGTTATCTCCTCATAGAAGGCAATTAGGTTAGTCAGGCATGACTTGCCCTTGGTGAATCCATGCTGACTGTTCCTGATCACTTTCCTCTCCTCTAAGTGCTTCAGAATTGATTCCTTGAGGACCTGCTCCATGATTTTTCCAGGGACTGAGGTGAGGCTGACTGGCCTGTAGTTCCCCGGATCCTCCTTCTTCCCTTTTTTAAAGATGGGCACTACATTAGCCTTTTTCCAGTCATCCGAGACCTCCCCCGATCGCCATGAGTTTTCAAAGATAACGGACAATGGCTCTGCAGTCACATCCGCCAACTCCTTTAGCACAGTCGGATGCAGCGCATCCGGCCCCATGGACTTGTGCTCGTCCAGTTTTTCTAAATAGTCACAAACCACTTCTTTCTCCACAGAGGGTTGGTCACCTTCTCCCCATACTGTGCTTCCCAGTGCTCTGAGTTACCCAGGAAAAAATTCTCTGCAGTATCTGCCCGGTGGGTCTTATGCAGATGCTCAGGGTCTAACTGATCATCATATTTGGGGTCGGAATTTTCCCCTGGGGTCAGATTGGCAGAAATGCTGGGTTGTTTTTTTTTGCCTTCCTCTGCAGCGTGTGGCATGGGTTGCCTGCATGTTTAAACTAGTGTAAATGGTGGATTCTCTGTAACTTGAAGTCTTTAAACCATGATTTGTGGACTTCAATAACTCAGCCAGAGGTTAGGGGTCTATTTCAGGCGTGGGTGCAGGAGGTCAGACTAGATCAGTGCTTCTCGTCCAGGGTCCCCTGTGGAGCCGTGAACAGGTTTCAGGGGGTCCACCAAAATAAACCAAAGAGCAGGGCTGGCATTAAATTCTCTGGGGCCCAGGGCTGAACCCAAAGCCTGAGCCTCACTGCCCAGGGATACAGCCGAAGTCTGAGCAACTTAGCTTCATGGGGCTCTCTGTGGCATGGGGCCCTGAGCAGTTGTCCTGCTTGGTACCTCCTAACACCGGCCCTGGTTTTTAATCTACTGGATATGCAGAGAAACAGTTGTTGTGGCACAGGTGGGACGTGGTTTTTTGTAGTATGTTGGGTGGGGAGGGCTCAGAACAAAAGAGGTTGAGAAGCCCTGGACTAGATGATCATGATGGTCCCTTCTGACCTTAAAGTCCTATGAGTCTATACATCATAAGCAAAAAGGATATAAGCCCAGTTACATTATTTGCAGGTCACTTTGAAATTAAAATTTATATCAAGGAATGTTGATTTGAAATGCGTTAGAGCTTTTTTTTTTAACGATTAAAGTGCATTGTTGAGGGAAAGGTAACAATGTTTGGAATACCCTTATACATCATAAACCATTTGGTTGGCAAATGCATGCACAAGAGGAAGGTAATTCTGCATGTTTGAAAAACAGCTTTAACCATTCATCTGACAGCACTAGAAATTCCTGAAATCCTTGACCACAAATGAAAATTAGTTCTACAGAAAGTCAAAAGTGGACATATCTGTAATCTAGTGTGGGTATAGAGCTTTCAGGTGTATAGGTTGAGGTTTGGATGGAATTAGCTTTGTTGCTTGATTAGGCAGTGTGATATTTTATACATGTACACTAAAATAATATGAATTGTGAGAGTGTTTGGGTACTTAGCTACCTTCCCTCAAATGAGTGTACTTTAACTTTTCTTGGTCCATGTACATTTTATTAAGTAACAGCTTTAAGACAAAAATAAGGCCCTTCATACTCCTCAGTGAACTAGACTTAAATAATGTGGTAGACTTGAATTTCTGTAGCAGTTCAAAGTCAACTTAATATATTAAACTGAAATATGAAAACCAATAATCCAATAGTCTTTGTGTTTTGGTAGTGCATTACATTTTATTCTGGCCCTAAATTTTCAGTTTTCAACATATACCACAGACTGCAATGTACAATTCCATCATACAAGTTGTGGTGGGAGTGGTAGGGGGATCTTGGAGTGCTTGGCAGCTGGGGTAGGGGGTTGCAGGATGAAACATTAACAGGGCTTCTGGTAAAATGGCCAGCAGCATAGTTTAGATTGTTGTCATTAGGTTTCAGAGTCAAGCCAATTAAGATTAATAAAGTAGTTAACACCTGTCTCAGGTATTATTTCAGCCAGTCTGTAGGCAACGTTGCCTCAGTTGCACTTGAGTTTTGTTTGGAAGGTTTTCTTTGCAATCATCAATGCTGAATTTTTTTTAATTAAAAGCTTAGGTTCTGAAGAGTGATTCTAGGGTAACTTCTGCATCAGTGGGGTGCACAGGGACCTGGCTAAAGTTAATGGTGATGTGAATGGGTAGAGTGATGAATGCTGAAAACTCTACAAAGCTTCAGGAAGTTGATTGACTTTCATCAAAGTGCTTGTTCATCCTAGTACAGTTTTGACACCTGCCTCTTCTTGATTTTGTTGTAAATGCTAGGGGCAGCAGGCCAAAACAAGCAGCATTCTATCACTAAGAACACAGCTAAGCTGGATCGGGAGACAGAGGAGCTGCACCATGACAGAGTCCCCCTTGAGGTGGGCAAAGTAATCCAGCAGGGCCGACAGAGCAAGGGCCTGACACAAAAGGATTTGGCCACAGTAAGTGCTTATCAGTATCGTTTGGTCTCTACTCCTGCTTTTCCTCAGCCAGGCTCTGTGTATGTGAGGGAGCTGGGTTGTAAATGGTGTCAAGTTAGCCTCCTGATCAGTAGATGGTGAGGTGGTATCATCAAGGGTTAATATAACACCTCAAAACTTTTCAGTGTACTGGTTAAGTAGCAGCTCAGGTGGTGGACCAGGGACCTCTGTCTGGAACCTGTGAATGCTCTTTAAGAACTGTGTGCTATGTTGTGGGCTGGAGTTAAAATGGCTTCCTCTCTAACTGACTTAGCCCTTGCATAGTAATTTCTGGTGTAAGGTGTTGAAAACCTATCTGTATCTGAGCTTTCAAACAGAAGTATCTGCCATGCTGCTGGACTGCTGTAGCTTGTGGACACTCTCCACTATCGTTTTTGTATCCGATTTCTTGAGAGTGAGGCAGACCTTTTTACAATACAACTGTTATCAGCATGGTAGTACCCAGACAGAAGAAACCAATGATGATAGGCAGAATTCACTCTTGCAAGCCTGGTGTACTTCTGGGAAGATGCAGTCACTTGGGTAATATGGGATGTCTTGGGTTTGTGTTTCTGAATGTTCACTGTTTGTTAAACTGATGTGTTTAAAGCACATCTTCTTTTTAGAAAATCAATGAAAAACCACAAGTTATTGCTGACTACGAATGCGGAAGAGCAATCCCCAACAACCAGGTTCTGGGCAAGATCGAAAGAGCCATCAGTGAGTGTCAGATGCATAGTAGCATCTAAAACCGCTTTGGTGGTGGGGAGAGGGATGCTGCTGCTGTCGTTGATGAACATCTACACTTCTTTCCATTGCACCCAGCATTCTCTAGGGCAACCGCATGTGTTGCTCCGCCGGTAGGATACTTGGGTGGTTGATGTTTCATGGGTTCACCTATGGCAGTGGTCACCAACCGATCAATCGCGATCGACTGGTTGATCCTAGAGGATCTCTCGGTTGATCGCAATCTCTAGTGGTGTAGCAGGGCTGCTGCTAAGGCAGGCTCCCTGCCTTCCCCGGCCCCACGCTGCTCCCGGAAGTGGCCAGTGCAGCCCTAGGGGTCTCGCTCTGCGTGCTGCTCCTGCCTGCAAGCACCGCCCCCGCAGCTCCCATTGGAACGGGGAGCTGTGGCCAATGGGAGCTGTGGGGGCAGTGCTTGCAGAGAGGGGCAGCACGCAGAGCCATGTGCCCCCCGCCCCTCCCCAGGGGCACGGCCCCTTCTGGGGGCGGCAGGGGGCCAGGGTAGGCAGGGAGCCTGCCTTAGCGCAGCCCTGTTACACCACCAACCGGGAGCTGCTGGAGGTAAGTTCTGTCTGGTGGGAGGCCGCACCCCAGCCCTGAGCCCCCTCCTGGAGCCAGCACCCCGAGCCCCCTCCTGCACCCCGAGCCCCCTCCTGCACCCAAGGCCCCAGCCCTGACCTCCCTCCCAGAGCCACCACCCTGTACCCTCTCCTGCACCCCAAACCCAGCCCTGACCCCCCTCTCCCAGAGCTTGCACCCCTCACCCCCTCCTGCATCCCAACCCCCTGCCTCAGGCTCAGCCCAGAGCCCCCTCCCGTACTGCGAACACTTCGGCCCCAGCCCAGAGCCTGAGCCCCCTCCTGAACCCCTACCCCAGCCCAATGAAAGTGAGTGAGGGTGGGGGAGAGCCAGAGGCAGACAGAGGGGGGGATGGAGAGGGAGGGGCCTTGGGGAATGGGCAGGGTAGATCCTGGGTTGCCCTTAAATTCAAAAAATGATCTTGGGCGGAAAAAGGTTGGAGACCACTGACCTATGAGGTGTCACATTGCATCCTAACATTAAGATTGTTTCTGCTGATTCAGAAGCAGGAACTTGGAAGCTTTCAGCCCTCTGCAGGGATTGAAAACTCACATTGGTTCAGTGTCTTGGACTTGCTCTATGCCATCCAAAAATAGCACTGTCAGACAGACACCTGAAGGCCTTATCTAAATCCAAAGTCATGTATTTGGCAAGTAGACAAGGGTTATGTGAATACATTGTACCATTGGGGGTGGGATGAGTGCCCAGCTTTCTAGTTATACAAAGCCCCCCCCCCAGTATTATTCTTCAGGCAATGACTCTGCTAATGTCCTGTAAATTACCTGAAGAAGGATCAATTTTTACAATTACCTGTGTCAGTTTCTTTTCAGTTATGTATAAAGCCTGATTTTTTTTCTTAAATAAATCTCCCTTTCTCCTCCTCCTCCCTCTAGTGTACTTGTTCTGTCTTGTAGTGGGTGACTTCTCCCTTCCCTCCATCCCTCACTCCAACCACCTTAGTTCATTTGTAGGGCTGTTTGAGGATTCAGGGTGACAAGTATGTAGGGAGGACTCAAGTCAAACTGCTGAAAGTTGTCTCCTTTGTGTGTCATTCCAGGCCTTAAACTACGCGGAAGGGATATTGGAAAACCACTTGAGGCTGGCCCAAAAGGGAAATGAAAACAAAGCCTCGAAATCAGTTTGTTCAGACTGATCTCATCTGGCTGGTGCTCTTTAACCACCAGAATCTCTCTTCATATTGCCAAGCAGAACAAGAGGGTTTCAGACTTGCTTGGGGGGGATGGGGACCTGCAGAATTTCTACCTGCTGTAAAAAGGCAAACTTAAGTGATTTTCCTGATTTTTGTTTTTTCCTTTCTCCTTTCCGGAGATTAAGAAACTAAACCCAATAAATATTGCATCTAATTTTGCCAGAAAAGTGTGTCTTGGTGTTCAGAACTAGCTATTGGTAAGACAGTTGGGGTGATCTGAAGTAGGATAATTTAATTGGAGCAGTTTTAAGGGAGGGTGGGTTGTAAGTATTTGGGAGAGGTGGGGGTTGGTTAGAGTCCGTATTGAAAAGGGGTTGGTTTTGGGCACTATATTGGAATGACATTTGTTTGTTCCTTCCAGCCTGTTTTAAAGAGATGTATAATAAAGTTTGTTACCCTTCAGTTGGCTGGTGTGATCATTTCTTGGGTCTGTCTGTTGGAGATGGCTCACCCCCCCAGCGCCTGTTTAGCGTGTGGGACTACACATAATGGAAAATGCATAGAGCATTGAGGACATCACTGAAGCTCTAAAGTCAGAGAGCACAGGAGGCATCAGATGTTGCCAGAAGCAGTGAAGTGAGATGTTCTTTTATATGGCCTGGGACAGCAGCCTTGAACCATCTGAAACAAGTCATGGTGTTGACTATGGCTCTAGTGCAGTGGAGAAGGGTTCAAAGAGCAAGGTCATCACAAAGAAAGTGACTTAGACTAAACCAGGAAACTTCCAGCTAGTCAAACATAAGTACTTCTACCCAGCACCATTCTCTTTTGTACCAAGCCAGTAGTTCCCAATGGAACTGGACAAACTTCTTTTAACCAAAATGGGTGCAAATATTCTGAGCTTGCCAGGGCTCATGCTAGAGATGACAGCTCAGTGTAACTTAGTGTAATGGCCTGAGTAAGGTCAGCACTGCATCTTATGACCTCCATATAGTACGGCAAGAGAGAAACTTACGGATGAAATCTGCACATTTCTCTGCTGAAATGTAACACTTCCCTTCAACCAAGTTTTCAGAATGATGGTTCTGAAGAAGCTAGACTTGCACGACATATGCTTGTACTTGTACAGAGGCAGAGCCAGTTGGCTAGCAGCTCTCGACTATATTCTGTGGTTCAGACTGCAGGCTTCCTATTAGCTAAAATGATGCTGTACTTCAATGTCCACAAATACAGCTGTGGATTGTGGGAAAACAGGCTGAACAAGAATACTTCCTGTACAATAGGAAACTTGGGCTTGTGCCACCTAATCTTCAAAAGCTGTTTGTTTAGCAGTGTGACAAGCGGAGGGCTTGGAACTCCCTTTCATGTTCCTCAGTAGGACTCTGCAATGACCCCATTCTTCATTCTCTCTGCTGCTCCCTGGAGCCCAGTGCACAAGGGGAGTTTAGCTCATGCTCTGAATACTAATGCAGTGCAACCAGTTCAGTTACATGGCCCCTTCACCCTGATTTCTCCTCAGCATGCCTTTGATGGAGGGAAAAGGGGATGGTGAGATACAGTAAGTGGTTTGCCCAAAGTCATACACAAACTCTGGCAGAGCTTGGACTTGAATCCAAGGCAATGGCTGTAGCTATTGGAACATCCATCTCTAAGTTCAGTTGATGTACTATCCCCTTTTGGGGCCAGTCTTTGGACTTAAGGAGCTTCTAGTAACCAGCACTCTCTCACTTCTTTTTATTTGAAGATAACTGACATACTGAAGGTTGTATAGTGTTTATGAGATTAATAAAGGGTCAGATTAGGATTTTAGTCAAATAGCTTCTGAGATTGTAAAGGGAGAAATTGGTTTGATACATAGCTGTACTTATTGTAGAATAACAGTACCAGATTGCTACAAAACGGCCATTTCTACCCTGCTCCTTGGAGGGGAAGTAATTCTTAGGTGCTCACAGCTGCTTTGATGCAGTTACCCATGACTAGGCTTGGAAGGATTAGATTTATCATTACATGCCACTTACACCTTACCCTCCCAGAATGACCATTTCCCTCAATAATGGAAACTGACAGAAAAATGCTGCTTGAGAACTTAGTTTAAGGATCTTTACTTTGTATATAGTGGTGCATGATTTTGACAGTTTGTTTTAATGGTTGCAAAATCTTAACTCTTTGAATTTCAACTTCTGTCATTAAGAATCATATCTTGCCCCCCCCCTCCCAGTTTCCCACAATTGAAAATTAAAAATGGATAAAAAAGGCTTAAAATGATATCCCTTGAAATTATAAAAAACTTGTCAAGCTGACCCCTGACAGTCACGAGCTCCAGCCTCTTCCCTGTAGCTGTGTCTTATTTAATTTAAATACATAATTCCTGTTTGCGTCTGATCCGGTATTTGCCAGACACCAACCAGTCCTGGACTCGGAGCCAGCGGTCCCGCCCAGACAGCCCTGCAGATCATCCAGAAGACACAATGAGCGTGAAGGCCTTTTAAGCTCATTCCTGCTGTTGAGCAGGAGATGCTAATGGGAGACAAAGCTCAAATCGATGTTCAATGCATTGAGTGCTGTGGGGGAAAACATCTATATTGGAATCAATGACTGCTTTGTCTTTCACTTCCTAGTGGAAGAGAGGAGATCATCAGCTGGAAAAATAACTTTTGCTGATACCAAACAACTGCATAAATACTTGGGCTTCAAGAAAGCGGTCAGTGAGCTGAAAGCAGCTTCAGAACTCAACAGCTACTGGTGCTTTGTGACAACCCAATAACATTAGTTAACATGATGAACCTGGAACCTATCCCCACTGGAGCTAGAATCAAGGGAGCTGTGACATTCGCATTAAATGAAAACCCTCTGAGTGGGGACCCTTTTTGTGTAGAAGTTTGCATTATCTTAGTGAAACGGCTGACCATCCAGATGTTCATGGTGTATGAGGATAGAGTCCAGATAGTGAAGGAAGTGTTCATTCCGGAGTAACCCTGTGCGGTGGTAGATGGTCATTACTTATGCCTTGCATTCACTACACAATATATCATCCTGAATTATAATACTGGCACCTCGCAGTGATGAGAAATGGCCAGTTGTGAAAAGGATAGGCAGACAGGAGTTTCTGCTGGCTGGACCTGGAGGGTTAGGTATGTTTGCAAATGTGGATGTGTAGCAGGGTGCTGGTGCAAAAGCACCTAATTACCCCTGCTCAGCCAGCTCCAATCAAGAGAAATAGATTGGGGCTGGTGAAACAGACCTGATGCCTGGCCTACGGATTGGCTCCACCTGCGGGCCTGACAAGCCAGCAGTTATAAGGGCTGGGAGCCAGCAGAAAAGCAAGCTAGGGAAAAGGTCAGTCTCCTAGCTGCAGGCTGATTGCAGGAAAAGAGGGAACTAACCCTGCACGCCTTGTATATAGCTCAACACTGGTGGTGGGAGAACTGTGTGTGTAAATAAAGCCACGGGTGCTGCATAACTGGAGGCCTCTCTGCACTTTATTGGGACAGCTAGCGGGCCCAGGAAGAGGGGTGGGGCAGTGGACTCGTCACAGGATGACATTTCCCAGAGTGCTCCTGTGCACTGGTCAGAGAATGTGATTGGAGCAGCCCTGTGTTTTCCTTATGGAGTTGCTCTAGATGAAGAGTTTATTACAGTGCAGAGCATGCTGGATCAACAAGGAAAACAGACCCTACCTTTTAAGGAAGGCCACATCCTACAAGACTTTGAAGGGAAGGGAATTGTAGCTACCAATAAAGGTGTGTACATCTTGGTGCCATTACCTTTGGAAAAGCAGATTCAAGATCTTCTAGCCAGTCACAGAGTGGAAGAAGTCCTAATCTTAGTAAAGGGAGCCCAAAGGAACATATAAAAAAACAGCCGGTTGTGAACCGAGTGAGCGGTGAACAGAGGACAGGTAAACAGAGGAAGTTTGCCTGGGAGTTCACTTGGGGGGAGTTGGCACAGAGTTTTTTGTTGGGTTTTTTTGCTTTTCAGGCTTCTGTGAGCAGTAAATACAACACTGAAGAGTCTCTTAGAAGGAAGACATTATGGGATAGTGAGCGATCAGCTGTTGTGACCTGCACAGGATGTGCCATGTTTGTCTTTCTCCCAGAGGATAGAAGCGATTTCATCTGTACAAAGTGCAAGCTGGTCTCCATATTGGAAGAGAAGGTTAAAGGACTAGAGACCCAAGTATCAACCCTGTGTTGCGTCAGAGAAAATGAAGATTTTCTGGATAGAAGACAGCGTTTGGTACAGCATGCTGAAGAATCAGAGAGTGCAGTGCAGAACAGGGAAGAAAATTGGCAGCATGTGACCTCCAGAAGAAGAAGAAAGAGGAGAACCCATGTACCCCTAATGCAGATAGAGGTAAGAAACCGTTTTCAGGCTCTCTGCACAGGTATTATGGTGGAAAATGGTTTGGAAGAGTCCTCTGAGGGAAGGGATCAGAAGGGAGACCCCATTGACTGGAAGGCATGGGATGCATTGTCCTAGGGATGGGCGTTCCACGACCACCACTCCCAAGAGGAGGAGACAGGTGGTGGTGGTCGGGGACTCCCTCCTAAAGGGAACGGAGTCATCCATCTGCCGACCAGACTGGGAAACTTGAGACATGTGCTGCTTGCCTGGAGCTAGAATTCAGGATGTGATGGAGTGTCTGCCGAGACTGATCAACCCCTCGGACCACTACCCCTTCCTACTTCTCCACATGGGCACCAATGATACCGTCAAGAATGACCTTGAGTGGGTCACTGCAGACTACGTGGCTCTGGGAAGGAAGGATAAAGGAGTTTGAGATGCAAGTCGTGTTCTCGTCCATCCTCCCTATTGAAGGAGAAGGCCCAGGTAGGGACCATCGAATTGTGGAGGTAAATGCCTGGTTACACAGGTGGTGTCGGAAAGAGGGCTTTGCATTCTTCGACCATGGGATGTTGTTCCAGGAAGGAGGAGTGCTAGGAAGAGATGGAATCCACCTAACGAAGAGAGGGAAGAGCATCTTCGCAGGCTTGCTAACCTAGTGAGGAGGGCTTTAAACTAGGTTCGCCGGGGGATGGTGATCTAAGCCCAGAGGTAAGTGAGGAAGTGGGATACTGGGAGGAAACACAAGGAGGAGGGTACAACAGGGGAGGCCTCCTGATTCATACGGAGAAAGTAGGGCAGTCGGCTAGTTATCTTAGGTGCCTGTACATGAACGCAAGCAGCCTGGGAAACAAGCAGGGAGAACAGGAAGTCCTGGCACAGTCAAGGAACTATGATGTGATTGGAATAACAGAGACTGGGTGGGGTAACTCACATGACTGGAGCACTGTCATGGATGGATATAAATTGTTCAGGAAGGACAACAACGGGAGAGAAAAGGTGGACGAGTTGCACTCTATGATTGCTCAGAGCTCCAATATGAAACTGGAGAAAAGCCTGTTGAGTCTTTGGGTTAAGTTTAGAGGTGAGAGCAACAAGGGTGATGTCGTGGTGGACATCTGCTATAGATCACCAGACCAGGAGGATGCAGTAGACGAGGCTTTCTTCGGACAACTAACAAGTTTTCAGATCACAGGCCCTGGCTCTCATGAGGGACTTCAATCACCCTGATATCAGCAGTCCACAGACAATCCAGGAAGTTTTTGAAGAGTGTTGGGGACAGCTTCCTGGTGCAAGTGCTGGAGGAACCAACTAGGGGCCATGCTCCTCTTGACCTTCTGCTCACAAATGGGGAAGAATTGGTAGGGGAGGTAGAAGTGGGTGGCAACCTGGGCAGCAGTGACCATGAGATGGTTGAGTTCAGGATCCTGACAAAAGGAAGAAAGGAGAGCAGCAGAATACAGACCCTGGACTTCAGAAAAGCAGACTTTGACTCCCTCAGGGAACTGATGGGCAGGATCCCCAGGGAGGCGAATATCAGGGGGAAAGGAGTCCAGGAGAGCTGGCTGTATTTTAAAGAAGCCTTATTGAAGGCGCAGGATCAAACCATCCCGATGTGCAGAAAGAATAGCAAATATGGCAGGCGACCAGCTTGGCTTGACAGAGAAATCTTTGAGCTTAAACATAAAAAGGAAGCTTACATGAAGTGGAAACTTGGACAGATGACTAGGGAGGAGTATAAAAATATTGCTCGAGCATGCAGCACAATTGGAGTTGCAGCTAGCAAGGGATATGAAGGGTAACAAGAAGGGTTTCTACAGGTATGTTAGCAACAAGAAGGTGGTCAGGGAAAGTGTGGGCTCCTTACTGAATGGGGGAGGCAACCTAATGACAGATGATGTGGAAAAAGCTGTAGCCCACGAAAGCTTATGCTCAAATAAATTTTAGTCTCTAAAGTGCCACAAGTACTCCTGTTTTTTGCTTTTTTTGCCTCGGTCTTCACACACAAGATCAGCTCCCAGACTGCTGCACTGGACAGCTCAGTATGGGGAGGAGGTGAGCAGCCCTCAGTGGTGGAAGAACAGGTTAAGGACTATTTAGAAAAGCTGGGCAATGAAAATAATTAGGGGGCTGGGGCACATGACTTACGAGGAGAGGCTGAGGGAACTGGGGTTATTTAGTCTGCAGAAGAGAAGTGAGGGGGGATTTGATAGCAGCCTTCAGCTACCTGAAGGGGGGTTCCAAAGAGGAATGAGCTAGGCTGTTCTCAGTGGTGGTAGATGACAGAACACGGAGTAATGGTCTCAAGTTGCAGGGGGGGAGGTCTAGGTTGGCTATTAGGAAAAACTATTTCACTAGGAGGGTGGTGAAGCACTGGAATGGGTTACCTAGGGAGGTGGTGGAATCTCCATCCTTACAGGTTTTTAAGGCCTGACTTGACAAAGCCCTGGCTGGGATGATTTAGTTGGGGTTGGTCCTGCTTTGAGCAGGGGGTTGGACTAGATGACCTTGTGAGATTTCTTCCATCCCTAATGTTCTATGAATATTCCAAAAGAGAAATTTCAGGTAATGTACAAACGAATCTTGCAGCAAGCAGGTTTTATACACTTTGTACAGCTTCAGTTCCTAGAAGCAAAAGAACTCTTCAGAAGCGACCGACTTGATGTCCGGGAGCTGATCGCTCTCTACCCCTTCCTTTTGCCTACTTCCTCTTCATTCATATGGTCTCATCCGCCTCTTTACAAGTATGCTGATTTGATCCCCTTAGGCCAGCTGGTTTAAGAGAAGATGACTAAGTGCAAACAATTCCTCATGAGTTATTTGAATGAAGGCCGCAGCACTGAAGTTGCAAATGGCTACAAGGAAGACATTGCTACGGCTTTGCTCAAGCTATATGCAGAGGCTAATCATGAAAGCCTTCTGGATCTACTGGTCTCAGAGAATTTCTGTCTTCTGCCAGATAGTGCTGCTTGGCTGGAGAAACACAAAGGATTTTGTGTTTAGACTCCAGTATCACTACACTGGTCAGGATGCTGCAGCACTTCAGTTATGGGTTAAAATAGTTAATGGAGACATTCAAGATTCTACACATTCGGACCTTTATGAGTATAAAATAGACTTCCTTACCTTCTGCTCAGACCAAGCACTAGTGTGGAAGTATGGTGAATGGGTTTTACAGAAAAGTGAGGAGGTTGGAGTACACATTTTTATGAAAAGGCCTTTGGAAGAACAAGGAAATAACTTTAATCCCGATGTTAGAATCCCAAGTCACTTGTTAAATATCTGGAGTATACTTAGTCTTGGATAGAAAAATAGAGAACAAAAAGTACCATACCCACTTAGCTGTGTTTGTATTTGGAGGCAGTGCTGCAACTAAAATCTGTGACCACAGACAATTGGGCGGAATGGACTGAAACACAGACTAAGTTACACAGTCTTCTTCAGAAATCTGACTTTTATAGAATTCATTTTATTTTAGATAAAATCAAGGGGACAGATCTTCATATGGAAAGGGCAATACCATATGGGAAACTGCAAGAATATGACAGTACTGATGGACTCTCTTGAACGTGCTCCAGGAAGTTGTTATACAGGATCTGTTCATACTCTTAAGTTCAAAAAGGGGCTTGTATTCCTCCCTCCAGCTGACCTTATTTGTCTCAACTAAAGCTTCCATCTTAGTCAATAGGTAAAACAGTTTCAAGAGTAGCCTTGGAAATGAAAGTGGAGCCCAATGTTGCTGGAGGAGTGTGAGACCTTGCAGAACCCATGTTTCATTCTGTATGTGCAGCTACAGTACAAGCAGGTGCCTACTATGGGAGGCTCACATCTGGTTCTGCTTCCCCATCCGCAGGTAGTGGAGTTATAGTGACCCTGTCCTGGAATTAAAGGTGAGCAGGAATTGTTTGTAATTAGCTTAGGCCCAATCTAAGGAAGTGTATGACTGTTCCCTGCCAGCCAACTCAAGGAGGGGAGGAAAATGTAATAGCCATGGGGTGAAAAACATCAAGCAGCACTGATGGTTGCAGTGTCCACTACTACCTCCTGCTCTATTCTAAAGAGGAGGGTTTGAGGAGTTCCCAGTTGCCGTGCGGCCAGCAGGCAGCGAGGGGTCTTGTGCAACCTTCCAGCATCGTTGGCTGCTGTATTGCTGCATAGGGCCAAAGCTCATAAGCCACCCAACTTTACTCCTGGGGGAATTCTGCACCATTGCATGTGCACAGAATTTACGGCCCCTGCAGATTTCTTAACTTCCCTGCAGAAAAATGACTTTCTGCTGTAGAAGCAAAGGGAAGCCACAAGAGCGGTCATACAGCCCTTCCGAGCAGTATGTTTTGGGTGCCTAGGGCAGCCAAGAGAGAGGTAAATCACTGTAGTGCAGGGGAAGGGCCTGGAGAAGACCTGGCTGGTGGCTTCTACCCTGTGCCAGGCTCAGGTGCTAGGCCCTGCTGGGCTGAGGGAGGACGGGACTTTCACTTCCCCTGCATGGCATCTGGGGCTGTCAGACCCACCCCCAGATTTCTTCCTTGGCTGTAGGAAGCTCTGAAAACTCTCCTCTCCCCCCACCCCCCGTGCTTCCTGCATCCAGCGCTCCTCAGCTGCAGCAGGCGGGATCACTGTACAGGGATCTGCTCCCCCATCCACCCAACCCCTGTGCATTGACCCCCTCATCCCTGATGAGCCCCACTCCCCTTGCACCTAGATCACCCTGACAAGCCACCTGCACCCGGATCCCCACCCTACCGCGTCCCAACCAGCTGCACATGGATACCCCCACACCCAGACCCCCCTGCTGAGCTCTATCCCCCCACTGAGCCCCAATCACCTTCACCTGGACCCCCCTGTTGAACCCAGAACCCCCCAACAAGCCCCTGTGCATCCAGATCCCCTGAACCCAGGTTGCCCCACACTAATCCCCTCCACACTTGGATCCTGCCTTGCTGAGCCTGCCTGCCCACACTTGGTGCACCTGACAGGTATGGGCAGGGCCCTGGGCTGTTTCTAGGGCAGGCCTGGTCCTTGTGCTGGGGCAGGGTTGGGTGCAGCCTCACCACTGAGTCTGTGCCTGGGGGGAGAGCTGCACAGTGAACTCACAGCACGAGCAATTTCCAGTCCTGCAGGGTTGGAAAGGGCCAAAGAAATGGTGGGTGTAAGATGACCTGCAGCTGTAGTGCTGTGGGAGCTGGCATTATTGGACATGGGGGGTGGGGGGAGGGACTTAGACTGGCAGGGGTCAGTCACTCATATTCCCTCTCTTCCCAGTCACCCTCCAGCTAGTCACTTTTGACTGATGCTCAAGCTCCAAAGGCAGCAGCTGGATAAATAAGCAAAGCCCCTAGTGGCCCTTCACTTAAACCCCCCCCCCCAAGCCCAGGCAGTGAGCTGCGGTTCCTTACATCTCTAAACGCGATGTTGTCAAAGCCTTGGCTGGTGGCTCTCTCCTCCGGCATCCTGCCCGCTGCCACCCTCCTCAGCCAACAGCAAACGCTCAAAGCTAGTAGGAGCAGGAATAGAGTGGCCAGGAGAATGCCGATCACCGTTGCTGCCACAGAGCCTTTGGCAGGGTTCCCATCTGCAAGCAGAAGCCAGTGCTGAGTGCAGTGGAAGATGACGGCTGTGCCAGGGCCCTGCACCGTCGCCACCCGTGATGTGAGCTCGGTCAGGTCTCAGCTAGGCCCCAGCACCTGGCTTCAGGGGCTCAGTCTGCAACGTGGTCCATGCTACTCCTCTCCCAAACCAGCACTGCCTGACTCCGGAGCTCTCCTGAGAGCACCAGGGGCGAGGAGTGGCCTAAGGCAGCAGTAACGATCACTGCATGTGTTAACCCTTCAGTGTCCTCACTCACAGGCCTCCTCCTGAGGGGCCCTCATTGGAGAGCAGGGACTAGCTCCAGCCCGGGGCCCTCCTCCTCTACCTCCTGAGCAGGCAGCATTTCCTGTTCTCCCCTGGCTGCTGGCCTTGCTTTCCCAGCTCACCCACAAGACCAGCACCAGTGTGCCTCTCCCCCTCCCTGACTGCCCAGGGAGCCCCATTGGCAGAGCAGGCCCAGAAGAGCCTTCAGCCTCTCCTCCTCCCCCAGCACTGTCTCCCGCCACATGACCTTCCCCAGAGGTGTCAGGAAGGGGGCAAGCTGCAGCAGGAGAGAGCAGCCCACCCCTGCGTGCCAGGGCGAGAGCTCCAGGGGGGCCAGTGTACGAGCAGAAGGGGAAAGGGATGTTCTTGTGCTGAAGGCAAAGGGGCAGGGAGTCAGGACTCCTGGGTCCTATGCCCAACTCCGCCTCTAATTCCCTGTACAGTCGGTGACTCATTTCTCTGCCACAACTCCCCGCCCCACCCTGCCCAATGGGGGCTGCGCCATGGGTCTCACAGATGGGTGGGGAATAGGGGTGCTCCGCAGTAGTGCCTTGCTGAAGGCACAGCTGCTCCGACTTCTGGCTGGGTTGGACTCGGCCTCACCTTCCATCTGGCCCAAACCGTCGCCATCACAGCGCTCTCCAGCATGGTACGTGATATCGTCCAGGGCGATGGTCCCCCCGGCAGGCCACACGCCATTGGTCACTTCAAAGACAATCTGCAGGGAGAGCGGGAATCCAGCCTGAGCCCCAGCACAGCACCCAGGGAAGGGGGATGGGAGAACAGGCATCCCAGCTCTGGCAAGGAGCCAGAATGATGCCTGCAGGGAGGTACTAGCCTCACTGCTCAGCCCCCAGCACTGGAGGACACTCCAGAGGAAGGGATGCTGGGGCAGCACCCAGCCAGGAGAGGAGCAGGGGCCTGACTGCAGGGTGGAAAGAGCCCACTGCCCCCTAAGCCAATGGCACCTTGTGACCGGGGGCTAAAGACAAACAGCCTTGGCAAGGAACTGAACCCAACCTGCTCAGGGTGGGGGGCAGGTTGGTTCCATTGGGCCATTTCCACTGGGGCATCTGAGCTGGTGCTGCCAACCAGCTGCATGGGCAGCATCCAACAGCCCTAGGGCCCCTGCCTCACAAACGCACAGACACGTGTGTGACACTTTGCGCTCCATATTCCCCACAGTGATAGGATTATGGTATAATTATGATGCATCTTCTACAAAACCTGTCATGGGAGGTGTCAATGGAAAAGTTACCGTTTGCTGAGTATGATTATCCCATTTGTGTGTAGGTGACATCTTTGTATCTGGAGTTATGAACGTTGACTGTATCTGTATCTCACATGTGTCTCCTGGGTAACTCCCACAAGTTAGTTTACATCTAGTCTAGCCAGCACGTTGTGAATGAACTATTCAAGGTAACGGCCCATTAATGAACACAATGGGCATCCTCACCTAATGGTCTTTCCTGTAAAAAGAACAGGAGTCCTTGTGGCACCTTAGAGACTAACAAGTTTATTTGAGCATAAGCTTTTGTGGGCTAGAGCCCACTTCATCGGATGCATAGAATGGAACATATAGTATGCATCCGATGAAGTGGGCTGTAGCCCACGAAAGCTTATGCTCAAATAAACTTGTTAGTATCTAAGGTGCCACAAGGACTCCTGTTCTTTATGCGGATACAGACTAACACGGCTGCTACTCTGAAACCGGTCTTTCCTGTGACTTTCTAGCCAGAATATGGGTAATGGTCCCTGCCATGACTTGTTGAAGCATGCAAGGGCATGTGACAAGATCATATGATACTGGACTCCATCTTGTGCCTGTAGTTTTCCACAAACTGTACTGGGGACTTTACTTGGAAGAAAGAAGTTCCCTCCACATGGAAGAAACTATAAAAGGGGGAAATGACATCACCCTTTGGCCTCACTCCTCCCACAACTCAACACCTGGAAAGACATCTGGAAAGCAAAGGACTGAACTGGGGAGGGGTCCCAGGCGGGAAAGAAGGAAGCCCAGCCTATGTATGGAAGATTGGGGGACTGTTTGTACTATCAGGGTGAGACACTGCTTAATCCAAATCCTGTCTGGTGTATAGAACTAAGATTGCGATTTTGTTTATTTCTTAGGTAACCAACTTTGATCTGTTTGCTATTACTTATAATCAATCTTTCTGTAGTTAATAAATCTGTTTTATATTTTACCTAAAAACAGTGTGGTTTGAGTGTAGTGCATGAAAAATCTTAGCTCAGTTAATAAAAACCTGTGCATATGATCTCCACATTGAGGGAGGGGTGGCCTGGATAATAAACTTACACTGGTCAGGCTTTTGACCAGGGCAGGACAGTACAGTTCTGAGGTCCCAGGCTGAGGAGCTGGAGGGGACTGTCTGGAGCCTCTCTATAGTTAGTTCATGAGTGGCTAAGAGAAACCTTCATGTAACTGCAGCTGGTGTGTCCCTGTTTGTGTGAGTGCAAGTCCTGGAGAGGATTGCAGCTTGTCAGCCTCACAGTGTGAGAGGGGGCCCAGAGGGCTCTGTGGTGCCCCACTTCCAGGTTGCACCCCAGGGAAGTCTGTCACAACGTGGTACGTGCTCTCACTCCCCACCGTGGATTGGCTGGGCCTGGGCTCAGAGTGCACTACCCACATTTCAAAGGGGAAAGGCCGATGGTGGGGTGCCTGCTCGCAGGCCAGGGACACCCTGCGCCTGCCCCGCTCAGCTCGCCCCAGTGCCAGGGGCCTGCTCGCAGGCCAGGGACACCCTGCGCCTGCCCAGCTCAGCTCGCCCCAGGGCCAGGTGCCTGCTCGCAGGCCAGGGACACCCTGCTCCTGCCCCGCTCAGCTCGCCCCAGTGCCAGGTGCCCGCGTGCAGGCCAGGGGCACCCCGCGCCTGCCCCGCTCAGCTCGCCCCAGTGCCAGGTGCCTGCTCGCAGGCCAGGGATGCCCCCAGCACTCAACCTGCCTGATTCTCCCATGGTGAGCCAGCAGGTGGGCTCCTCCATCACTAGCGCTCCACCTCCCTGCCCGGCTGCGTCTCTGCTACCCACCAGCTGTCAGTGCTGCATGGGCTGTGGCAGGAGATCTGCTGGCAGAGCCATGCCCCCCACCATTACCTGGAACTCCACAGTGTTCTGCACTGAGACGGTCCTGTTCCGCCAGCCTTGGCCCTGGTGCCCTCGGGTGCACCAGACTGTTAGTTCCCCTGCCAGGCTGTACAGCTTCACCCTCAGCTCGCCGCTGTCTGGTCCAGAGATGGAAGCGGGGGCCAAGGTCAGTGCAGACACCCAGGGACAGCAGCCCAGAGCTCAGCCTTTGCCTGGGCTAACCCCACCACTCACAGGGCCCAGAGCAGCTCAGACATTGGGGGGTAAACCTGAGCCCCCCCCCCAGAACCAGAGAGGGAAACTGAGGCATAGGGAGGGCAGTGACTGGCCAGGGTTACACAGCCAGTCAGTGTCAGGGCTGGGACTAGAACCCAGGAGTCCTGGCTTCCAGCTCCAACCCCTACACCTGACTTCTTGTGCAGCATCACCCCCCCTCTGCTGCCATTCGCAGCGGCATCCGCTCAGCTGGCTGGAGCCCCTGGGCCAGGGCAGCAGGCAGGGAAGAGTCCCGCTGCCCAGGCCGACCATCTTGCCCACAAGCCCCCTAAACCCTTGTGCAGCTGCTCTCACCGGTGGGGTGGGGCCTCCCCACAATTAGTGCCCCAGGGCTCCTAGAACAGCCCGGCCAGCCCTCAGCTTGGCTGACAAGTTGCTCTTGGCTTCATCAGCCCATTGAGAGAATTCCCCCTCGCCCAGGTTGGGAGCTTCCCAACTCCCTGCTCTGCTTCTCCCCAGCTGGAGTAGCACGACTGCGGATCCCCTGCCCACAGCTGGCCCCAGCCCTTTGTCTGCCCCCCATGCCAGCCCTGTGGCAGCAGGCGTCACTCACAGAAGTGCTCTGGGAAGTCCATGTGGTACCAGAACCGAAGGCAGGCGCCCGTGGTGGCTGGCAGGTGCTCGCTCAGCAGCCAGGCGGCGTTCCCCCCAGGACCCAGCACGCTGGCGTCAAGGTAAACGTAGTGACCTGTGGGGGAGATGCAGCAGGAGTGCAGGTGCCAGCCTCCTTTTGCAGGCCAGGTCGGGTCTGCCCACCCCTCATCTCCCTGTGTCCTGCCCACCGTGGCCCAGGGCTCCTCGTCTGACCCTGCCCAAGCCCCTCAGGTTGACTCCTAGGCAGCGCTCTGCTTCACCGGCCTGTTGAGGGGACTCCCAGGACACTCCCTTCCCCAGCGGGCAGCCACAGGGTCCCCTCACCCCCAAGGGGTCCACAGGCAGGGCCAGGCGGAGGCACGTTGGTGCAGAAAGGCAGGGATGTGCCCTGCTGCTTCCTGAGCCGGGCTGGTGCTGGGCAGAAACAGGGTGTCAGAGTCCAGGGCTGCCAGGCCTGCAGCTGTACAGCTCCACACAGCATGCGAAGGGAACTGGCCAGACACAGACAGGCACCCATGGGCAGGAGGTGTTGCACTCCACGTTCCCTGCAGTGGGCCCCAGTTCCCCCCAGCTAGAAACCTGAAGTCAGACTCCACAGAAGGGCTCGGTGCCCCCCCAGCCCGGGTCAGAGCGCCATGGGGGTGGTGCCCCCTCCCCTTAGCCTCTCTGGCCCTTTGAGTCCCAGAAGCGTCTCTCTCTGCTCCCCCAACTCATGGGGCTCAGTTACCCCACCATTTCGCACTTGTCTGTGACCCTGATGGGCTCCCTGGGTCAGGGCTGGTGGCTGGGCACTGCCCAGAAACCGAGCTCCGAGCTGGGGCTGTTGCAGGGTCAGTGCTGATCTTTGGGGTGACTCATTGCACCATCACTCCCAGCAACGCCAGCAACCGCATGCCACTGCCAGCCACAGAGAAAGGGGGGCTGCCCGCCGCCAGTGAGACAGTCGGGACACCGCAGCGCCAGCCCCGCAGCGTGGCCCCCAGCCAAGATCTAGGCTCCTGGGTGTGCTGAGAGCCGCTGAGTACTGTGCTGAGCTGCAAGTCACGCCGGGCAGAGCTCAGCCAGCCCCAGACCAGTTCGTGAGCCAATCTCTTCCACCCAGCCCCAGGGACGAGGCTTCAGTCCCCAGTTCGGCGGAGCCGGGCCAGGACGGAGGAGCAGATCTGCCTCCCTCATGCGCAGTACCCCAGCCCTCAGCAATGAGCCCCTCCGGAGGCTCTGGCCCGGTGCTCCTGGCCATGCTGGGCACTGTCCTGAAGTGAGGAGCCTCCCTGCCCAAACCCTGAGTCCCCCAGTCCCCTTCTCTGCTGCCCACCCCCTCCCAGGAAGGCTGCATGGTGAGGGCTACCTGCTCAGCTCCCCAGCCCTGCCCATCAGTGTGTGGGTCCCTTCGACACCCCCCACCCCAAGGCCAGTCAGGACCCCCCCCTCCCCCCCGGGATGCCTCCACCCAGCAGCCCCATCGCCGCTCCTACCTGGCCAAGAGTGCCTCTCACCTGCTGTTGTGCCCAGCGTGTGGTCCACCTCCGGGCCCGGGCTGGCCCCGCTCCTCCAGCCCCAGGCGTAGCTGCCCAGGGTGCGGTCTGAGGGGCTGGTCCAGCCACAAGTGTCTGACTCAAAGTCACAGGAACCTGCCAGCAAGAGACCCCCTGCCCCATTACAGGAGCATGGCTCATGGTGCCACCGGGGCGTCCTCTCGGCCCGCCCTGCACTCAGTGGGAGGAGTGCAGGGATCAGGCCCTTGGCAAGACCTCGCTGGGGCAGCCCCATCCCTACGAGCCTGGGCTGCTAGACAGGAAAACAGCAGCAGGCCTCTAACCACGGGGACAGTCACCACCTTGCCCCCGTGTAAATCTGTGCTGGGAACACTGGAACTGCCAGGCTGGGAAGGCCCGTCGGCCCCTCCAGCCTGGGCCTGTCTCTAGCAGATGCTGGAGGGAGAGGGGGGTTTACAACCCCTCAGTGTGCAGCTATGGCTGTATGTGGTACTGCATGAGCTCCCCTGCCTCCAGCCAGCACCTCGTACCCTGAAGGAGGCTCGGAGCCCCCCAGCCTCCAGCCCTGGCCCCAGTGGCAGTAGCTGATGTGACTGTCCCAAGATGTGGGAGAAGCCGAATGAAGCTGCTGTCTGAAGCGCTGCGTTTAGCGAGGTGGGACAGCTGAGCCACTGCGCCTGGGGCGGCTCCCTCAGGCTGGCACAATGGCAGCTCTGGCTGTGCCACAGGGGACGGGCAATGCCAGGCACGGAGTGACGTGGGGCTGGGACGAGAACCTGCAGTGCCAGTCACCAAATGCTGGTCACTGTCCCCTTCCGCTGGCCTGGGGCAGAGCCAGGGGCGGCGAGTTATATGGACCCGTGGTGCCCGGGCTCCCGCAAATTCAGGGCCCAGGGTCCTGGCTCCACCAATGTTCGGGGCGGGGTCTCTCCCCCGGCCCCGCCTGCCGCCCCCGCACGCCTCCCCCGGAGCGTCCCCCGGCCCCGCCTGCCGCCCCTGGAGTGTCCCTGCCTGAGCCCTGGGCAGCAGGTGGCTGCCCTGCTGCTCCGCACTGCGCTCCCTCGCCGGCCACTGCCAGCTACCAAAGGGAGCGGCACCAGCGGCTGGCTGAGCTGCGGAGGGAGCAGTGACAGTGCCGGGTGAGTGTGCTGCCGGGGAGGGGAAATGGGGGCTCCTCCCCCAGAGCTCACTGCTGCCGGTGGGGAGAGGACTGGGGGGACTGTGGAGTCCTCCTCTCTGGCCCCAGCCCTGGGGCAGCCTGCCTGCACCCCAAACCCCTCATCCCCAGCCCCACCCCAACCCTCTGCCCCAGCCCTGAGCCCCCTCCTGCACTGTGAACCCCTCATCCATGGTCCCACCCCTCAGCCCTCACCCCCCCCCGCACCCCAACCCTCTGCCCTAGCCCTGAGTCCCTCCCACACCCCAAACCCCTGAGCCCCAGCCCCAGCTAAAACCCTCATCCCCCCCGCACCCCAACCTTCTGCTCCACCCCAGAGCCCTCATCCCCCTCCCACACACACACATTGTGCAATGTAGGGAAACTGTTAAGCGCTTACTGTTTCCAGTCCATTTTTACATTATTTTAAAAAATACATATCGGCTTACAAGGCAGGGGAGGGGGTGGGACTTGGACCCGTTCTGGGCACCACCAAAGGTTATACAAACCTGCCGCATCTGGGCAGAGCAGCAGGTTCCCAAGCCCGCCTTGGCCTCCATGTTCAGATTGGTTGGGGCCAGCTCCTGTCTGACCCTGCCGTGCACAGCAGCGTATATGTGTCACAGCCGCCCCTGGCCTTTCCACTCTGACACTGACACACAACTGGCCAGGACCTGTCCTAGGGTACAACCCCCCTCCCTGTGGTCCTGTAGGAGCTGCAGAGAGAAGCCAGCCAGAGACCTCCCGCAGGCAAGGACCTCGGGCTGCTCAGACTCTGCGCGGTGCTGGCTGGCACCTTGCGCCCCCCTCAGTCCTCACCTCAGCATCCCCCTCTCCTCCCCTGCCCCCCTTTTCCCATGTAGCTGAACCCACCCCCTGCAGCTAGCACTCCCCTCACTGCCCCCTGCTCAGGCTGCTGGGCCGCCCTCCCCGTCCCCAGCCAGACTGCCCGGCCCTGAAGAGCAGTGTCTGGACAGCCCCAGCCCTGTACCTGGCTCTGGGCAGCTGCCGGCCTTCAGGTGCAGATCATCGAGGGCGACATAGGAGAGGTCACCCCCAGCACTCACCACCTCGAACACGACCTGCCAAAGAGAGCAGGGAGCAGGTCCAGGGTCAGGCCGGAGGCCCAGCCAGAGCTGACGACACCACTGGGGCTGGGCATGCTCTCATGCAGCCTGGAAGGGAGGTGCCAGGCCCACCCATGGCATTGCTCTGCCCGTCCTCTTTGTGCAGGCTGGGCCACAGCCTGATAGACCACGGGTCTCAGCCATGCAGCAACAGCCCAGGTCTGCTCCAGCCTTCCACCCCCCGCTGGCCGGTGCCCATGTGCCACGGGGAGCTGCGTGGTGTAAGACCTACCTAGGCTAGACGAGAACCCAGCTCCGATGGAGGACTTGCCCCTCACCAGGCCTGGCAGGCCCAGTCCAGCCTCCCCCCACAGATGGCTGCCCGTGGAGTAGCGGGGGCTGGGGAAGTCCCTCAGAGCACATCTCTGCTCGGAGAGCGGCTTCCAGGGTTAGGGCGCCAGGGCTCTGGAGCTCCTCTCTGACTCAGGCTGGGATCTGACTGATCACCCTGTTATGTATAGGTACTGCCAGCGCATCAGAGCGCCAGTCAGGGACCAGGTCCCATGGCTGTCTCACCTGCCAGTCCTCAGCCGCTTGGACAGTCACTTTACCATAGCGCCAAGCGTCCCCCTGCACTGAGCTCACGCTGAACAGCCTCCGCTGCACCCCCTTCTCCTTCACACACACCGCCAGAGAACCTAGCAAAGCCAAAGACAGGTGACATCTCCTGAGGGCCACCCACCGGCGCAGAGGGCAGGGAGCAGCGGCATAGCCGAGCCCATGGCACTGGCAGTGTTACCAGGAGCTTGCACCTGGGCACAAGTAGGAGGCAGTGGGATTTGTTCCTGGGTCCAAGCTCCCCACACTCCTACTCACACTCCCTGTGAGATCGTGGGCAGTGGGTCGGGATGCCCAGTTTACCGCGAGGGAACCAAGCCCCAAGAAGGGCCGTGGCTCACCCAGCAAGTGTGTGGCAGAGCCGAGACCAGAACCCAGGAGTCCTGACTCCCAGGCCTGGCTTCAACCATAGACTGGCCTCCCTCCCCAGCCCCTTGCCCCTCCCTCCCCAGCCCCTTGCCCCTCGCTCCGCTGCCCAGCACCTCTGCCCCCCCAGCCCGAGGGGATCAAAGGGGTGGGGCTTCCGGGCTCACCTGGGGCACTGGGGCTCAGCTGGTACCAGAAGCCCAGGCACTGCGGACGAGTCAGGGGCCTGTACTGACCAGAGCTCAGAGTGGCTGCTTGCCCACGGGGCAGGGAGCCCTTGCTGCTATCAACAATCATGTAATATCCTGTGGAAAACAAAACCCAACAGCCTGGCAGAGAGTCACTTAATCACTCCAGGCCCAGAACTGAGACCCCTGGGCACAGGGCACAGCCATAGACCCCCTCATCCCTCCCAGCCCCAGTCAGACCCCTGGGGATGGGGCATACCTCTGGACACCCCTGCCCTCAGCACCAGCCCTAGTCAGACCCCTGGGCATGGGGTACAGCCATGGACCCCTCTCCCCGGTAAGGTCTGAGGCCCTTTTCTGCAGCCATATTAGGAGAGCAGCAGCCAGGAGCCAAGCAGCAGAAAGTCACATCCTCACATTCCCTCTAAATTACATTAAAACAATGTCATATCAGGCTGTTGAGAAGGCTCCTGTCCTAATAGCGCCCACCATCACCAGATAAGCAAGGAATCTCTTAAGGTATTTAAAGAAAACTTTGTTTGATGGCATTCTGTCTGGCAAGGAATCACTTAGCAGCAGTTGTGGGTCGTGAAATCTCTCTTCTTTATTGTTTTGCCTTTATGGTCCCTACTTCTCTATTACTAAGGCTAAGATTGTGTCGTGGTTATTTTTAGTAAAAGTCACGGACAGGTCATGGGCAATAAACAAAAATTCACCATGGGAGCCGTGACCTGTCTGTGACTTTTGCTGCTGCAGTTCCATGGTTTCCCCCACCATCTTGGTAGCTGGGAGCTGTGGGGTTCCCCCTTGACTGTATTGCCCAAAGAGAAAATGGGACACCCCCAGCCGCTCAAAGGAGGCGTCCCCCTGCCTGAGGTCCGAGGAGGGCCCCGTCGGGAGTCTGTCATCTGTTGCTGGAACCCTGCCAGGGCCCCGCTGGCTGCCAGCTTGAGTCCCACAGTCCCTGAGGCTGAAGCAGAGAATGTCACGGAGGTCTCTGCAAGTCACTTCCATGACCTCAGTGACATAAACCCAGACTTATCTATTGTTTATCTGAATGGTCTCTGTCTGGTTCTTTGATTGTTTCTGTTACATAACTAATTTTGCTAGGTATAAATCAACTAAGATGGCGGGGTATGCTTGGGTAAAGAATTGTGTCTCAATATGTTAAGACTGGTCAAAGAATTATTTTGTAAACTTTAGTAAAATAGTTGGTTAAGGCACAGCTAAGCAGGACTCAAGTTTAACTATGTAAACTGGGGTCCAAAAGGAAATTCTTTGGATTGGAACCAACTCCAGGACACAGCCCAAGATCAGAGCTGCCGGACCTCAACACCCTGCTAATTACACGCTGCAGAAGCTGGAGTCCCCAGATAGGGTGACCAGACGTCCCGATTTTATCGGGACCGTCCCGATATTTCGGTCTCTGTCCCACGTCCTGACCGATCTTTGGTCGGGACGCGGGACAGAGATATCCGCAGGCAGCACTTTTTTCTTTTTTTTTTCCCTTTCTCCCTCAGCCGGGACTCGCTCGGCTTTTTTTTTTTCTTCTTCTTCTTCCTTTCTCCCTCAGCCGGGACTTGCTCGGCATTTTTTTTTTTCCTCTCATTTCTCCCCCCCCTCCCCCCATGTGTCCCGATATTTTATTCCCCTCATCTGGTCACCCTATCCCCAGATGACCTGATCCTGCCTGGCCACCAGGAAAAGTTCCTCTGCCTTATTGGGAGTGGTGAGCACTGCCTGCTTAGCGAGTGTGTTCTGTTTTGGTAGCTGTTAATAGAGGTTAAGGATATTACTGTGTAAGGCTCTTTCACTGGTAAAAGACCCCACAAACCCACAGAAGATTATGCCCTGAGCAGTGGCAGATTTAGAGTTAGTGGGGCCCTGTGCGCAGCTTCATTTTCGGGGCCCGACTCTCAGGATCCAGCCAAGAAAAAGAACATTCTCTCTGATCTCCCCCCCATTTTTCATTCTTTTTTTCTTCATCCTCCTCCTATATTATAAGTAATAGGAAATAAATGAAAATAAAGTGAGGTACCTTGATTGTTTTTGTAGTCTAACTTTTTTTTCAGACCACTTGAAAATTGCTGAGGGTCTCTTTCCAAATGTTGTTTGTACCGTTAGCTAACTATTGTAAAGTGCTTTGGATAAGAGCGCTTTCTAAAAAAAAACGTAACCTTTCCTTGGTCCACCTGAATGGAGTTCTCAGACCACAGTTTGAGAACTTCTGGTCTAGATGAAAGCTTGTATTTGCATTACGCTAACATGAAAAATGTGTAAAAATAAAAAGTATAGATGATGCATGAATGGAAAAATAAAAGTTAACTTCCTCTGAAGAAACATATTCAATCTGAAAAAAATAATTATTCAGATAGCTTTTTTTCTACACTTTTTCTTTACAAAATCGTCAATTAAGTCATCGTAAGAGATATTTTGTAAAGAGGCACTTTCAATTGTCAATATTGCCGACCTTGTCAAATGTTCCTGACTCATCGTATTTTGCAAATAATTTTTAACCCGTTTCAATACAGAAAAAGTACGTTCACCAGAAGCATTTGTGACAGGTATTGTTAAAAATATTTTCAGAATGGTTTCTACATTTGGAAAGCTTGCCTGCAAACCGTCACATACAAATCTATAAAAATCAACTGGTGATCTCGAAGCACAGACCTCATCAGTTTCGATAAAATGAATGAAATGTTTCACTTCATCTTCAAAAAAATTTGTGTCTATGTCCTCTCGGTAGGATTCCCTTAACTTCTTACTGTAGTGGCTTTTAGTATTTTCGTCCATACTTCTGTCAAAAAACACGCAAAATAAATCAACAGTTTTCTTTAGAGATTCACCTCTACTCTGCAATTACACTGCTAGTGTGTCACAAATAACATCGATGGTCTCAACGATGATCTTCTCTTTCCCTTTTAAATTGATTTCATTGTCTCTAGTTTCATCGAAAAATAACTTCCTGCTTTTTTTACACTTCTCATCAGATATATCATAGGAACCTATATTTTCTGTTAATGTTAGTGCCTCTGCTTCCACCGAGCTATAGTCATTTCGAACTTCCATGATCAAACTTTTAACTGAGGTTAACAATTGTATCAACCTTTTGCAGACGTCAGATTTGCTGACGGCATTAATTCTTTGAAGTAAATGGTTCTTTGCTTCAGTTTTTGCATGTGGTTTTTCAGAATTTGATGTGGCTATGTCAAATAAGGTTTTCTTTATATCATCATAGCTCATTTTCAAAGCCAAAACAGCATCTGCACGAGCAGACCACCTGGTGTTAAACATTTGACAGTCAAAAGAATTTGTCTCATTTGCCTGCTCCAAGTGTGATTGTAGCATACTCCACCTGTGCGTGGAAACCGAAACAAAGGCATACACGTTTTGAACAAAGTCAAAAAAATGTGTAGCTCCCTCACAAGATTCGGCTGCAGATTAAATTTAAGGAATGGCTGGAACATGGTATGAATAAAGCAGAGGGGCTTGCATCTTTCAGTCTTGCCTGTAGACCTGAATATTTTCCTGCCATATTTGTGGCATTATCAAAGCTCTGCCCAGGACAATTTTTGATGTACAAACCTACATTTGCAATGATTTCCAAAACAGTTGTCTCTAGACATTCAGAAGTGTGGGATTTAGCGGGACAAATAAAAAAAAAACACTCTACAACTTCACCATTGCCAATCACATAGCTTAACCTTAATGTTAATTGGGCTACATGACTCACATCTGGTGTTGAATCCACTATTATGGAATAGTACTTGGCATCCTTTACTTCATCAGTGAATTGGTTTCTGAGCCACTCTGCCATTACAGTGATGAATTCATTGTAGGTTTGGTGCGTTAAAAAGTTGGTCTTCCCTGAGTCACAATACTGATCATTTTTCAAATGTTCTTTGAGAAAATCGTCACATTCACTAACATATTCAAGGCAGGTTAAAAAATTACCTTTTTGATTTGACAATGATGACTCATCATGTCCTCTTAGAGGTAGTCCCAAAGAAGACAGCAGTTTGACCGTGGCAACAACACACCTCAGCACTTTCCTCCAACAAGAACACTCCTTTTCAAACTGAGCCGATAAAACAGAATCAGTTCTTCCAGATAATTTACACCTTTGAACGAACTTACACATAGCATTAATATGAGCGCTGGAAGTTTCATGATCAGCAATATGTCTTGCAACATTTCTCCAATTAGAGTGCCTGTCGACGAATGTTTGTTTTCCTTTACTATGGCCAGGGAATAATTTGCAAACATAACAGTAGCCTGCCTTAGTGGTTTCCAAAAAAATCAACCAAATTCTCATTTTTCTTCATCCTCAGAAAATGGGACTCAAGAAGACCTCTAAATTGCTTTTGTCGTGCAACCTCATACTCTTTTCTCAAATTTTCCATATTACCTACGTTTTTCAGTTTATTTACTAAGAAATATTCTATCATATCCAATGCAACAGATTTTGGCCATAATGCAATGTCTTCAGGGTAGGTTTCTTCCCTTACTTCGACAAAATTACCAATATTTTGTAGTTCCATTGTCACTTCAGAGTTCACTTGTTCAACTTTTGCAGTCGTTGTGGTATCCCCACAACTCGGCAAGTGATCAGATAATTCAGATGTTTCCTCGCCCATACTTTTGATGAATGTCCACTATTCAATACTTCAAGCTTTTTAAAATAAGATGACAAACTGTCTTTTTTGCTTAGCTTCGTCTTCTTGCCCCGCCTTCATTTTTTTGCATTTTTGACTGCCAGACTCATAGTGTCACTTCATTATTGCTAAAAAACTGACCTAGATTTTAGGCAGATTAAAAATGTCTGAAAGAGCAGGGGCCTAGCCATGGGTGGGCCATGGACCACCCAATTAGCTTTAATGCCATTAATCCTGTGTTTTTATCAGGCTCTGTAAAAACAGGATTTTGAACCATTACATACTAGTGACAAATCACGGGCATTGTTTCAAAGTGCGGGGGAGGGTGCTTTTGTTCAATTGGATAATTGGTCAAGCAGACAGACTTTGATTATGCTATTGCCAAGACAGCGAAAAAATGACAAAGCGAAATTCTTTGCTAGACTACTTCAAAAAACCACGTTTAGAGTACAGTTCGCAGAATACGTTCACAGAATGCAGAAAGCCTGGACCGCTTCGCAACTTGCAATGCTTATTAAATTCAGTCATTTGTCAGATTCGTCCTGCATTTTGGGACCCCCGTCATTGGGAGCCCCGTGCCACTGCATGGTTTGTTTTACAGTAAATCCACCACTGGCCCTGAGCCCTAGGACTGGGTAAGGCTGGGGGTGCCTAAATCGACTGGGTTACGCCTTGAGCCCTAGGAACTGGGTAAAGGTGGGCGCCTTAGAGTGTGTGGGTAACACCCCAGCACCAGCCCTGGTCAGAGCCCTGGGCACAGCCATGGACGCCCACCCCCCAGCACCCGCCCTGGGCAGACCCCTGGGCACAGGGCACAATCATGGACACCCCCCCCAGCACCAGCCCTGGGCAGACCCTGCCAGCCCTCCAACCAACCAGAGAAGGGACCCAGCTGCAGGCCCACAGTAAGGAAAAGCCAGAGAATAACTGCATCTTCCAGTGCACCTGAACCAGCACAGACCATGCAGGCTGACAGAGCTCTCCTGTTACCCGACCTGGCACCTCCTAGAGTTCAAGACAATGGGATTGTCACAGGGGCATGGCTACTCTTTCGCACCCCCTGTTGGCCCAGCATGGCACTGCCAGCACTCTCTGCCTCAGTTTCTCTTCCCGAGGTGTGTGCCCTCAGCTTGCCACGCCCCAGTCTGGGGTGGAGCTGTGGCTTAGCCCTTCAGCCATCTTACAACAAACATAACCCCGGGGTGGAGAGAGGGGAGAAAACCAAGAGTCCAAACTCAAACGTTCCCACCAAACAGAAAGTTTCCTCTGCCCTTTGGGACGTCTTCACCCGCCCTCTGACCCTGCTCCCAGCCCCTTTCTATGCTCAGCACCTCCCTGAGCCCCAGATCCCACCTGGGTCCCTGGAGTGCCCTTTTCCTTCCAGTCCCAGCCTGTCTTCTCCCTGCAGTGCCAAATACCGAGCAAGCTCCCGTGTCTCCTTTTCGAAAGCCTAGAAGACCCTTAATCTGGTGCCTGACCTGCCTTAGCCCGCCCCTCAGGCTGGGGACGTGTGGCTGGTCCCTGGCTGTTTGCACTGGCTCAGTGGAACCGCGAACCCAGGAGATCAGCATGGCCACCTTGGAGTGCCCTGGAAATGGACTGGCTCAGCCCCACCTGGCAGTGCCACAGGAGCTCCCTGCTCACCCATCCCCCTCCCGTGTCCTGGTCCCCACCTCAGCCTTGCCCTGCAGCGTCCATGCTGCAGCATTCCAGCCGCTCACACGTGGTTCCCCCCGGGGGACCAGCTTTTCTGCAGAGCTCAGTGTGCCAGGTGCAGCCCATGGGCATGTGGGAGAGCTGTGTTCTGCAATCAGAACCACGCGAGGACAGTCAGGGCCCTGTGCTGCAGGCGGCATGCAGTGGCTGTTTGCCAGGCCCAAGGAAGGCAGATGGGCCCCCACAGCCCTGCAGGAGCTGCATTACCTCGGGCTGTCCCCATGGTGTGGTCAGTGGGAGGGCCAGCGGTGGCAGTGCCCGTGGCGTTGCTCTGCCGTGCCCATGTGTACTGCCAGCTGGAGGAGAAGCCACAGGCATTGGCCTCGAACGAGCAGGATTTCTGGGGACCACAGGCTCCAGCTTGCACGGTGACATCATCCAGGGCCATGTCCCCCAGGTACCCGTCACGGAGAGCCTCGAAGATCAGCTGTCAAGGAGGGAGGCAAACGGCACTGAGCACCACCCCCATTGTCACTGCCTCTGCCTATGCTCACCACTGGAGGGCGCCATGTCAGCACCACGCCTGCATGGGACAGGATAAAGCAGGGGTTCTCAAACTGGGGGTCGGGACCCCTCAGGGTGTCGTGAGGTTATTACATGGGGGGTCGAGAGCTGTCAGCTTCCACCCCAAACCCCGCTTTGCCTCCAGCATTTATAATGGTGTTAAATATATAAAAAAGTGTTTTTAATTCATAAGGGGGGCCGCACTCAGAGGCTTGCTATGTGAAAGGGGTCACCAGTACAAAAGTTTGAGAATCACTGGGATAAAGGGTCCTCAGAGGTATTGGGGAGGAGCCCAATGGCCACAGAAATCTGTGGCGTTAGACACCTACATACCCTTGCGGGCCTGGGCCCAAGTGACCCCGAAGCAGCTGCTGCCAGGGCTGGGTGCCCCAGGCTCCGGAGTGTGGCACAGCCTCGCTGCTATCACTTACTGAGTGCCAGCAATGTGCCTGGGGCTGTACAGACACAGGGCAGGCACAGTCCAGGAGGGGCTGGCGGTGACCACAACATGGCATTGGGGCCAGCAAGGCCGGAGTCCTACCCCTGGCTCTGCAGTGACTCCCCACGTGCCACGAGGGAGGAGGCAGAGTCTCGGGGGCCTTACCCGGTACCGCTGGAGAGCCTGGCGACTGAGTGTTGCGAATCCCAGGTGCCACATGCTGCCATGAGATCCCGTTTGGGTCCAGAGCACCGTCTCCGGCTCCCCATCGTGCTGTATCTTTAGGTTCAGCGTGCCTGGGTTGGAACTGAAGGTTAGGGAGCCCATGGGAATGGGCAGGCGAACAGCAGGTGGGGACAGGCACAGAGCATTCCTGTTAGACAGCCAGGAACCCTCTCCCCACTGACCTGCAGCCAGCTCTGGGGGGTGTCTGCTGGCAGGCAGGGGCAGCCTCTGCTGGAAAGTGACCAGGGAGCTGCATCAGCAGAACGGAGAGGAGCCGGGGTTTTACGTCCCCAAAGAGAAACGTGCCACTTCCCGGCACTCAGTTCATCGCCCCGGAAGGGCTGGGCTGAGCAGCTGGGACTGGAACCGGTGGTTCTCGGGAGATAAAGCTGGCCTTGCGCCCCAAGTGCTGGGCCCCCGTCAAACAGCCACCCCGGGCCAGTGAGCGAGGGGCCTGTGGGAAGGAGTCTCGGCAGGGCTGGGGCAGGGAGGGCAGGGGGCTGTCCTTCTTTGGGGGCACTAGGAAAGGGAGGGAGCCATGCTGGGAGAGAGGCTCCTCGTGCTGGGGAACTCTCTCTCCCAGCCTGCACTGGGGCAACCCATGCAGCTGGGACCTCACCCCCGGAAGGGCGAGCACCAGGGCGACCCACATAGCAGGGACATGTCCCTCTCTGCAACGTAGCTCCAGCCCTTGGCTCACCCACGCCCCTCACCATGGCCTCATGGGCAGTGCCCGTGTGTCCTTGCCAGAGGCGCTCTCTGTTGAATGCACAATGCCAGGCATGTCAACTGGCACCTTCCTGGAGGAGATGGGGAAGGATCTGTTTCTCCTGCCCCATGCAGAATGGGCCCAGCCCAGCCCCTGGAAGCCCTAGCAGGGTGCACTTACCGCTCTGAGGGCCCTCCAGGCGGTACCAGAACGAGAGGCACTGCTCTCTGGTGGGAGGCTCCTGGGGGTAGGTGATGAGACGCGCGCTCAGGCCCCAGGTACTTTGGGCGGAGAGATCCACGGACAAGAAATAGCCTTCCAGAAGCAAACACAGCCCACGGTGAGAGCTGGAGCAGCAGGAACAAGGGCAGGCTGGCATCTACAGACACCAGCCCTCACACAGCCCCAGCTTGTTACAGCCACAGGCCAAGCCTCACCACACCAGCCTCACCCAGATCTTGGCCAGGCCCTTACCCCAGCCCAGGTGTATTGGCAACCCCTGTGAGCTGGAAAGGCAGCAGACGGAAGCAAGCCCAGCCTTTCCCAGCAGAACTCTGCTTGCTCCCTACCAGAGCCCTTGCCTTGCCCCACGGCCCAGCCTGCGGCCCGGGCCCAGGCATGCCCCCCGCACTCCACAACTAGGGGCCCAGCTTTGCCTTCTAAAGTTCCTGGCCCTCAGCTCGCCTTCTGTGGGCTGAGATTGGAATGGATCCCAGAGCCACCGCTGGGTGCAGCTCTGAGACCAGCTCCACGGGGTAGGCCCTGGAGGAGGGCTCCAACCCACCCCATAGCCAAGGAGTTTCTGAGGCAAGCCCTCCAGCTCCCCAGCAGGACCCACCTGTGCCGATGGTGTGGTCAGAGCCCAGCCCCAGCCCTGTGCCTCGCACCCACTCAAAGTCATCGCTCTGATCCTGGTACCAGCCGCAGAGCCCCATCTCAAAGTTGCAAGACAGCTCTGTGCAGAGAGAGGAAAGGCCAAGTTGTGAACAAAGTCAGAGACTGGGGCGGGGGCTGGGGGCCGCCATCCTGCAACCAAACTCCTCACTTCTGGCTCAGCCCCACCTCGGAGCCACATTACAGCTGCTATGGTCCACCCCCACCCCCACTAATTTCAAAGAGCTCTTAGGTCCAGTGGCCAGAGCAAAGGAGCAGGAAATTGGATTCCTCTGAAAGGGCGTGAGGTTGAGTGGTCAGAGCAAGCGAACTGGGAGTCAGGACTCCTGGGTTCTATGCCAGCTCTGCTATTGCTTCACTGGGTGACCCTGGGTAAGTCACTTAATGTGCCCGTGCCTCAGTTTCTCCATCTGGAGTTGGGGTGAGCTCCTTGCTCTGAGCTCTCCAGATAGAAGGAGGTGGAGCCCTTGGGTTACATGCCCTTCTCTCTGCCCGGGAGGAAGAAGAGCAGGCTCCAGTCCTTGCTGGCTCCCGGTGGCCTTCCCTACCCCTTTGGTGGGAGCCTCGAGCACTGGCAGGCATGGGGAATCCGGCTCACCCCCTGGAGGGAGGGGAGTAGCCCAGAGGGCACGTGGTGGCTGCAGGAAGGAAGGCCACTTGGGCAGTGATCAGAAGAAAGGGTATCCAGGGTTCCCAGTCCTTCTCCTGCTCACGTGGTGCTGGAGACGCTCTCAGCATCAGCCCCTGCATGGACACTAGGAATGTGAATCTGACAGGGTGAGATTCTGGTGCTGGGACTAGACTCCTGGGCCTAGATTTTCAAAATTATTTAGGTGCCTAACTCCCATTGACACCACTGGTCCCCAACCTTCTGCAAGGACAGCCCTGCTGGCATGGGCTGTCCCCACCATCCCCAGGGGACGAGAGGAGCAAACCTGGGAGAAGGGCAAGGGAGGCTGCAGGGTCGGAGATCACTGGCTCTGGGATGAGCATCCAGACACCCTGGCGCCTCCATCACCCACCTCAACTCGGCGCCCAACACGGGCAGCATGCAGGATGGTGGAGTCCCTGTGCACTAAATTCGATACCATGCCAGTGCAGGGCACCTCCGGCCACAGCCTGTTGTTAACCTGCTCTTCATGGGGTGGTAGTAACGAACCCATGGAAAAGAGCGAATCCTGCACCTGGCACCATCTGGAACCAAGCCCCGGAGCATGAATGGGTCAGGGCTGGTGAGTCCACCCATCCCGGGCCAGCAGCAGAGCAGGCCCCCCAGTGGCAGAAGTTGGCCAAGTGTCCCGTTTCCCTGGGGGGTCCTGCGGTGCCCCGGGGAGAGACGTACCCGAGGCGTCTGGAGGGGTAAAGTGGGGGTCGCAGTTCACAAACGCAACATCGTCCACAGCAGCACTCTGCACCACGGGGCCACGCAGCATCACCAGGGCAATCAGCTCCAGCTGAGGGGACAGCAGCCCTGGTAAGCGCCATGGCTCCACACACGCCCCATCCCGGCCCCACAGTCCCCTCCGGACACTCGGGGCCCTGAAGTCTCTGTGCAAATTCAGCACAAAGGTGGGAGGTGCCATGTGGCAGCCTGGCGGTGGATGGGCGGTGGCCCCCTCACATCCCACCCTGCAGGGGCCTCCCCTGGGAGCGAGACTGGAGCTCCGTCTCTGGGGCCCACTCAGCACTTGGCAGCTGACAGCAAGAAGCCAATCATTGCTGAGACCCCTGCCTATGTCTCCCCAGGATGGAGAGGGTCTGAGATCGGCCACCCTCCAGCCATTGGCTGGGGCTGAGTTTGGGCACTGCCACCCAGCTGGATTGGAGTCAGCACCGAGACATGAAGGGCTCCTGTTCCATCCCTGGCCCCCTGACCAGCCTGGCCCCTCGCCCCATTTAACCTCCGGGTTACCCCTGGCTCGGTGCTTTGTTCTTGGGGCTGCAGCACTGACAGGAGGCGGTGCCCAAGCTGCATGTGCTGGGGGTGCCCTCGGAGTGTCCACGCGGCCCGAGAGGGGTGTGTTCAGGCTGCGTTGCCCACCTGGAAGGGTCTGGCTCTCTCCCCAAGCAGAACGGTGATGTGTTTCCACGCCGTGCTGCCGTTGCCCTGCGTGTGCCAGGCCAGCCTGTGTGTCCCCAGGGCATGATCCACGATGCCGAGCGCAATGAACCCTAGCAAAGGGAGAAGGGGATGGCGGGGCAGCCTCTGGCCCTAGCCGCCGGCCTGACAGCATCCTTGGGAGCTCACCCAGCATGGCAGAGCCCAGGACCAGCTGCTGTGTCAGGCAGGGGGATCCGAGCCAGGCAGCCAAGCTCATTGCCTGGCAGTGACCCGTCTGGTGACTCCTTGCTGCTATATGGGATGGGGGGGGCACGTCCAGCAGGGAGGCTGGGTCTGCACTGCCTGGGGATGGGGATGGGATGATGGCGCCAGGCTCCAGGTGGGGCTCAGAGAAACCTCTTCCCTGGGGCAAATAGGCAGAACATGGCTGCCTCCTCCCCCTGCAGCGCCTAAGGGCCCCCCAGGAGTGCTACGACCTGGGCAAATTGTGGGGGACGGGGCATAGGACCCTCCCCCCGCGCTGGAGAGCTGAGTGCAGCACGGCCGGGGCCAGCGAGCACGGGTACCTTGGGGGTCGCTGTGCAGCCAGTAGTGCATCTCCATGGAGCAGGCCAGGCCCGAGGGGCCCAGAACGGGGGTGCGAGCCCTGGCCACAGACACCATCTGGCCTGGAGCTAGCGCCACGCCCAGGTAACTCCCTAGGCAGGAAACACAGGCCATGGAGGGGGAATGGTCACCCCTCCTCCACTGCCCCCAGGCACTGCCTGCCCCCTCCCCTCCCCCACTGCCCCCAGGCACCACCTGCCACCCCTCCCCTCTCCCACTGCCCCCAGGCACCACCTGCCCCTTCCCCTCCCCCACTGCCCCCAGGCACCACCTGCCCCCTCCCCTCCCCCACTGCCCCCAGGCACCACCTGCCACCCCTCCCCTCCCCCACCGCCCCCCGACACCGCCTGCCCCCCTCCCCCCCCCCCCTTCCCCCCGGCACCCCCCGCCCCCCCCCCCGGCCCGCGCACCACCACAACCCCCCCCCCCCCCCCAACCCCCCCCGGCCCCCCCCCGCCCCCCCTCCCCGCTCCCCCTGCCCCCCGGGACCACCCGCCCCCCCCCCCCCCTCCCCCACTCCCCCCCGGCCCCGCCTGCTCCCCTCCCTTCCCCCACTGCCCCCAGGCACTGCCTGCCCGCACGACTCCCCCCCTGCCCCCAAGCACCGCCTGCTCCCCCCCCCTCCCCCACTGCCCCCAGTCCCCAACTGCCCCCCTCCCCTCCCCTCCCCCCCTAGCCCCCCGCCCCGCCCGCCCCCCCCCCTCCCCCCGCCCCCCCCCCGCCACCACACCCAGGCCACGGCGCCGGCCTCCCCACCCCTCCCCCACTCCCCCCCGGCCCCGCCTGCCCCCCCCCCTCCCCCCCGGCCCCCCCGCCCCCCGGCCCCCCCCGCTCCCCTCCCCCCCCCCCCCGCCCGCCCCCCGCCACCCCCACACCCCCCCCCCCCCCCCCGCCGCGCCCCCCCCCCCCCCCCGCCCCCCCTCCCCTCCCCTCCCCCACTTCCCCCAGGCACCGCCTGCCCCCCTCCCCTCCCCCACTGCCCCCAGGCACCGCCTGCTCCCCTCCCTTCCCCCACTGCCCCCAGGCACCGCCTGCCCCCCTCCCCTCTCCCACTGCCCCCAGGTACCACCTGCCCCCCTCCCCTCCCCCACTACCCCCAGGCACCGCCTGCCCCTCTCCCCTCCCCTCCCCTCCCCCACTGCCCCCAGGGGGCAGGGGTCTCACCTGCGAAGGGGCAGGGAGCAGGTAGGTCTCCCTTGTGGGGTGATGGGATGGGGGGGTCTCCCCTACAGGGCGGGTTAGGGGGTGGGTAGATCTCCCCTGTGGGGTGATAGGTGTGTGTGGGGGTCCCTGGTGGAAGGGTGGGGGGGCACGGGGATCCCCTGCGGGTGGTCTCACCTGTGGAGGTGTTGGTGGTGTGGTCTGCCCCAGGCAGTAAGGCCTCGCTGGCTTTCTGCCTCGCCCACTGCAGCTGGCCCACACTGACGTCCTTCCAGCCCCTAGCCCCGGTCTCGAAGGTCGATGCCCCTGGAACACACCACGTTTTCACTAGCCTTGTCTGGGCCCCAGCCACCGGGAGTGCGAAGCCTCTCGCCAGGCGGTGCCAAGAGCCCCTAAGGCGTGTGCTGCTGCAGTCCTCTGTGCCCACAGGCATCAGCACCGGGGGGTAAGCAGCTGGAGCCATGCTCTCGTGCACTTCGGCCTTGGCTAGACAAGTCAAGGGATAAGCCAGCGCATTACCCTGAGCCCCATGGACCCAGGCTGCCTGGGGAGCTGTGGATGGCCTTGCTGGGTAGGTGCCTGGGCCTGAGGGGTTTCCTCTCCTCCGCCCACTGTGCTACAGCATGGCCCATTCCTTGCACCTGGGCTTCGCTCACCTGACCAGGGCTAGGCCCCCAGGTATGTCCAATAGGATTCATGTGGCTACCTGTGAGGCCCAGGTGACTTTCCAAAGGGAGGGTTCCTGGCCTGGCAGTTCTTGGGGCTGGAACGAGTTTATCTCCGTGGCTGCAGAGAATATAGCACAATGGGGCCCTGATCCTGAGCAGGCTTCTGGGCATTCCCATCTGCTCAGTGGAAAACAGCACCACTAGGCAAGGAGCCAGGGTTTGGAGATGGAGTGTGTCAAAGTGCCTGTGTCGAAGCCCCGGCTGTCACTGCAGAGTGCCAGTCTGCCGAGTGGCCCAGCACGGTCCTTACTGAGCAGATTCAGAAGCACAAAAGCACTGCACGATCCAGAGATGTGAGCAGGGAGAAATCCGAGGCTGGGAGGGCAGAACAGGTTGGGATAGCAGCGGGGCGGCAGGTCAGGACTCAGGGGCGTTGGCAGAGCGGGGATCTCGGGGCTGGGATAGCTTCGGGGAGTCTGGTCAGGACTCAGGGGCGATGGCAGAGGGGTGGGTGCGGGGATCTTGGGGCTGGGATAGCAGCGGGGCGGCAGGCCAGGACTCAGGGGCGTTGGCAGAGGGGCGGGTGCGGGGATCTCGGGGCTGGGATAGCAGTGGAGAGGCAGGTCAGGACTCAGGGGCGTTGGAAGAGGGGTGGGTGCAGGGATCTCGGGGCTGGGATAGCGGCGGGGCGGCAGGTCAGGACTCAGGGGCGGTGGCAGAGGGGCGGGGGCGGGGATCTCGGGGCTGGGATAGCTTCGGGGAGTCTGGTCAGGACTCAGGGGCGATGGCAGAGGGGTGGGAGCGGGGATCTCGGGGCTGGGATAGCTTCGGGGAGTCTGGTCAGGACTCAGGGGCGATGGCAGAGGGGTGGGAGCGGGGATCTCGGGGCTGGGATAGCGGCGGGGAGGCAGGTCAGGACTCAGGGGCGTGGGCAGAGGGGGGGGGGCGGGGATCTCGGGGCTGGGATAGCAGCGGAGAGGGAGGGCTGGACTCAGGGGCGTCGTCAGATGGGTGGGAGCGGGGATCTCGGGGCTGGGATAGCTTCGGGGAGTCTGGTCAGGACTCAGGGGCGATGGCAGAGGGGTGGGAGCGGGGATCTCGGGGCTGGGATAGCGGCGGGGCGGCAGGTAAGGCCTCGGGGGCGTTGGCAGAGGGGTGGGGGGGGGGATCTCGGGGCTGGGATAGCAGGGGGGAGGCAGGTCAGGACTCAGGGGCGTGGGCAGAGGGGAGGGGGCGGGGGTCTCGGGGCTGGGATAGCAGCGGGGCGGCAGGTCAGGACTCAGGGGCGCGGGCGGAGGGCGGGGAGGGGGGGTCTCGGGGCTGGGGTAGCAGCGGGGCGGCAGGTCAGGACCCAGGGGCGTTGGCAGAGGGGGGGGGGCAGGGATCTCGGGGCGGGGATAGCAGGGGGGGGGCGGGTCAGGACTCGGGGGGGTGGGCAGGGGGGTGGGTGGGGGGATCTCGGGGCTGGGATAGCAGTGGAGAGGCAGGTCAGGACTCAGGGGCGTTGGAAGAGGGGTGGGTGCGGGGATCTCGGTGCTGGGATAGCAGCGGGGCGGCAGGTAAGGACTCAGGGGCGTTGGCAGAGGGGCGGGTGCGGGGATCTCGGGGCTGGGATAGCTTCGGGGAGTCTGGTCAGGACTCAGGGGCGATGGCAGAGGGGTGGGTGCGGGGATCGCGGGGCTGGGATAGCAGCGGGGCGGCAGGTCAGGACTCAGGGGCGTTGGCAGAGGGGTGTGCCCAACCCCTGCCCACAATCTGGCCGCACTAGCTGGTGCTCTCAGTCCCGCGCCCCATGTTAATATCACTGCACCATGGAGCTTTCTCCCACCCAGGCCAGCCGCTGTGGGATCCTTTACCACAGTACGTCTCGTCGGAGCCGTCTTCACATGTCTCTGTAAAGTCGCAGGCCAGCGCCGCGCTGATGCACTTCGCATTGTCGCAGGCAAACTCCTGCAGGGTGCAGGGCGTGGCGGGGTCAGTGGAGGAAGGCCGGGGAGTGATGACCTGACCGCCTGGAGAGGGCGAGAGCGAGAGCGGGTCAGGGGGCACTACGGCGGGGGCTGTACTGGGCCCCTGTGCTCAGCTAACTGCCTGCAAACGCAGACCCAGCCGGGGCACTGAAGGCCCCTCCGATGGCTCCTGAGCACAAGCCGCATGGGAACGTTACAGGGAGTGAGACCGGAGGGGAAGCTCTCTGCTCTTCAGAGTGTGGGTCACTCCAGGAGAGGCCTGGACTCTTTCCCTCCTGTTCCCCAGCCCAGCCCCACCTCCCCTCACGGCACTGCTGGCAAAGTCCCACCAGGCGCCTGTGCCACGCACGGTAGCCGTGGAAGAGCCAGCGCCATGTGACCAGCCAGTGTGGCCCAGACCACGGCTTGAGTCGTGAGCCTGCCAGCACAGCCCCCAGGCTTCCCCCCGAACCCCACCCCCATCCCAGCTCTCCCCAGCCCGCCTCGCCTGGTGCACCATGGGGAGCCGGGGAGTGGCTGTACCTGTACAGGCTTCCCATGTGTGGTGGTGGGAGGAGGAGGGGGCTGGGGGAGAGGGGGCAGGAGGGGTAGGTCACAAGGGCTGGGTGAGGATTTCCTGGCTTCTGGGTGTGTCGATGGGACACTTGCCTGGTTTGTAACAAAGTTGGCTGAGGGAATAAACAGGGCAGGGCCCGGGAGGGGACCTGGGGCCAGTGGTGGATTAGTGACTTGGCTGGGGACTGTGCCCAGGGGCCGCAGCCACCTGGGGAGCCCCCAGAAAACATCCGCCGCCGGGCAGCAGAAACCTGGAGCCCCAGGTGCCAGGCGGGCAAAGCCCGCGCACCCTGACCCCGCTCTGCCGCAGCAGCACCAGGCGGGAGAAGACCCCGTGCCCCAACCCCGCTCCCCAGAAGCAGCGCCCCCAACCGCTTCCCCGGCAGAAGCTGTGGGATGGGGGAAGGCCCCCCCCAGCCCCAGTCCAATCCCGTCCCCAGCACAAGCCCCCAGGCAGGGGAAGTCCCCGCAGAGGCCCCCAACCTGTCCCTGGCAGAAGCCCCTGGGCGGGAGAAGACCCCATGCCCCGACCCTGGTCCCCCACAGAAGTGCGTGGCGTAGCGGGGGAAGCCCCAGCACCCGGATCCCCACTGTGGCCCTGGGACTGGAGGAGCTCTCACTCCCTGCGGCGCCCCGGGGCCATGGCGCAGGGACAGAGCTTCTGCAGTCTTGGGGCCGCGGGGGGACAGAAAGGTGCAAAAAGGGTTGTGGAGCTGCAGTGGGGCGGTGAAATCATAGAATATCAGGGTTGGAAGGGACCTCAGGAGGTATCTAGTCCAACCCCCTGCTCAAAGCAGGACCAACCCCAACTAAATCATCCCAGCCAGGGCTTTGTCAAGCCTGACCTTAAAAACCTCTAAGGAAGGAGATTCCACCACCTCCCTAGGGAACCCATTCCAGTGCTTCACCACCCTCCTAGTACATAGTGTTTCCTAATAGCCAACCTAGACCTCCCCCACTGCAACTTGAGACCATTACTCCTTGTTCTGTCATCTGGTACCACTGAGAACAGTCTAGATCCATCCTCTTTGGAACCCCCTTTCAGGTAGTTGAAAGCAGCTATCAAATCCCCCCTCATTCTTCTCTTCTGCAGACTAAACAATCCCAGTTCCCTCAGCCTCTCCTCATAACTCATGTGCTCCAGCCCCCTAATCATTTTTGTTGCCCTCCGCTGGACTCTTTCCAATTTTTCCACATCCTTCTTGTAGTGTGGGGCCCAAAACTGGACACAGTACTCCAGGTGAGGCCTCACCAATGTCGAATAGAGGGGAACGATCACGTCCCTCGATCTGCTGGCAATGCCCCTACTTATACAGCCCAAAATGCCGTTAGCCTTCTTGGCAACAAGGGCACACTGTTGACTCATATCCAGCTTCTCGTCCACCGTAACCCCTAGGTCCTTTTCTGCAGAACTGCTGCCTAGCCACTCGGTCCCTAGTCTGTAACAGTGCATGGGATTCTTCCGTCCTAAGTGCAGGACTCTGCACTTGTCCTTGTTGAACCTCATCAGGTTTCTTTTGGCCCAATCCTCTAATTTGTCTAGGTCCCTCTGTATCCTATCCCTACCCTCCAGCGTATCTACCACTCCTCCCAGTTTAGTGTCATCTGCAAATTTGCTGAGAGTGCAGTCCACGCCATCCTCCAGATCATTAATGAAGATATTGAACAAAACCGGCCCCAGGACCGACCCTTGGGGCACTCCGCTTGAAACCGGCTGCCAACTAGACATGGAGCCGTTGATCACTACCCGTTGAGCCCGACGATCTAGCCAGCTTTCTATCCACCTTATAGTCCATTCATCCAGCCCATACTTCTTTAACTTGCTGGCAAGAATACTGTGGGAGACCGTATCAAAAGCTTTGCTAAAGTCAAGGAATAACACATCCACTGCTTTCCCCTCATCCACAGAGCCAGTTATCTCCTCATAGAAGGCAATTAGGTTAGTCAGGCATGACTTGCCCTTGGTGAATCCATGCTGACTGTTCCTGATCACCTTCCTCTCCTCTAAGTGCTTCAGAATTGATTCCTTGAGGACCTGCTCCATGATTTTTCCAGGGACTGAGGTGAGGCTGACTGGCCTGTAGTTCCCCGGGTCCTCCTCCTTCCCTTTTTTAAATATGGGCACTACATTAGCCTTTTTCCAATTGTCTGGGACCTACCCCGATCACGAATTTTCAGAGATACTGGCCAATGGCTCTGCCATCACATCAGCCAACTCCCTCAGCACCCTTGGATGCATTAGATCTGGACCAATGGACTTGTGCACGTCCAGCTTTTCTAAATAGTCCTGAACCTGTTCTTTCACCACTGAGGGCTGCTCACCTCCTCCCCATACCATGTTGCCCAGTGCAGCAGTCTGGGAGCTGACCCTGTCTGTGAAGACCGAGGCAAAAAAAGCGTTGAGTACTTCAGCTTTTTCCACATCATCTGTCACTAGGTTGCCTCCCTCATTCAGGAAGGGGCCCACACTTCCCCTGATCATCATCTTGTTGCTAATATACCTGTAGAAACCCTTCTTGTTGCCCTTCACATCCCTTGCTAGCTGCAACTCCAATTGTGCCTTGGCCTTCCTGATTACACCCCTGCATGCTCTAGCAGTATTTTTATACTTCTTCCTAGTCATCTGTCCAAATTTCCACTCCTTGTAAGCTTCCTTTTTGAGTTTAAGCTCACCGAAGATTTCACTGTTAAGCCAAGCTGGTCGCCTGCCATATTTGCTATTCTTTCTGCACTTTGGGATGGTTTGTTCCTGCGCCCTCAATAAGGCTTCTTTAAAATACAGCCAGCTCTACCTGGACTCCTTGCCCCCTGGGGAAGGAGCAGAAAGGGGTGGGGCTCTGGATGGGGCCACAGGCAGAAGGGGCAGAACAGAGGCGGGGCTGCAGGTGGATGGAGTGGGGAGGGACTATATTGGGGATTGGCCCTGCTTTGAGCAGGGGGTGGGACTAGATGACCTCCTGAGGTCCCTTCCAACCGTGATAGTCTATGATTCTATGACTACACACGTGCTCTGGCCCAGGCCCCCAGGAAATCTTCATCTGCCTCTGCCTGGGGCTATAGCTAGAGGGGGTGTATGGGGCAGGCAGACGGCTAGCTGGAGAGACACAGAGAGATTAAGCCATGCTGTGCTGCATGGCGAACAGGGAGTCAGGAGTGGATGACCTCACAGCTCTGAGGTTGACCTGAAGAAGCTGCCATCAGCGACAGGACTAACCTTGCCCTGCCCATTAGTCCCGTGGAGAGGGAGTTAAGGGTTAAAACTCCAGTCCAGCAGCTGGCAAAGAGTGAGCAAAGGGACCTGTCTGGCTGCTCACCTGCTGCCAGGACGCAGCCTGGAGATAGAACCAGGTCATCCAGGGCCATGCTGCCTTTGTGTCCTGTTCCGATCACGCCCTCAAGAACGATCTGCGGGGACAGAACGAGCTGCAGGTAACACGAGGGAGCAGGAAAGCGCCTGCTCCCCATGCAGGACACCCCAGATGTCACCCGCCCCATGGAGTCCCAGCCAGGAGTGTCTGCCCAGCACTGCAGGAGGCTGTGAGACAGAGGATGGAGGGGCCATCATCTAATAGGCAAATAAAAGCAAATGGTGTGTTGTGATGCAAGACCGATACTGGCGTGATTCGTTTCCCAGGGGAACCTTGGCTTAGATGGAGATGGTTTCAGGGCATGTGTGTGTGGGGGGAGGACATACGGGGGTGTGAGGTGGGTCTGTGGTATTCAATGTGCATGCGATGGTAGGTCAGTGCATAGGGTATGGAGGTGGGGCAGTGTTTAGGCTGTGTGATGAGGGTGGGTCAGTGTGTAGGGTATGGAGGGGTCAATGTTTAGGCTGTGTGATGAGGGTGGGTCAGGGTGTAGGGTACGGGGGGGGTCAGTGTTTAGGCTGTGTGATGAGGGTGGGTCAGTGTGTAGGGTATGGAGGGGGTCAGTGTTTAAGCTGTGTGATGAGGGTGGGTCAGTGTGTAGGGTACGGAGGGGGTCAGTGTTTAGGCTGTGTGATGAGGGTGGGTCAGTGTGTAGGGTACGGAGGTGGGTCAGTGTTTAGGCCGTGTGATGCGTGTGGGTCAGTGTGTAGGGTACGGAGGGGGTCAGTGTTTAGGCTGTGTGATGAGGGCGGGTCAGTGTGTAGGGTACGGTGGGGGTCAGTGTTTAGGCTGGGGGGTGGGGGGTGGGCGGGGGGGGGGGGAGGGGGGGGGGGGGGTGGGTGTTTGGGCTGTGTGGTGAGGGGGGGTGAGTGTGTGGGGTATGGAGGGGTCAGTGTTTAGGGCGTGTGATGGGGGTGGGTCAGTGTGTAGGGTGGGGGGGGGTCAGTGTGTAGGGTATGGAGGTGGGTCAGTGTTTAGGCTGTGTGATGCAGGTGGGTCAGTGTGTAGGGTATGGAGGTGGGTCAGTGTTTAGGCCGTGTGATGGAGGTGGGTCAGTGTGTAAGGTACGGAGGGGTCAGTGTTTAGACTGTGTGATGAAGGTGGGTCAGTGTGTAGGGTACGGAGGGGTCAGTGTTTAGGCCGTGTGATGGAGGTGGGTCAGTGTGTAAGGTACGGAGGGGGTCAGTGTTTAGGCTGTGTGATGAGGGTGGGTCAGTGTGTAGGGTATGGAGGTGGGTCAGTGTTTAGACTGTGTGATGAAGGTGGGTCAGTGTGTAGGGTACGGAGGTGGGTCAGTGTTTAGGCTGTGTGATGGAGGTGGTTCTGTGTGTAGGGTAGGGAGGGGTCAGTGTTTAGGCTGTGTGATGAGGGTGAGTCAGTGTGTAGGGTATGGAGGTGGGTCAGTGTTTAGGCTGTGTGAGGGGGGGGGGTCAGTGTGTAGGGAATGGAGGTGGGTCAGTGTTTAGGCTGTGTGATGAGGGTGGGTCAGTGTGTAAGGTACGGAGGGGGTCAGTGTTTAGGCTGTGTGATGAGGGTGGGTCAGGGTGTAGGGTACGGAGGGGGTCAGTGTTTAGGCCGTGTGATGGGGGTGGGTCAGTGTGTAGGGTAGGGGGGGGGCCGTGTTTAGGCGGTGTGATGGGGGTGGGGCAGGGTGTAGGGTACGGAGGGGTCAGTGTTTAGGCTGTGTGATGAGGGTGGGTCACTGTGTAGGGTACGGAGGGGGTCAGTGTTTAGGCCGTGTGATGAGGGTGGGTCAGTGTGTAGGGTAGGGAGGGGTCAGTGTTTAGGCTGTGTGATGGAGGTGGGTCAGTGTGAAGGGTACGGAGGCGTCAGTGTTTAGGCTGTGTGACGGAGGTGGGTCAGTGTGTAGGGTACAGAGGGGGTCAGTGTTTAGGCTGTGTGATGAGGGCGGGTCAGTGTGTAGGGTACGGAGGGGTCAGTATTTAGGCTGTGTGATGGAGGTGGGTCAGTGTGGAGGGTGGGGGGGGGTCAGTGTTTAGGCTGTGTGATGAGGGCGGGTCAGTGTGTAGGGTACGGAGGGGTCAGTGTGTAGGCCGTGTGATGGAGGTGGGTCAGTGTGTAAGGTACGGAGGGGTCAGTGTTTAGACTGTGTGATGAAGGTGGGTCAGTGTGTAGGGTACGGAGGTGGGCCGGGGTTTAGGCTGTGTGATGAGGGGGGGTCAGTGTGTAGGGTACGGAGGTGGCTCAGTGTTTAGGCTGTGTGATGAGGGGGGGCCAGTGTGTAGGGTACGGAGGGGGTCAGTGTTTAGGCGGTGTGATGGGGGTGGGTCAGTGTGTAGGGTACGGAGGTGGGTCAGTGTTTAGGCTGTGTGATGAGGGGGGGTCAGTGTGTAGGGTACGGAGGTGGCTCAGTGTTTAGGCTGTGTGATGAGGGGGGGTCAGTGTGTAGGGTACGGAGGGGGTCAGTGTTTAGGCTGTGTGATGAGGGTGGGTCAGTGTGTAGGGTACGGAGGGGGTCATTGTTTAGGCCGTGTGATGAGGGTGGGTCAGTGTGTAGGGTGCGGAGGGGTCAGTGTTTAGGCCATGTGATGGAGGTGGGTCAGTGTGTAGGGTACGGAGGGGTCAGTGTTTAGGCTGTGTGATGGAGGTGGGTCAGTGTGAAGGGTACGGAGGCGTCAGTGTTTAGGCTGTGTGACGGAGGTGGGTCAGTGTGTAGGGTACAGAGGGGGTCAGTGTTTAGGCTGTGTGATGAGGGTAGGTCAGTGTGCAGGGTACGGAGGTGGGTCAGTGTTTAGGCTGTGTGATGGAGGTGGGTCAGTGTGTAGGGTACAGGGGGGGTCAGTGTTTAGGCTGTGTTACGGAGGTGGGTCAGTGGGTAGGGTACAGAGGGGGTCAGTGTTTAGGCCGTGTGATGAGGGTAGGTCAGTGTGTAGGGTACGGAGGTGGGTCAGTGGTTAGGCTGCGTGATGAGGGGGGTCAGTGTGTAGGGGATGGAGGTGGGTCAGTGTTTAGGCTGTGTGATGGAGGTGGGTCAGTGTGTAGGGTATGGAGGTGGGTCAGTGTTTAGGCCGTGTGATGAGGGGGGTCAGTGTGTAGGGTATGGAGGTGGGTCAGTGTTTAGGCTGTGTGATGAGGGGGGTCAGTGTGTAGGGTACGGAGGTGGGTCAGTGTTTAGGCTGTGTGATGGAGGTGGGTGAGTGTGTAAGGTGCGGAGGGGTCAGTGTTTAGGCTGTGTGATGAGGGTGGGGCAGTGTGTAGGGTACGGAGGGGGTCAGTGTTTAGGCTGTGGGATGAGGGTGGGTCAGTGTGTAGGGTACGGAGGTGGGTCAGTGTTTAGGCTGTGTGATGGGGGTGGGTCAGTGTGGAGGGTACGGGGGGGGTCAGTGTTTAGGCTGTGTGATGAGGGGGGTCAGTGTGTAGGGTACGGAGGTGGGTCAGTGTTTAGGCTGTGTGATGAGGGGGGTCAGTGTGTAGGGTATGGAGGGGGGTCAGTGTTTAGGCTGTGTGATGAGGGGGGTCAGTGTGTAGGGTACGGAGGTGGGTCAGTTTTGAGGCTGTGTGATGAGGGTGGGTCAGTGTGTAGGGTATGGAGGGGTCAGTGTATAGGCCGTGTGATGGAGGTGGGTCAGTGTGTAGGGTACGGGGGGGGTCAGTGTTTAGGCTGTGTGATGGAGGTGGGTGAGTGTGTAAGGTGCGGAGGGGTCAGTGTTTAGGCTGTGTGATGAGGGTGGGGCAGTGTGTAGGGTACGGAGGGGGTCAGTGTTTAGGGTGTGTGATGAGGGTGGGTCAGTGTGTGGGGTACGGAGGGGGTCAGTGTTTAGGCTGTGTGATGGAGGTGGGTCAGTGTGTAGGGTACGGAGGGGGTCAGTGTTTAGGCTGTGTGATGAGGGTGGGTCAGTGTGTACATACGGAGAGGGTCAGTGTGTAGGGGGGTAGAGGGTGTGTGAGGTGGGTTAATATACGGGGTGTAATTCATTCCCCTAGGGAAGCTCGGCTGCAGCATCTATTCTTAGTGCTGGTCCAGCTCTTTAATCCGCCGTCCCGGCTGGGGTGTGCGAGGCACCACAGGGGACCCTGTGTCCTGTCCCTGGCTGTGTAGCATGGGGGGTGGGAGCTCTCCCCATGTCCTGTGCCCCCTGCACTGGGGCAGGGCTGGCCAAGGCCAGGCTCACTGGGGCACAGTCACAGTGTGACATCAGAAGTTGATGGGGAATGAGGTCGTGGGGATGCAGGGTCAGGCTGGGAACGGGGCTGAATTGGCATCCTTGGAACCTGAAGGCCCCTGTGATCCCCAAGAAACGTATCTCCTGGGCAGGGACATGCCCCATGCTGCCCAACCCTTCCTGGGATGGACCCCTCTAGCGGCTCCGAGGGGATGCAGCCGCTCATGCCCATTCTCCCCTTTGCCCCTTCTGAGGGGGTGGCTTTGTGCCATGGTCACAGGTCTACTGGGCCCTGGCTTAAAACCCACATTGCCTTGCTGCTCCATGGCAAGAGATGGGCCTGGCACCCTGTGCTGGCCCAGCCCCCAGGGTGGCACAGGAAGGGTTTGCTGCCCACCTGGAAATTCTCGGTCACACTGAAGTCCACTTTCTCCCTGAACCAGTAATCCCCCAGGTCCCCGGCCCTTGCGCGCATGAGCTGCATGACGCCGGAGCTGGTTTGGTAGTAGATGTTGAGGCTGCTGGTGGCCGAGTCGTAGAGGTGGGAGTAGAACACGAGCTGGACCCAGAACGAGCACACAGACAATAAGCGCCTCACTCTGCCAGCCCCTGCCACTCAGTGCCAGGCTCAATCCCTGCATGCCAAGGAGCAGCCAGCCAGGAAGGAGGCCCCGGGCTCCAGCGTGGCCGTGGCACAGCCACCCAGCCCAAAGCAGAGGCAGCATGAGGAGGGCAGGGCAGCTGCAGAAGAGCCCCCAGTTTATCTGGGTGCTGGCTGGAGTGTGCCCTGCAACTCTGCCTGGCTCTGCCTGGCTCCGGGCCATGCTCTCCTCACCCAAAGATCCCAGGAGATGCTGTTCAGCCTACAGCACGACCCTCACCAGCCAATCAGCACCCAAACTTCCTGAACGTGCCTAGCGCTGGAGAATCCTGACTGGCTGGCGAGGAGGTCAGTGTCCCTCCCGCCCAATGGGGTGGTGCCCAGGGCTCTCTTTGACTCAATAAAATCCAGAGCTTGGGAATTTTAAGCCTAATGATCTGCTGAGGCCCCCATAAAATACCCACCTCGTGCGGCTCATCCACAGCCCTTCCCTCTGCTGCTTAGCTGGGAGCTGCCAGGAGCTGAGCACCAGCTGTCCGGCAAACACCCAAGCTGCCTTGGGCAAACACAGAGCCCAGTGGCACCTGCAGAGCTCAGTTGCTTCCAGCAAGCCTTGAAGGGCTGGTTTCTCCCCAGCAGCAGCCCCAGAGGGCGAGGGGTGGGTGGGTGAAGAGGGGCCCTGCCTGCAGTCCCTAGACACTGCGTAGGAACCACTCCCAAGATGTCAGCCGGCCTTCCCTGTCCAGGCAAAGCCGAGAGGAGGCTGGCAGCCGTGTAGCCCAGGGGCAACTTACAGAGCAGAAGCTGGTCGTGGTTGCTTGGAAAGTTGGACTAACGAGTCTGGCCGCACCGCTGCTCAGGTCCTCTGGGCCGGTACTGACGTAGAGGAAAAAGCCTACGGGAGATCAGCAGCACACGTTGGGTTGCCAACTGTGTAACCACCCCTGCCCTGCCCCCTACCCCCTGCCCTGCCCCTTCTCCAAGGCCCTGCCCTGCTCATTCCATCCCCGCTCCCTCCTTTGCTCGCTCTCCCCCACCCTCACTAATTTTCAGTGGGCTGGGGCAGAGGGTTGGGGTGTGGGCTCTGGGTTGGGGCCGAGGGGTTCAGAGTGTGGGAGGGGGCTCCTGGCTGTGCCTGGGCAGGAGTTTGGGGTGCAGGAGGGGGCTGTGTGCTGGGGCAGGGGGTTGGGGTGTGGGAGTGAGTGAGGGGTGTGGGCTCTGGTAGGGAGTTTGGGTGCAGGAGCGGGCTCCAGGCTAGGGCAGGGGGTTGGGGTGTGGGAGGGGGTGAGGGGTGCGGGCTCTGGCTGGGTGGCACTTACCTCAGGCGGCTCCCGGTCGGTGGCGCAGCGGGACTAAGGCAGGCTCCCTGTCTGCCCTGGCCCCACACCATTCCCGGAAGTGGCCAGCACGTCTCTGTGGCCCCTGGCGGGGGGAGGGCAGGGATCTCTGTGCGCTGCCCGCACCCCGAGCGCCGACTCCACAGCTCCCATTGGCTGGGAACTTCCTTAGCCCCGCTGCGCTGCTGACGAGGTAAGTGGGGCCCAGGGGCTCCACGCGCTGCCCCCTCCATGCTCCCAGAAGTGGCCAACACATCCCTGTGCCCCCTGTGCGGGGCAGGGGGCTCTGTGCACTGCCCCTGCCTGCAGGCACCGCCCCCACAGTTCCCATTGGCCGTAGTTTCTGGCCAATGGGAGCTGCAAAGTCAGTGCAAGGGGTGGGGGCAGCACGCAGAGATCCCCTCGCCCACCCTCCAGAGGCCACAGGGACGTGCTGGCCGCTTCCGGGAGCGGCGGGGGGCCAGGGCAGGCAGGGACAGTTGGCAACCCTAAGCACACGTTAATACAGCCCCCCAGGCTGGCTTTATACCCAGGCCGCACGTGTTACTGGGCATGCACCATGCTCTACCTGCTTGGGGGGGGGGGCAGTGTGGCCTAGTGGCCAAAGCACTGGAATGGGATGTGGGCTCTAGGGGGACCATGGGAAAGTCACTTCCCTGCTCTGTGGCTCAGCTTCCCCAGCTGTAGAATGGGGATAATGACAGTGCCCCCTGGAGCTGAGATCGCCTGATGACTAGTGCTCCATGCGAACTAGGGATTGTTGTTAGAGCCGTCCAGTAACTCCGCCCCCCTGAAAGAGTCCCCAGCAAGAAGGATGAAGAGAGGCAAATACTATGGAGAGAAAACTGCCACCTGGAGTGAGGCCCCCAGCTTCACCAGTGCCCCCACCTCGAACAGCAGAAACCTTTGCAGACTAGGGCCCCCTCCGTGCACTTGCACATTTGCTTTATAATCTTGTGCCCTTCCCTGCACAAGCCGGTTCCCATGGTGAACTGCTGATTGGTGTTTCACTAGCATGCGCCACAGTGGGCATGGAAGGCACCTCCTAGCAATACGCAAAGGGGGTTGACTGCAGGAAGGAAGACAAAGATCTGGTAAGATTTTGCTTGCATAAAGGCCTGAGAGCTGCTTTAACTTGGGGCCCTCTGATGCCATCACCCACCCCTGGAACAAAGACCCTGTTTGAAACAGACATGAGCACATCAGAATGCACCTGTGACAACTGAGACATCCAGCAGTCAAAGCAACTAGCGAGCTAAGGAGCAGGGAGCAGAGTGGCAGGGTGGCTAGGACAGTGACTTAGGACTTCTCTTCCCACACCCCCGTTCTGCGCTGGGGGCAGAGACACCTCTTGCTGTGCATGGACACACCGAGCACAACATCAGAATGTACTGACGCAGGAGAGCAGCTTCGAGCGGGAACTCCTACCTGTCAGCACCGGGTGTTTGGGGAAGGACTGTCAGACTCAAAGGTCACTCTGATGTGCTGTGTCAGAGGGAACAGCTCATCCTCTATGGGAGCAGTAAGGTCAGGTTGCTTTTATCTCCTCCCCAAGGGCACAGAGGTCCCAGCCTGTCCCAGGTGTGTTGGCAGGGGGTTAATGTTTAACATTTGTTATGCTCTATTTTCTTGGCAGTGCCTTCCAGTAACCACAGAGCTTGCTTTCCAGGAGGACATTAGGGCTGTCCCCTTACCCAGAGGCCAAGGACTCTGCGGGCGGGGGGCCTGCAGGCAGGTCAGAACCACCAGCAGAGGGGTGTAAGACATGGCTTTGGAGCCTGCTCCATCCAGCCACCCCAGAGGGCCAGCGGTGCATTGTGGGAACCCCCATAATCAAGGTAGTAAAGGCAGCCTGTGTGGAACCTGCCCCTAGCATGGGTGTGATTATTCCACAAGCCCTAAGAACCAGCCTGGGCCCTGTTCAGTGACCGAATAACTGAGCAAGCAAAGCATCAGCTTGTCTGGGGCTCTGAGCTGTAGTAGTGAACAGGCTTGCGCCAGGCCAGGGCTCAGGGCAGGAAATATTCCAGGGAAATCCAAACCCTCCCTCTGCATGGAGTCCTCACAGCAGTAAGAGCAGAGTTGAGCCAATCCTAAAGTCACAGTGACCTGATGACCAGGAGAGTGTTACCTGGCCCCACACATCACTCCAGGTGGCAGCATTCTGGGGGGCAGGGAACAGTGTCAGACTCTGGCATCTGCTCAGCCCTAGACACACACAGCAGAACACTCAGCCCCTCAGTGGCCCAGGCCCCTGGTGCATCCCTGACTCTGCTTCCCTCTCCTGACAGGATGGGCGCAGCGCGGGGGGACCCAGCAGCCCGGAGTGGGTTGCAGAGGTACCTGTCCTGCTGTTGCTGCTGTGGTCCCGTGTGGGGCTCCGGGCCCCCGGCGCGAGGTGGAGGCTTGTGTTCCTGGCCCAGGTCGGGTAATCGGGCACAGTGTTCCAGCCACACCACCCCATCTCAAAGGAACAGATGGTGAACGCTCCTGGAAGGAGAAAGGAGGTGGCAATGGGGGTGACACCACATGGGGGTTCCCCTCACCACCTGGCAGGAGGGCTCTGCAGGGCATCCCCAGGGCTGGAGTCTCCCCTCATTATCGCCTTCATGGGTGATTTCTCTCTCTTGCATGCGCACACAGGGTACTGCCCTCTACCCGCTGAGGGGGGTGTGTGTGAGAACAGCCGGTACTCAGTGACATGGGGAGCAATGGGGAGGGTGGCACCCGGCAGGAAGGAGGGCTGGGGGCAGACCCACTCCTCTGCCCACACAGGTGCCCCTGGAGCTTTCGCCGGGATGCCCAGCAGACAGCGGGGAGTTGTCTAGAGCAGCCTGCAAAGGGAGCAGAGGCTCAGGATCAGAACCACTCGAGCTAGGCTGGCTCAGATCCAGGCCAGAGATACCCAGTGAGCTGGCTGGGGGTGCCTGGGCATGTGGGCACACGTGCCACCGCCCTCTCTAGGAGGAGCCAGAACTGCGTGGCTGGGTGTCCTAGGCCCTTTAGCCCAGGGGCAGGGCTCTGGGCTTGGGGGGACGTTCCCAGCAAATACAGCCTTGGAAGGTGGGGATAGGCTGCTTCAACGCCTCCCCATCCAGCCGGAACCAGGCAATGCCAAAGTTCCCAGGTGCTGGGCCAGGCCCAGCTTGCGCAGCAGGGTGGCACATGGCAAGATTTGGCCAAACTCTGAGCTCTTGGGAGCCATTCAGGCACAGAGCCCCCCAGCAATCTAGCCTGCTCCCCCAGGGTGGACTGGGAAAGACCCACTGGGTCCCATCCACCTCTGACTCCAACACACCTACGCTCTGTGGTTCCTGTCTGGATTTAACAGCATCACTGCTCTCCAGCCCCTGGTGGCCGGTACTCAGCGCTCTCTGGCCTGGGAACGCTGCCCAATCTCAGGCCCCTGGAAGCCAGTGCTCTCCGGCCCACAAATGCTGCCTGATATCCAGCCCCTGGCGGCCGGTGCTGTCCAGCCTGGGAATCCTGCCCGCTCTCCAGCCCCTGACGGCTGCTGGTCTCCAGCCCAGGAACGCTGCCCAATCTCCAGCCCCGGCGGCCGGTGCTGAGCTCTCTCCGGCCCGGGAACACTCACCACACTCTGTGGCGGATTCGTCTGACAGATCCCCGCAGTCGTCCGTGCCATCACAGAGCTGCTCCAGCTGAACACATGATCCACGGCTGCAGCTCCTCTCCTCCGGGCCACACACTAGGCTCAGGGGCACTGAGTGCAGGCAGGAAAGGGTTAACTCGCTCAGAGAGGTAGGGCAAATCCCAGCTTTGCAGGTCTGGTGCCCACTCCCCAGAGATGGCGCGGGCGTGGCCGCCTGGTAGTGCTTGGGGCCTCCCAGGGACTTGCAGGGGCATGAGGCTGTGAGGGTGGGGGAGACACTAGCTGGGCTTAGCCCTTGCTGCGGGTTTGTGGCCAGGGCGCTGGGCGCAGCCTGGCTGAGAAGGGCGGCAGTGGGACTCGGAAGCCAGCACAGCGTAGGTGCCAGGGGCTCTGGCTCAAGTGCATTACAGGTGTGGGTGTGGGCACGACGTGCAGCTCTGGGCACAGGCTTGGGCCCTCTCCAGCCAGCCGAGCGCTCACTTCTTCTGACCCCCGCCCCCCAGCTCAGGGGTCCCAGGGAATCCACAACATCCACAGCCAGCCAGGGGGGTGGAAGTAGCTGCCACACGCTTCCCCACGCAGCAGCAGCCCTTCCGCGGGGGCTCGTGTGCTCCAGTCCAGGGGCTCTGTCCTGCCCTGGGCATGCCGAGGGGAGGAAGGGGAGGCTAAAGGAACAAGGGAAGCATCTGGGGGCTTTGCACTGGCTCCCTCCTGACTCTACAGCCAAGCGCAGCACCCCGGGTAGAGGCCAGTGCGAGGGGGGGGAGTGCTGCCTTACGCGGCAAGCCACAGCTCCTGAACTCCACGTCGTCCAGCTGCAAGGAGCTCTGCCGCGAGGAGAGGGTTATCTGCCAAGAGAAGGGAAACCCCGGTGTGGGCACAGCCTAGACACCAGCACAACTGACACGGCCCAAGGCGTGGGCATGACTGGCACGGCCTGACCACCCGCAGCCGCTGGGTTCCTTCTGCTCCCTCTTCCCCCTCCCCTCCTGTGGGAATGGGGAATGGGGAGGGGGAGAGACTTCCGCCTGCTCTTCCCCCGCAGGTGGGGCCAGTAGCCTCCCCCATCAGAGCTGACATGAGCCCCCCAGCAGCTGTTGCAGAGTTTGCATTTGCTGGGCATGCCCCCTGTCCAGGGCCCATCACCCACCGAGCACTAGCCCCTCTCAAAGGGGGTCTGTAGACACAAGCCTGTCACATGTGGACGGTCTAGAGTCCGTCTGGCCACTGGCCTGGTTCTGTGCTAATGCTGTGGGCCAATATCGATCTCCAGAGCCAGCTGGTTCCCATGTGACCTATCTCTGGCCACCACACGCCACAGCTGCAATGTCTACCCAGCCCTTTCCCTGCCTTTGCAGCTCTGCGCTTCCCTGGGAGGTAGGTGCGGGGCTGCCCCACAGGCCAGTGTCCCACGCCCCACTCACTGGAGGGCCATGTATCAGCACATCACACCTAGCTGGCATGGGAGGCCTGCATGTGCTCAGGCTCTGCCAACTTGGCACAGGCTGTTGCCAGGGGGTGCGGAGCAGGCTGATGGTTGGTTTCTCACCTGGAACTCCCCTGGCACCCGGCCTGTGTATGCAACCAGCTCCTGCCAGGCAGAGATGCTGCTCTTGGGACTCTGCCACAGTGTTCTGGTCTCATTGTCATATGTCAGCTCCACCCACAGAGCCGGCTGCACCGTCTCGTTAAGCCCTACAAGCAAGCCAGGATCCAGGATCACATGGGCTCTCCTCCAGCCTGGGGCACCCCCCGAGTGCCCCAGCATGATGTGCCAGTCTCTAGTCACCAATTCTCTCAAAACTGGGTGACTGGGCAACAAAATGGCAGGTGAAATTCAACGTTGATAAATGCAAACTGATGCACATTGGAAAACTTAATCCCAACTCTACATATAAAATGACGGGGTCTAAATTAGCTGTTATCATGCACAAAAGAGATCTTGGCATCATTGTGGATAGTTCTCTGAAAAGATCCACTCAATGTGCCGCGGCAGGCAAAAAAGCAAACAGAATGTTGAGAATCATTACGAAAGGGATAGATAATAAGACAGAAAATATCATACTGCCTCTATATAAATCCATGGTACACCCACATCTTGAATACTGCGTGCAGATGTGGTCGCTCCATCTCAAAAAAGTGATTAGGGGTATGGAACGGTTGCCGTATGAGGAGAGATTAATAAGACTCGGACTTTTCAACTTGGAAAAGAGACGACTGAGGGGCGATATGATAGAGGTCTATAAAATCATGACTGGTGTGGAGAAAGTAAATAAGGAAGTGATATTTACTCCTTCTCATAACTCAAGAACTAGGGGCCATGAAATGAAATTAATAGGCAGCAGGTTTAAAACAAACAAAAGGAAGTATTTTTTCAACAACGCACAGTCAACCTGTGGAACTCCTTGTCAGAGGATGTTGTGAAGGCCAAGACTATAACAGGGTTCAAAAAAGAACTAGATAAGTTCATGGAGGATAGGTCCATCAACAGCTATTAGCCAGGATGGGCAGGGATTGTGTCCCTAGCTTCTGTTTACCAGAAGCTGGGAATGAGCGACAGGGGAAGGATCACTTGATGATTCCCTGTTCTGTTCATTCCCTCTGGGGCACCTGGCATTGGCCACTGTTGGAAGACAGGATGCTGGGCTGGATGGACCTTTGGTCTGACCCCGTCTGGCTGTTCTTATAGCACCAGCCAGTGCCATCCTCTCATCCTAGCTAGGGCACCGTGGTGCCCCCCACTCAAGCCTTCTGCACAGCAACACAGAATGTTGCTGCTCAGGGTGTGAGGCCAGCCTGGCTTGTGCTTTACAGTTTCTAGGCAACTGGGAACCAGGATTCCTGAGTTCTGTAAGGTTCTGCTTTAATCCCACCAGAAGGACCCAGTTCTGGTGGCGTAGCAGCTGGAAAGGTCTCTCTGGGCCCAGTGGCCCTCTAGAGACCCAGACAGAGTATGATAGATTCTAACCCTGTCCCTGGCTCTGCCACTCACTCACTGGGTGAAGTTGGGCAAATCCCTTCCTCCTCTGTGCCTCAGTTTCCCCAGCCATAACATGGGGATTATATTATTCCCCACATCACAGGAAGACTGTGAGGATTCAGAAATGTCTGTAAAATGCTTATGGACCCTCAGAAGGAAATGGGCGAGTGGAAGGCAAGGCGGAGGAGCTATTTAGTAGTAATACCAATGGTATCTGGTGCTCAGTAGCTGCTAAACATTGACAATTCAGTTCATACAAGGAATATAAGAACTGCCAGATCAGATTAGACAGGGCTCCATCAAGCCCAGATCCTGTCTCCGGAAGGGTCCCGTACCAGCTGTTTTGGACAGGCATGCACCCCTCCCTATACCAGACAATAGCACATCAACGTGCTGGGAGCAACCCCACCCCGTCAGTTGTCTTGGCCAGCTGCCCATCCCAGCCTCCACCCTCTGCAGCTGCCCTGCCCCCTCCAGTGCTCCTTTGAACACTAGGCACAGATCTTGTCCCTGTGCTTGTGCCAGGGGCAGGAGAGGCTGGGTCCATCCCCCAGCAGCACAGCACTGGTGTAGCAGATAGTGCACCTTTACCTGTTTCCCACAGGTGATACCATGCTCGGATCTCACAGGTGGCTGCCGCTTGTCGCATCACAGGGGACCTTAACCTAGCGATGGCAGCAAACGTGTTTCTGCGCATCTCTGCAGCCATGTACCAGCCTGGGGAGAGCATACATCAGGAGGATCATTCACATTGCGAGGGCCAGGCAGAGAAGGAGACACATTCCCTTCCCTGATCTACTTCATGGGAAACAGACCCATCGCGAATGCCAGACCACGTGTGTTCTCACCAGGAGCCTCACCTACAGCAAGCGAAAACTGGGCTCCAGTTCTTAGGCTCTAACACAGACCAACAGGAGGAATCCCCCCCAGAAGGGATATTTCAAATAGCAGCAGCATCCTGTGAAAACAGTTCTCATTCCTGGGCAGCACTGCCACACTGAGAGGCAGCATTTACCTGGGTTTATTTGAATGCATGATTCCATATACACCTGAGAACTGAGTCACTATTACCTGTGCAAAGAGCCTTCTCCTCTGCAGCTCATGGCATCTGGAGCAGCCTTCCCCCACCCCTTCTTCTCTGCATCTCCACTCACGCCAGCGCCTTGCACAGGCCTCCTCATCTCTGACTACCTCCATCATGCCTCGTCCTTTTCCTGGTCTACACTTACAATGTAGATCGACCCAGCTGTGCCGCTCAGGGGTGTGAATGGGGAGGGTCCCAGAGACAGGGCTTCAGCCCGAGCCTGGGTGTCTGCGCTGCAATTTTATAGCCCCACAACCCCAAGTCAGAGGACATGGGCCAGCCCCAGGTGTTTTATTGCAGCATAGACAGACCCAAAGCCAGCAAAGAATAAAGGCAAAGCCTAGCTATAGAAATACCAAATTCTGTCTATGTGCCATGAGTCATGTGACTGGATGGGCCTTTCAAGAACTCCTAGGGCCAGACTCCCCAGTGCCCTACATCCTGGGTAGCCGTTTACTCCGGGGCCAAGAAGGGGTAACGCCCCTGTGTGGGTTAGTAGTAGCTTTGCACTGGCTAATAAAGAATTGGCTCCCAAATGCCCTTGCAAGGTCTGAGGCCTTTTTCTGCAGGAAGCCGCAGCAGCCAGTCGCAGCCATGAGCTAAGAAGCAGAAAGTCACATCCTCACATTCCCTCTAAATTACATCAAAACAATGTAATACGGGGCTGTGAAGAATGTGCTCCTGTCCTAACAGTGCCCACCACCAACAGATAAAGAAACAGAGCTTAAAATGTTTAAAGAAAACTTTGTTTGACAGCATTCTGCCTGGCAAGGAACCACTTCTCAACTGTTGTGATTGTGAAATCTCTACTTCTATTGATCCCCACTTCTCTATTGTTTATCTGTAGGGTCTCTGTCTGGTTCTTTGATCGTTTCTGTCTGTGGCATAACTAATTTTGCAAGATTTAAATCAACTCAGGTGCTGGGGTCTGATTGGGTAAAACATGGTTTTGTAATGGGCTAGGATGGGTGAAAAATACTGTCTTGCAGCTCTTCAGTCTACAATGGTTGGTGACGGTAGAACTAAGCAGGACTCAAGTTTCACTATATAAACTGGGGTCCAAAAGGAAGTTCTTTAGCACCTAACACCAGGACACAGCCCAAGATTGGAGCTGCCAGACCTCAGCACCTGCCAATCAGACTGTGCAGAAGCTGGAGCCCCAGATGACCTGATCCTGCCTGGCCACCAGGAAGAGTTCCTCTGCCTTATTGGGAGTGGTGAGCACTGCCTGCTTAGCGAGTGTGTTCTGTTTTGGGAGCTGTTAATAGAGGTTAAGGATATTACTGTGTAAGGCTCCTTCACTGGTAAAAGGCCCTGCAGACCCGCAGAAGATTACGCCCAGAGCCCTAGGAACGGGGTACGGGTGGGGGTGCCTTTCGCCCAGAGCCCTAGGAAGGGGGTACGGGTGGGTGCCTTTTGCCCAGAGCCCTAGGAAGGGGGTACGGGTGGGTGCCTTTCGCCCAGAGCCCTAGGAAGGGGGTACGGGTGGGTGCCTTTCGCCCAGAGCCCTAGGAAGGGGGTACGGGTGGGTGCCTTTCGCCCAGAGCCCTAGGAAGGGGGTACGGGTGGGTGCCTTTCGCCCAGAGCCCTAGGAAGGGGGTACGGGTGGGTGCCTTTTGCCCAGAGCCCTAGGAAGGGGGTACGGGTGGGTGCCTTTCGCCCAGAGCCCTAGGAAGGGGGTACGGGTGGGTGCCTTTCGCCCAGAGCCCTAGGAACGGGGTACGGGTGGGTGCCTTTCGCCCAGAGCCCTAGGAAGGGGGTACGGGTGGGTGCCTTTCGCCCAGAGCCCTAGGAAGGGGGTACGGGTGGGTGCCTTTCGCCCAGAGCCCTAGGAAGGGGGTACGGGTGGGTGCCTTTCGCCCAGAGCCCTAGGAACGGGGTACGGGTGGGTGCCTTTCGCCCAGAGCCCTAGGAACGGGGTACGGGTGGGTGCCTTTCGCCCAGAGCCCTAGGAACGGGGTACGGGTGGGTGCCTTTCGCCCAGAGCCCTAGGAATGGGGTACGGGTGGGGGTGCCTTTCGCCCAGAGCATTAGGAACTGGGTAAGGGTGGGGGTGCCTAAATTAATCAGGTTACACCTTGAGCCCACAGAATGGTAAAGGTGGGTGCCCTAGAGTGTACATGCAGGTAACACCCTGGCTTTTGTGCATTTATAATTCCAGCCTTAAAGCAACAGGGCTAAGGAGTCCCAAAGAGCCACCGTGTGCCGATCACAGGCGGATCTGTTCTGAACACCGCAGTGCCCCCTACCCCTAGACGCTCGTCAGGTACAGCTGCTGCAGGGAGGGCGATTTTTTCAGCTCGATACCCCAGTGCAGAGGTAATGAGAGTGGCCACTGGCTACCCAGCAGAATGTGGTGCGGTTACCCAGATCAGTGCCCCGGGTGTGATCGGCGCTGGGTCCTGTCCCCCACATGGCGATGCTGGCTCGGTCTGTGACCCATCTGTAGGCAGAAGTGCTCACGTCCTTCCAGCCACAGTTGCCCTCTTCAAAATCGCAGGTGAAGGGAGTTCCCAGCGTGACTGATTCTTTGTGATAACCTGCTGGGAAGCAGAGGAGAGTGATTAGTGCTCGTGAGGGCCGGGCAGGACTCGTTCCTGGGCGTAGCAGATTCCAGGATGTTTCTGCTGGTGATAAATCAGCAGCATCGGACATTTGGGGATTCCTGTGGGAGGGGGGGATGAGTGGAATTGGTGAGGAGAGTGGGTACTCAGGTGGTGGGTAAGTGGCATGTGGATAACTTGAGGTGGCTCTCGTGGGGCCTATGTGCCAGGCAGAGCTAGCAGGAAAGCCACAGCTGCGTAGCCCTGCAATGCATTTGGCTCATTCAGGGCCATTGGCCCATCCTTGTGTGATGCAGTGGGGCCCTGGTTCTAGGGTTGCCAACTCTGACTGAAGCGATTCCGGGAGAGTTTCCCCCCCAACATGACATAATGTCATTTTCTTAAAATATCCTAGTAAAATCTCCTGGATTGCTTTCAATAGTCACCGGGAGATGGATGCCGATTCCAGGAGACTCCAGGCCAATCCTGGAGGGTTGGCAACCGCACCTGGTTCCCTACTCTTCTCTTGCAGCAGGTTCAGGGCCCAGGACCCCTGGGGAACCCGAGGCTCTCGGGCTGCAGATTGCTAATCCCAGGAAAGCTGCTATGCAGGAAAGAGCAGCCAGAAGCCAAAGAGCAAGAGTCAGAGGCAGCTGGGACTCACCGCACTGGTTCTCATCGGAGCAGTCCCTGCAGTCGCAAACAAAGTCACACACCTTCGGGGCAGGACTGCTGCATCTGTTGATGAAGATGGACTGGACGCCAGGGTGAGGCCAAGCTACCAGAGAGGGTAAAAGCCAGCATCAGGGGGCCAGCCCCAGGCAGCACTGAGGCCTGTCCCTGGCCACTGGCTCCCATCTCTGCAGGGGGTTGACACCAGGTTGTGAATCTCGAGGCTTGGAAGTCTGGCAGGTGGGGAGCAGCTGCTCTGAGTTCTCTGAGCCTCAGCACCTGCAGAGCTAGGCTGGGGATCTGCTGGGGGAGATTGCAGGGCTGCCCTTTCCAGCTGGTTCTCATTCTCATCAGCCTGTGGCTGCAGGAGGAAGATGGTGGCTTTTGGGGAGGTCATTTACCACGATTCATGGGCTGGAGAGTTAAACATGGATGGAGGCAAAATCCCAGTGAAAGTCACCATGTGATGACCATCTGCCCCGTCAGCATTTGGGGCTAGGAGGGTGGGAACTCATTGGCCTCTTGGGATCTGGAGTTGAAGACCCACAGGCTACATTTGAGCTTTGGATTCTCCTGCCTTACAGTGGCATGTCTCAAATACACCATCAAATACTTCTAATGTCGGGGGTGGGCAGGAGCCTGGTCGCATGGTGAGAGCTCAGGACGCTGGGGGTATATTGCCAGCTCTGGGAGAGAGCGGGTTCCAGCAGGAAATGGGGCTTGAGATCTATTCCCAGCTCTCTGTGACACCTTGGGAAGTCACGTCCCCGCTCCATGCCTCAGTTTCCCCATCGTAAAATGAAGAGAATGGTGCTGACCCAGCCTTGTAAAGTGCCTTGAGATCTGGAGATTAATATGTAATGCCAGCAGACCAGGCACCAGCTCATGCCAGGGTTCCATGTCTCAACTGGACACGTGGGTTAATAGCGATAAAACAGGTATTAGAATTATAAGAAAGTTTTTAGTGTCTAGACTCTGTTGAATGCTTGTGAGTTGCTGCCTGCATTCATCTTACCTATAATATCTGTGCTCCAGATTGGAAGGTAATATTGGAGTGGGTGTATTGGAAGCCTCTGGGACTGAATTGCCATACAGGAGAGGGAGCTGCTCTTCTACAGAAATTGTTCCCCCCCTCCCTCAAGAGGAGACCCAGCAATGCCAGGTGGGCTCTGGTTGGTTCTTACAACTGGAAACTCCCCACATCTGGACTGACAAACTGTCAACAAAAGGACTCCTATAGTTGCTCTGCTGCTCCCTTCCCGTGAGGATGAGTCACCTGAGTGGATGCTGCCCTCTCCTGAGTTTGCAGCTCAGAGCACATGGCAGGAGGGGGATAAAAACCTCAAACCAAAGGAACTAAGGTCTCTAGGCTGCTTGGACTCAGGCGCAGGGGGGCACAAGCTGTTTTTAGGCATAACCAAGAGATCCTCGGCTGCTTAGCCTGGGTTAGCCCTAAAGGACATACAGAGCTTGCTGATTACAGAAGCCTATATTATCTTTTGAAACCTAAGACTGTAATTCATTTGTGTCAGTTGTGTGTCTATATTTGCTGGCTGGCTTGCAAATAACAATCTAATGTCCTTTTCCTATTTAATACGTCTTCATATAGTGTACTATAGGATTGACTACAGGCTTTGTCTTTGGGGTGAGACCTAAAGCACAACTGATTGGGATAAGTGACTGGTCCATTGGGATCAGAAATAACCTGAACATTGCTGTGATTCTTGGTGTAAGGGGCCATCTACCACAGAGCTATGATCACCTGTGTGGCAAGACAGACTGGAGAACCCAAGGGGCTGTCTGTGACCAGGGGGGCCAGAACGGGGGGGGCCAGGGGGCCATGGCCCCATCACTTTTTACCATCCGTAAGGGTGAGCGACGAGGGGCGGAGAGGAGCGAGCAGGGGCGGGGCCTTGGGGGAAGGGGCAGGGCCTCAGGGAGAAGGGGTGCCGTGGTGGCGGGGCCTCGGGGGTAGGGGCAGTGCATGGGCCAGGCATTGATGGAAGGGGTGAGGCGGGATGGGGCGGGGCAGGGGCATGGTTTGGGTGCCTGAGGAGTTTTCACTTGGTGCATTTGATTGGTGAAATCTAAGTATAGAACTCACAACGTTTGGGGTTGGTGCCCTGAGGCAGTCCTGAGGTTGGCACTCAAACTCCTGCATAACCTTTGTGAGCATCACAAAATAGTGATGTTATTTAACTGAATATTTGTCATGCTGTCTGGAGTGGCTAGGGTGACCAGATGAGGGGAATAAAATATCGGGACACATGGGGGGGGGAGGGGGGGGAGTCTGAGAAAAAAAAAAAAAGCCGAGCGAGTCCCGGCTGAGAGGAAAAAAAAATAAAAATAAAAAGTGCTGCCTGCGGATATCTCTGTCCTGCGTCCCGACCAAAGATCGGTCGGGACGCGGGACAGAGACCGAAATATCGGGACGTCTGGTCACCCTAGGAGTGGCTCATGACCATGAGTGCCGACCGCAGGGCAGACTGTCAGAAAACGGCAGACACCGCAAGCTGGTGATGTGGCCTATAATTAGACTTCACCAAGACCATAACAAATGTGAACTCCTGGATCACTCTACCAGTCTTACCATGGAGTCACAGACAGTCCCCTTGGACTCTCCAGTCTATAGGGTTGCCAAGCGTCTGGTTTCCGACCGGAACGCTCGGTCAAAGAGGGACCCTGATGGCTCCAGTCAGCATCGCTAACTGGGCCACTAAAAGTCCAGGCAGAGGCAGGCTAGTCCCTACCTGCCCTGGCTCCGTGCGGCTCCCGGAAGCATGTCCAGCACCTAGGCGTGGGGGTCGCCGGGGGCTCGTGCCCCACCCTGAACGCTAACTCCGCAGCTCCCATTGGGCAGGAACTGCGGCCAATGGGAGCTGCGGGGGTGGTGCCTGCAGGTGGGGGCAGCATGTGGTGCCCCTGTGGCCACCGCTATGCCTAGGAGTCAGAGGGACATGTCACCGCTTCTGGGGGCTGCCTGAGGTAAGCACCGCCCTGCCGGAGCCTGCACCCTGCACTCCCTCCCACACCCCAACCCCAGGTTGGAATCCCCTCCCACACCCTCCCAGAGCCTGCACCCTGCACCCCCTCCCACACTCTGAACCCCTCGACCCCAGCCCGGATCCCCCTTCTGCACCCCAAACCCCTCATCCTCGGCCCCATCCCAGAGCCCGCACCCCCAGCCAGAGCCCTCACCCCCTCCTGCACCCCAAACCGTACCCCAGACCAGAGCCCCCTTCTGCACCCCAAGCCCCTGCCCCAGCCTGGTGAAAATATTGAGTGAGGGTAGAGGAGAGCAAGAGATGGAGGGAGGGGGGATCGAGTGAGCAAGGGGTGGGGCCTTGTGGAAGGAGTGGGGTAGGGGGCGGGGCAAGGGTGTTCGGTTTTCTGCAATCAGAAAGTTGGTAACCCTACCAGTCTATTCTGTCACCCAGACAAACTGGCCTTTGTAATAAATGGTCACGCCAAAAATCACACCGCATCAGGTTGCTCCCAGTCTCCAGAGACCAGTCACCCCAGATCAACTGGTACTCCAGATCTTACACCAAAGACAAGGCTGGCAGCCAATTCTATAGTAAACTAACTATAGGTTATTAGCTAAGAAAAGGAAATGAGAGTTATTGCGGTTAAAGCAGGTAAAATATATGAACAGGTGAGTCACAGGTTTCAGAGTAGCAGCCGTGTTAGTCTGTATCAGCAAAAACAACGAGGAGTCCTTGTGGCACCTTAGAGACTAACAAATTTATTTGGGCATAAGCTTTTGTGGGCTAAAACCCACTTCATCGGATGCATGGAGTGCATCACAGTGAGTCACAGTTTGTAACTCCAAATGGTGCCAGTGATGTAATAAACTGCCAGTTTCCCAAAAGTCTTTCAGGGTACCCAGATTGTCTCTGGAGATCTCTGCTTTGAATCCAGTACACTTCCCTGTAAGAGTCCAAACAGTCCAGACATGAAGGATCTTTCCCTGAATCCATTCTTACAGCTTTTTCTGACAGAAAACAAGCTGACAGGGTCACTATCCCCGTGGGCTCCTTCTCTGAGGACAGAGAGTGAGGAATGCATTTTAAGTCTTTGATCTCTGATCATCACACACAATGACAACTTGATTTGAAATTAGCACTTTTCTGTTAGAGTTTTTCATTTGCATCCCACAAGGCCTCTTTCTCGTTTGAGGGGTTATTTAGTTACAGGGGTGTACACAATGTAGATGTTTGCTATTACATTATAACAGGATACAGATAAGTGAAAACAATGCATTTAATGTCCCATTCATTTTCATGAAGTTTAAATACACTCTTACACATTTAACAATCACTTTGATCTATACCGATACACTAGTGAATTGGCCTGGCTTCCAGCCATGCATTTGTAAGCATGCAGTGAGGCCTGGGGCTTTGACATGAACTGGCACCTGGTCTGCCAGCATCACAGTATTATTGCATTTAACCAAATCCTAGGCAATTGAACCAACATGTTTATGGAAATGTGCCAGAAATGGAACGTAACAACTTCCCCTCCCTGAATTCTTTCAAGCCTGCTTCAGAACGTGCTTTATCCCATAATCCCTTCCACTAGGCCTGTCTCAGTGCCAGCTGGCACCATCTGGGAGGGGGGGGCAGAGCTCACATCTCTGTCTGACAGGTTTCTCCAGGTGAAGAAATGTCCCTGGCAGAGCCATATGGAGCCATGTGGCCCAAGAGGCCATGCAGTGCTGGGCAATATAGTCCACACCTTGGGTGGCTCCTACAGCACTGTAGCTAATAGATCTGGGCAGAAGAGCTTTGACAGAACCATATTCCGTCGGCATGGGAGTCCGATAACAGTGGAACACTCCACTCATTGAGTGCTCTGGAATTTCACCTTGGAAGAAAACCAGAAAAGAAAATCCTAACACTGTTGAAATGTCCCATTTTGACATTGTCATAGAATCATAGACATGTCCGGCTGGAAGGGCTCTTGAGAGGCCATGTAGTCCAGCCCCCTGCACTGAGACAGAACCAAGGAAACCTAGACCATCCCTGACAGGTGTTTGTCCAGCCTGTTCTTATAAACCTCCAATGACGGGGGTTCAACAACCTGCCTTGGTGCACATGGAGAACAATTGGTCACTGGCCTCTTTATAAAAGCCTTTAACATATCTGAAGACTGCTATCAGGTCCCCTCTCAGGCCTTGTCTACACTAAAGGGAAAAGTCGATCTAAGCTACGCAATTTGAGTGACGTGACTAGCGTAACTCAAGTCGACGTAGCTTAGCTCTACTTCCCGTGGGGTCCATACTATGCAATGTCAATGGAGATGCTCTCCCGTCGACTCCCCTTACTCTTCTCGATCCGCTGGAGTACAGGAGTCGACGGGAGAGCGATCTGCAGTTGATTTAGCGGGTCTTCACTAGACCCGCTAAATCGACCACCAATGCATCGATCGCCGTGTCGATCCCCTGGTAAGTGTAGACAAGCCCTCAGTCTTGTCAAGACTAAACAGGCCCAGTTTTTGTAACATTTCCTCACAGGTCGGGTTTTCTAAACCTTTTATCTTTTTTATTGCTCTCCTCTGGACTCCCTCCATTTGTCCACAGATTTCTTGAAGTGTGGCGCCCAGAATTAGACACAGGACTCCAGCTGAGGCCTCCCCAGGCCCAAGTAGAGTGGCACAGTTATCACCTGTGTCTTACATATGACACTTCTGTTAATACACCCAGAATTATGTTAGTCTTTTTCACAATTGCATCACACTGGTGACTAATATTCAATTTGCGATCCACTATAACCCCCAGAGCCTTTTCAGCAGTACCACCACTTTGACAGTTATTCCCCATTGTGTAGTTGTGCATTTGATTTTTCCTTCCTAAGTGAAGTACTTTTGCACTTGTCTTTATTGAATTCCCTCTTGTTGCTTTCACACCAGTTCTCCAGTTCTGAATTCTAATCCTGTCCTTCAAAGTGTTTGCAACCCCTCCTAGCTTGGTGTCAGCCACAAATTTCATAAGCAAAATTGTCAGAATGAAACATTTCAATTTTTCAGTTTGAAATAACTTTTTGTTTCAGTTTGATTTTCTATTCTGTTATATACTATAGGCCAATACACTATCTGTAATTCATAATAATAGAATACAAAACTTGAAAAAAAGTCAAAATTGAAACAAAACTTATTTTTTTTTATAATTTTCCTTCATGGAGAATTTCAATATTGTGCAGTTTCATTCCAATTCTGAATGAAGCCATATTTCAAAATCCTTTGTGAACTGGCATTTCTGGCCTCTGCACAGCTCTAATAGTTAGTGATCACTCAGGTGTGCAATAACCCCTGTATCAATCTTGTCATAAAATGAATGCACACCCGAGGAAGAGTCAGAGCCTGAGCAATGCTGGTATTACTGATGTTTGAATGGCATCGCTGGCATCCAATCAGCGTTCACATCCCAACCTGGAGAGGATGGACCTAATGCTCAGGTTTGAAATCCACCTCCCTTGACGGAGGCACATTAAGTTTTATTGGGGCCCTGGACACAAAGAACATTTGGGGCCCCCCACACCTCCATTGCCACTGTACCCTGCCTCTGCTCCTCCCCTTCCCACCCAAGGCCCTGATCCCTGGCCAAGCCAGAAGCTGGAGCCAGCAGGGCCATGGTAAGAGCTGCCCAGGGAGCCCAGGCCACTGTGGGGAGCCCTGGACCCTCCACCTAGGGTTGCCAGGAGTCCAGTTTTGTTTTGATTTGATCAAAAATTTTCCTTTAGCCTTTATCATCCAGCTGCCTGTTCTCTGCTCGATTCGGTGTGAAGCTCTTTAGAGTGGGGACAATCGTTTGGATCTGTGTTTGCACAACACCTAGCACAAAGGGTTCCTGGTCCAGGACGAAGGCTCCTAGGTGCTACAGAACAACAGGAATTGATCCATTATATTAAATGTGTCCACACGATACAGCTGAAATAAACCAGTTCAGTAATCTCCCAGGAGCATTCTGATTAAATCAATCTGTTCCTGTGAAACATTTTGATTTACTCAAGTCAGCATTTCCTGTTCCTGTTCCCTCGGAAAAGTTCACTCAGCTCTAGTGTTTGTATTTCAGTGGTGCCTGGAGGCGCCACCTGAGCTCAGGCTCCCATTGTGCTCGATGCTGTACAAACACCGAGTGAGAAACCAGACCCTGTGCTGAAGAGCCCAGTCTAAAGACATGACAAAGGGGAAACTGAGGCATGGAGAGAGGCAGTGACTTGCCCAAGGTCATCCAGGGAATCAGTGGCAAAGCTGGGAATAGAAGTTAGGTTCGCTGAATGCGAGTCTGATGCTCTAACCACTAGAGAAAACTCCTTCCTTTAGTGTGGAGTCATTCAAGGCTCAATGTACCTTTTGCTCTGTGGCAACTCAGTCCAAGGGAACTATCTGGTCTAACATGTGGCATGATCAAATTCAAAGCCAATCTGGCCTCAGCTTCTTGTTTAAGGGCAAAACGTCTCCTTAAAGCCCGGGCACGGCGGGAGGTTACAATCCCACACAATGGGACACAGAGAAGTTACATGTGGAGGTTGAATCTGAACTAGCAAGTGGTGGCTTGTCCCCCGCCCTCCCCCAGAAATGTCCTGCTGGGAAGTGCTGCGTCCATCCGTGAGGAGAACTTACCAGAGAGCATCAGAAGCAAGAGGAACAGCCGCGCAGGCATCTCCTGAGCCTGTGCCCCACGGCAGGTGTGCAGCTGGGAGCGGACACAGCCGCTGGAGGGGCTGTGCTGCAGAGCGAAGGCTGGAACCAGCTCCCAAGGACTTGACAAGCTCTGGACTTCAGCCCCAGCTCTTACCCGCACTGCAGAGCTCTTGATCCCAGTGCAATCAGTCCCAGGGGAGCAGGTTTTATCAGCAGGGTATTTCCCTATGGAACTGATACTGTAGCCAGGGACATTCAGGGGTGGAGCAGAACGACAACGTTCTGGCTGCGCCAGTATCACACATCCTGGGGAGCAGTGACCATGGACCCATCTCACTCCAGGAGGAGTGTGTGTTGGGGGGGAGATAGTAGGGGTCTCTCAGGGGGTCCACAATAGAGACCTCCTGGGTATCCCCATCCAGCCCCTGAGGAGCCCTCACTTGTCCTCACTTTACCCCCTCCCCCACCCTGTATCCACTGTCTTTCCAGGTAGGGGACTCTGGAGGTCATCAGTGCTGAGCTGCCAGGGGACTGCTGCTGAGTCACACCTGGTGCTTGTGGCATGCACTGGCTGAGTGTGTGTGCCCACATCTGGGTAGCGGCTGCTGGCCTCAGGCAGGGTCCGAGCCTGCGTACTCCCCTCTAACCGAGTAGCTCCAGTAGCCCATGTGATTGACAGCTGGACTTTTGGACAACCCCTGCCATGGGTTCACACTCCAGACCCTTTACCAGCTGCCTGCTCGGGCTCAAATGGAGCCATGACTGGGGAACGTGCATCCCCGCACAATGGGGAAATTGGGTTGAAGACTGGAATTCAAGCAAGACATCTGGGTAGCTGAGATGCGGATGAGCTAATAATTAATTTGGATTTCATGATGGCTAAGGACTGTGTAGTCAGAGTCCGGGAAGGTGTCTTACAAATGCTGTCCATGCAAATTTCCTTTATGGATGTGGCCCGGGTGAGACAAGTTTGTAGGCAATTGGTTTGCAGTGAATGAGCTGTCCTGCCCCCATTATAACGGCTACATGCTGTGGTAGCTTCCCAGCAAGGAAAGATGGGGAGTGGTTGGGTCCTGCTTTGAGATCCAGGGTCCTGGGGAATCTTAGCTGTTTAAGTTCTTGTGGCTCTGAAGCTGGCACTGATCCCTGTTTGTTTGCTAAACGTTTCTGACAAACAGAAACTAGCCGAAAAGGAACCACAGTAGCTACCTGTGAATGGGTGAGTCTGGTAAACATGGCACTGAGGAAAAGTACAAGGCGGAGAGGCAAGCTCCCAGAGTTTCTACTGGGATTGTTTCAGTGCAGTGCTGTGTACTTAAATGAGAAGCAGCAGAACAGTCTGAGGGTCTGTCTGCACTGCAATTAAAACCCGTGGCTGCTGGCCCGTGCCAGCTGACTTGGGCTACGGGGCCCAGGCTAAGGAGCTGTTTAATTGGGCTCAGGCTGGAGCTTGGGCTCGAGGACCCGGCAAGATGGATGGGTCCCAGAGCTCAGGCTGCAACCAGAACATCTACACCGCAATTGAACAACCTCTTAGCCCAAGCCTGCTGGCACGGGCCAGCCGCCGGTGTCTAATGCAGGGCAGACATACCTTGGCCTAAAGGACTTTCCAGTTAGGAATCAGGAGTTGTTCTCCTGATCCACCAAAGACATAGGTTGTAGTGCACTGGTCCAGCACAAGACTGATGCTGGAGGAAACCAGCTCACCAGTTGGGAAGAGGGAAGAGGCATTACAAGCCATCCAGAAAATGTCTCCGGAAGGCATAATAGAGCCTTCAGTCAGCCCTTGGGCTCACCAGAGGGGTGGGTAAGAATGGGGTGGCAGCACCAGATGCTGTGTGAGCTATAGAAAATTAAATCAAGTCACTTTAAAGGATTCTTGTCCATTACTACGGATAGGTGATACCCTGGACACTGTAGCAGGTTCAGTCTGGTTTTCCCACACTGGATCTTAGCAGTGGGTGCTGGCATGTGGAAATGGATCCAACAGAGAGGGAACAACCTGCCTGCACAGCAGGGCCGGCCTGTGGCAATACAAAGTGATGGCTTTTGGTCTGTGTAAAGCAGCACACACATCTGAGAAGCTAATGGAGACTGTGACAGGGCAGGCCCCTCCCAGCCTGCCTGCCACACCTAGACTCTACATGACATCCTGGTGTTGCTAAAACCTGTGAACAGGGCCTGGTACATTTATAAATGGTCTGTTACAGGCTGGAAGCTGATCATCTGAAATAGAACCCCAAAACCGAAGTTGTTCCAAGAAGAGGTAGCCTACCTCAGGCACCCAACTGGTGAGCAAGAATTTCCACTGACAAAAAGAAAACCAAGTCTGTACAGAACAGCCAACTCCTCAGCCACTCCCAGATGTGCTGAGTTTGACAGGACTCTGCTCCTATTACAGAAGATTTATTTGTGAGTTTGCCAATATAGTAAAGCTGCTGCGTAGGTTGGGTGAGAAAGGGAAACCATTCCAGCGGTCAGCACAGTGTGATCTGGCATTTGCAGAGCCAAAAAAGGCTCTTGTGACTGCTCCTGTCTTAGCTTAGCCATGTTTCAAAACCTCTTTCATATTGGACCCAGATGCTAGCACTTTTGAGTTGGGGGTGGTATTGACACCAGAACACAAAAGACAGGAGAGGGTGGTGGCTTATCACAGCAAAAGACTAAATTCTCTTGGAAGAAATGATTGCCCCAATTGAAGGAATGCCTGGCAACGATTACAACTATAGAACGTTTCCACCACTAGCTGGCTCGGAGAACTTAACGCCTGTGGTCAGGCAAGACCAGGCATCCTTGCAATGGCTCTTTAGATTTGGGAGTCTTGAGGGGCCGCTTTCCAGGTGGCTGGAGAACCAACAATGCTGTGATTTCACAATCACACACAGGCCTGGACACAAGCATGGGAATGCTGATGCCTTGTCCAGCTGGCCTTCTTGAGGGGCTAGTTGCAAACCCTGCCCTTAGCAGGAGAGCAAGGAACTGGCCATTAAAGGGACAGTGTGTGCTCAGTGAGAAATGACCCTCGCCTCGCTCTCTATGCTCCACAAAGTGCAAATGTTCCTGGTTCATCCCTGGGACAGTGGATGTAGGGTGCAGGAATGAACTCCAGAGCAGTGAAAAGCTTCCCAAAGAGACGACCCTGAAATCAGAATAGTGTGTGACTGGGAAAGCAACTGGCAAATGCAGTCACCCTGGAACGTCTAGTATCCCCTCACTATGCTGGGCAGGATGGGAAAGCTTGGTGCTTAAAGATTAATTATGGTACAGAACATGGGAGAAATCAGTGGGTGACAGGAACAGGTATCAGCTGGTTATACCAGATACATTGAAAAAGGAGGTGCTGAGGTTATGTTAAAATTAAAAACTGCTGGACATTTTTGGGCTACCAAAATTTTGGCCAAGCACAGAGAGGGACGATGGGCAGAGCTGAGATGGGAGCTGGTGTTATGGCTGCCATCCGGCAGGTCGCTGAGCTATAGACAGGGCCGGCTCCAGGCACCAGCGCAGGAAGCGGGTGCTTGGGGCGGCCAATGGAAAGGGGCGGCACGTCTGGGTCTTCAGTGGCAATTCGGCGGCGGGTCCCTCAGTCCCTCTCCGGGAAGGACTGGCCGCTGAATTGCCGCCAAAGAATGAAGCGGTGTGGTAGAGCTGCCGCCAAAGTGCCGCCAATCGCGGCTTTTTTTTCCCCCTTCGCCGCTTGGGGCGGCAAAAAAGCTGGAGCCGGCCCTGGCTATAGACAATCACAGACCTGGTTAACAGTGATAGGTATTCTTCTAAGCACCTTCCTTTCAGGCTACATGGAGGGAGCAATTAAATGTCCATTGGGTGGTAATATCTGGAAAACAAGCTACTATCCAAGGCACTGAGCCACATGGCGAAGCCAAAGAAAGCTAAGCTCTGTGGTTTGAACAGCTTCCCTTGGACTGATTGCAAATGCAGTGGCTGGGGGATTGATTGGTCGAAGCTGTGTATGTCTGTGTGGGTGACTGAGAGGCAGAAAACCAGCAGACAGCAAGAGAAGCACTCATGAGCATGGCCATGGGAGGGAGCAGAGAGACAGAGCTCCTGGGGGCACGGGGCTGCTGGAGAGGCTGGCTTGGAAATTGTGAGCAAGGAAACTGCCTGCTGCTGTTTGTTTCTACTGTGTTTGGAGAAACCAGACTTTGTGTGCATTCTTTGTAAATAAACAGGACTGCACCAAAGAAATATCTGACTTGTGGCACCAATTTTTCCTCCTAATGGAAATAACCTGAATATTGGCTAAGCACTTGAGCCGAAAGGGGTAGTGCTGGGAAGCAGTGCCACCTAGTGGACAGAGCACTAGATGGTGACTTGGATTCTATTCTTGGCTGTGCCACTGGCCTGCTGGGTAACCTTGGGGAAGTTGCTTCCCCTCTCTGTGCCTCAGTCCCCCCATCTGTAAAAGGGGGGCAATGATACCAATGTCCCTTGTGAAGTGCTATGAGAGCAGCAGATGAAAAGTGCTAGATAAGGCCTAAGTATTATATTATAATTACCACCAGTGTGGGCTGCAATTGACGAGGCTTGCACATGGAGAGTTCTCTTGGTTTAAGGCCTCTGCATAGCTGTGACATGATGGGGAGGGATGCAAAGCTATTTGCAGACACAAGATTCACTCCAGGTGAATGGTTTCCAGCACACAGAGCCTTATGCACCTAGCGCAGGCTCAGAGACCCCATCTCTGGCCCCCGGCTGGTGATGATTTGCTTGGACTCCAGACATGGGCACGTTGCTGTAAGTGTCCAATACACTCACGACTGGCCTGCCGATGATTCACCATGGTGAGACCAGTGCCTGTCTTGCTTCCTAGAAGTGGTGACCCAGACAGGTGCCTATTATTAATTAATAATAATAATAAATTCCCTGGCCCTCCAGGATGGATTCTGAGCAGGTGGCCAAGAAGGCGGCTTTGCGACAGCCCAACACCTCTCACAGCAGTACCATCCCCAGCTCATGCCCCCAAGGCCTTGGACTCCCTTGACTGGCATGGAGCAGTATGCCCCCATCCCCCCCACAGCACCCTGCTCTCAGGGTTCTGTTGCCCAAGTCCTAGTGCACAGAGCAGCACGTACTTTCTGCTTCCTAAGAGATGTCCTTGGACACTAGACTAGGGTTAGCCTGGTGCAATCAAGTNCACGTACTTTCTGCTTCCTAGGAGATGTCCTTGGACACTAGACTAGGGTTAGCCTGGTGCAATCAAGTCATAAACAAAGGGTTTGATTCTGCTCTCACCTGTGCTGGTGCAACATCAACGGGATAGCGCTGCTACAGAGCTGCATACGGAGAGCAGAATCCAGCCTGCAAGGGCAGGGGCATTCCTGAGCTATCAGAGGGGACACTGGCCTTCAGGAGCCTGGAAACGCTGGTTGGGCAACAACCACCCCCCAGCCCCACGTGGAAGTACAAGTTCACAGAAAAGACAAGTCTCCTGGCTTGACTAGCAGTTATCCCCCAGCCACTGTTCATTACCCTCCCTGGTCTATACACACCACAGCAGAGACTATCTGAATGTTATTTTCCCAGGATTAGAAACCAGCATATAAACATCTCTCATTAGTAGCAGTTAGCACTGACTGATTGGCTTGACACACCGCAGAGGGATTTGTCTTATTTATGCTGTTTGTTTAGTCTGCTCTCAGCAAGGTTAAGACCCTGAATATTCCCTACAGACACATGTGTAATGGTAAAGTTGATGTTTTGTCCATATATCTAAAGGTCTTTGGTCAGAGATAAGGCAGAAGGATGCTTGTAACAGGAGGTGTATGTCATGGGTGGCTGTGCATTGGAATGGGAGTTTGCTGTGGAGTCGGTGAGCACGTGTGGATATCTGATGCACGGTAGGGGAGACACATGAGCTTAGGTCAGGATGGATGTAACTGGTGACCTTGCGGAGTGTTATGGGATTGCGTTAACTGGGAATGCATTTAGCTCTAAGCTGCCAATGTTTCTTATGTAGGAATTTTTGAAATGGCATGAGCTGTATCAGCTAACCAACCACTGTTGGCAGGATGCTTTTGTCAGGCCTTTATCAATGCTTTAAAAGAGAAACTGCCAGGTTAAAATTCTTATTTTGAAAAGTAAAACAGGAGCCCCGCTGAGATGATTCAAAGGGAAGCATTTTAAAACCTACCCCCCTTGTCACTTTTGACGCTGTTTGGTTACGCTGTATTCCACTCAGCTCCAGTGCTGAATCGAGTCCGTTTCATTTGATGACTAGTTTCCATGCACAAGCCCAGGGCTGCAGAGGTTGCAAGGGGGAGAGTTGAGTTCTCTTTTCAAATAGTTTCTATAGGAGTTTATTTATTTATTTATTTTTTTGGTGACCAAAATAAAGGAGACTGTGCTAAGAGACCTTCTTTTTTGCTGACGACTGTGCCCTGAATGCTGGATCAGAGCAGGAAATGCAAGCTAGCATGGATAAATTCGCAGCAGCATGCGATAACTTCGGCCTCTTCATCAGCATAAAGAAAACCGAAGTGATGCACCAGCCAGCTCTGAAAGCCCAACACCAAGAGCCCACCATCATAGTGAAGGGACAAAAGCTGCAAGCAGTGGACCAATTTACATACCTTGGCAGCACCCTTTCTCGCGCAGTGACAATTGACATCGAGGTCAACTGCAGAATCGCTAAGGCAAGTTCTGTATTTGGCAGACTGTTGACCAACGTGTGGGACCACCGTGGAATAAGCCTTGCTACAAAGCTTAAAGTCTACCGAGCAGTAGTGCTAACTACCCTGATGTATGCCAGTGAGACTTGGACTGTATACAGGAGGCACGCTAGGCAACTGAACCACTTCCACATGACTTGCCTCCGCAGACTTCTGAGGATCCGGTGGCAGGATAAGGTGCCAGATACAGAAGTCCTCTCCAGAGCAGGCCTGCCGTCAATTTATACTCTGCTTATGAAAGCCCAGACACGCTGGGCAGGCCATGTTGTAAGGATGCCAGACCACCGCATCCCCAAACAGCTCCTTTATGGTGAGCTGTCTCAAGGAAAGCGATCGCACGGGGGACAAAAGAAGCGATACAAAGACACGCTGAAAGCTTCTCTTAAGTCCCTGGATATTGACATCACCTCCTGGGAAACCCTGGCACAAGACCGATCGATATGGCGTACGCTGATCCAGCAAGGCTGCCAGACATCTGAAGCCAGAAGGATAACTATAGCACAAGAGAAGCGAGCACTCCGTAAAGCCAGAGCTGTAAATGTAGTAACAGTGGTGCCCACACATGTCTGCCCGACATGTGGCAGAACATTTCGTGCCCGTATTGGCCTTATCAGCCACCTGCGGACGCACTGTGGACAGCTCACAACCTGCTAGATGTCAAGGTCTTCTTCGAAAACGATGGACGAACATCATCATAGGAGTTTAAATCATTAGACCATTTGTATTGTGAAAGGGTCATTTTTGTACAACACCTCACTGGGGGGTCAAATCTGACCTGATGGTACCTCTGGTGGGGACATTTCTGGTGATGCTTAGTGGGGCTAAGGAGTTTGGACCCTAATATGTCTTGCCTGAAACTCACTGCAGTGCAGAGGCGCCAATACAAAGTCTAGGCACAACAGGGACAAGACTTAGGCCCCACTTAAGTTAGATCTTTTAGAAAAACCTCCAGTCTTGATTTCAAAATTGTCAATGACGGAAAATCCACCACCGTGGTAAATTGCTCCAGTAATTAATTACTCTCACCTTTAAGAATGTATGCCTTATTTCCCGTTTGAATTTGTCTAGTTTCAGCTTCCAGCCTTTGGTTCGTGTTAGACCTTTCTCTGCTAGATTGAAGAGCCCATTATTAAATATTTGTTCCCCATATAACAAATTACAGACTGTAATCAAGTCACTTCTTAACCTTCTCTTTGTTAAGCTAAATAGAGTGAGCTCTTTATAACTAGAAGGCAGGTTTTCTAATCTTTTAATCAATATTGTGCCTCTTCTCTGAATCCTCTCCAATTTATCAACATCCTTCTTGAATTGTGGACACCAGAATTGGACACAGTGCCACAGCAGTCACACCAGTGCTGAATACAGAGGTAAAATAACCTCTCTACTCCGACTCAAGGTTATGTATCCCAGCCTAACATTCGCTCTTTTGGCCAGCATCACACTGGAAGCTCGAGTTCACCACAACCACCAAATCTTTTTCAGAGTCCCTGCTTCCCAGGGCAGTGTCCCTCGTTCTATAACTATGCCCTGCACTCTTTGTTCCTCAGTGTCTACATTTACACTTAGCCAGATTAAAACGCATATTGTTTGATTGCGCTCAGTTTACTAAGCAACCGAGATTGCGCTGAATCAGTGACCTGCTGGCTCTTCGTTATTTACCACTCCCGCAATTTGTGTGTCATCTGCACACTTAATAATGATGGTTTTATGTTTTCTTACAAATCATTGATAAAAATGTTGAATAGTGTAGGTCCAGGAATAGATTCCCATAGGACCCCACTGGAAACACACCTGCTCATTGACAATTCCCCCTTTACAATTATATTTTGAAACCTATCAGTTAGCCAATTTTTCATCAATTTAATTCATTTTATATCATTCTAATTTTTTAATTAAAATGTTGTTCAGTACCTAACTCTTGTGCTTTGCCTCAGAACTCCCTGTAGTCAATTGTTAAAAAAAACATAAATGTTCTCACTTCTTCCGCTTCAGTGTAGGCCACATGCTCCTGTGTTTTGCAGGGAGATCACTGCCTCTGAATTCCAAGGTGACCTCTAAAACTCCTCCCAGGACATGTACAAACCTGCAATAGCCAGGAATTATCTGTGCCCAGGGCAAGACAGAGGGAGTCTTGATGAAATGTTAAGCAGCAATTTCCTGCCTCAGAGCTGCGTAGCAGAGGCCTGTATAACAGGGCAGTATGTGCAGCACATCCAGTGCTCTACCTGACCATTCAGAATCAGTGCTGGTGCCCCCGTGGCTCATAATGACCTCGTTTTACAGGGGAGGCTACCGGGGCCATTTGCAGTTCCCCAGCTTTGCTTGGCCAGTTGCGGTTTGTTTGAAATTGTTGCGTCGGCTTAGGAACAAGCACAGTTAAAGGGGTTAGGGAGCTTCCCAAGCACTCAGGCCCAGATCTACAAAGGGACTCAGACCTTGCCATGCTGAGCATCACGCCACCAACTCTTAGGTGCCTAGAAGAATCACAGGCACACCACGGCGATCTCCAAAGTCTGAGTTAGGCAGCCTGGCTCTATACACTGAGCGCGGGGAGGCAGGGGCCTTAGCAAGCTACGTGCAGAGCATCCTAAACTAGCCAATGACAGGAGAGCGTCCTAAGTCCTCCCCCCACTCCCCCACTCCTAGCTAGAAGCCGGTCTGGGCAGGGCCGGCGCAACCCATTAGGCGACCTAGGCGATTGCCTAGGGCGCTGCTATTTTGGGGGCACCGGCGCCCCGTCCGTCCGTTCAATTTTGGGGGCGGGACCTTCCGCCGCCGCTGTTGGGGGCGGCATTTCGGGGGCGGGACCTTCCGCCGCCTAGGGCGCCGGAAGAGCTGGCGCCGCTACTGGGTCTGGGCCTATTGCTGCTTAGCGATCAGCGCAAATCAGGGGGCTTCTGAGCCGCAGGCATTTGTTGCAGGAATGAGACAGGGGCCGGCCTCGCCCACACCACACAAATGGCCGTGGCAGAGGAGGGGGTGCCATGTTGTAACGTCTAGCACACTCAGCGGGGCTGTGGGAGACCCAGGTTCTGCCTGTGGGGAGAAAGGAGTTGAAGAGGGACTGCTCAGGAGCATGCTCTCCTAGGCGCAGACTCCATGCGTGCTCCAGGGCTGGAGCACCCATGGGGAAAAAATGGTGGGTGCTGAGCACCCACCAGCAGCCCCCCATCAGCTTCCTCCCAGCCCCAGCACCTCCTGCCCACCAGCAGGCCCCATGGATCAGCACCTCCCACCTGCCGCAATCAGCTGTTTCACGGCATGCAGGCAGGAGGCTCTGGGGAGAGGGGGGAAGAGCAGCGCACTCGAGGGAGGGGGTGAAGCAGGAGTGGGGCCTTGGGGGAAGGGGTGCAGTGGGGGGCACGGCCTGGGGCAGAGCTGGGGGTTGAGCACCCCCCAGCACGTTGGAAAGCCGGTGCCTGTGCATGCTCTAACCACTGAGCTATGGGGGAGTGGCTCCCTGGTTTCACCTCTCGTTCCACTGTGGATAGATAACAACAGTGACTCTGGAGCCCAGTGGTGAGGGCACGCCCACGAAGTGGGAGACCCTGTGCCCAGTCCCCTGCTCCCATCAATCAGCAGTAAGGCTAAGATTTTGTCCTGGATATTTTTAGTAAAAGTCACTGACAGGTCACGGGCAAAACAGAAAATTCACAGCAGCCGTGACCTGTCGGTGACTTTTACTAAAATATCCCCGATAAAATGGAGATCTGCGGATCCCCACATTGCCTGAAGGGGGGCAGCTCCGCAGGGCTAGGAGCCACCTGCAGCAGCTGGGGGCTGCGGGGTACCCCTGCCACCTGTAGCTCCAGGGGTCCCCCGCTGCCCATGGGGGCCAGGAGCTGTGGGATGCCCCCACCATCAGCAGCTCCGGGGGCCTGCGGTGGCAGGAAGATCAGGGGTTCCCCTGCCACTGCCTGCGAGCTTGCCAGGGGCTTGGGGGTTCCCCCCCCCCCCACTGCCCAGGAGCTCAGGGGTTCCCCTGCCAAACTTAAGGGGTTCCCCCGCCACCAGCGGCTGGGAGTTGTGGGGTACCCCACCACGGGCGGCGGCGTATCCCGCAGCTCCCCACCGCTGAAGTCACGGAGGCTGCTAGAAGTCATGGGTTCCATGACCTCCATGACTTAATCATCAATTCTCCCCAGTAGAACAGCAGACTGACAGAGCCCATGTCAGACTAACCCCAGTGGTGCAAGCACTCTGCTGAGAGGTGGGAGACCCCTATTCATACCCTCTGCCCCCATCAGGCAGGCTGGGGAATTGCGCTGGGCTCTCTCACACCTCCACAGAGTGCTCAAACCTTTGGGCTAGAAGTTATAAGGGCAGCAGCAGTTCCTCAACTGATTTTGAACTGGATCCAAGCCAGTAGGGGCCAACCTCTGAGCATGCTTCCGGGTCAGGCTCCACCCATGCTTTGCGAATTGCTCTGGGATGTAGGTGGCAGGCAGGTGGGTGGATGCCTGGAGGGAAGCAGCAGGGCACAGGCCTAGAGGCAGAGCTTGGGTATGTGGGAACTCCAACCTTGAAACAACACAGGCACCAAGCAAGTTCAGATGTTTGTAGAGTGTAGTGGGGCTCATGTAGGGGCCAGCAGGCCTCGTGGGCAGGCTGCAGATGCAGCCCCAGTCCCCAAAGTTCTGGGGTGGCCTTTTCAGGCAATCTGGGGATCTGGAGGCCAAGTTACAGTCTGTCTTTTTTCAGGTTCCCCCAATCAGACAAGGGGCGGAGGGGCGGGTAGGGGGATGTGACACTCTGTACCTCAGGGGAACACCCAGCACCTCCATGTTCATCCTTGTAAAGTAATTGCATGGTATCCAATGCAAAGTTTGTCTTGTTGGGTGTCTTCGGAAGGCTCATGATGCACTGAGCATTGTTGTTACAGTAATGTTATATGTTATAATTTCATGTATATAGTTATGATGCTGAAAATGTGTCCTTATGGCTTAAAATAAGCCCAGACAAAAACTCTCCAAGAGCAGAGAGGCAATTCACACCTCATCAGGGCAGGTATGAGACAAACCCAGCCCAGCCTCACAGGAACAAAGGACACTGGCGTAGGCAGCAACAAAAGGATCTATTAGACTCTGAGTGAGTCACCCCCTTCCTTTGGTCAGTTTTGGACTGCGATGAGGTAATGCTCACCTGACTCTGAAGGTGTGGGGGGGAGGCGGGGGGGGGGGAAAGCCAAGAGGGAAGAAAGGACATGATAAAAGAGAGAGACGTTTGCCATGCTCTTCCTCTCTCTTCCATCTACAGACACCACTCCAGGCAACTGAAGCGCTGATCACAAGGGAGAGCCTGGCTGAAGAGCAACCAGCCAGCCTATAGTGAGACGCATCTAAGTTTGTAAGGGCACTGAAAGTGGTAGATCAACTTAAAATGCGTTTTGCTTTTATTTCATTTGACCAAATCTGACTTCTTGTGCTTTGACTTATAATCACTTAAAATCTATCTTTATAGTTAATAAATCTGTTTGTTTATTCTACCTGAAGCAGTGCGTTTGGTTTGAAGCCTCAGAGACTCCCCTTGGGATATCAATTTCTTTGTTAAATTGATGAACTCATATAAGCTTGCAGCGTCCAGCGGGCATACCTGGACCCTGCAAGACGGAGGTTCCTAGGGTTGTGTCTTGGACCGGAGATATTGGCTAGCATCATTCGGTTGCACAATCCAAGGAGCAGCTTACATGCTAGAGGCTGTGCGTGAACAGCCCAGGGGCAGGGGTTCTCACAGCAGAGCAGGGTACGGCTGGCTCCCAGAGTCAAGGATTGGAGTGACCTAGCAGGTCCAGATAACACCATAACGTCACAGTGGTGCGGCGAGCAGGGTGTATGTGCAGCTTGTTACTCCAAGTGAAGTTCACGCTTTAAGCACTGATATTTGTGATTTTAAGTGAGTCTTAAGTGCAGTGGCTAAGAACAGCCAGGAGGAGGTCACAGTTTTGTTATTTTCTGTTTGCTTATTTCGGGAAAGGGAAGCAGGAACAGGAAAACGAGTGAAAGCAGTGAAGCGATTGCGAAGTTGGAGCTTTTCAGGCTGCAGGTTGCAAAAAAGGTGAGGGAGCACCAGAGATTATTGCAACTGAAAGAACTGGAGATAAAAGAAAGAGAGCAAGAGAAGAAAGAGAGAGAGAGAGAGAGAGAGCGCGAAAACACCAACTGGACCTGCTAGAGAAGCAGAACCAGAACCCCCCGACCCCAATGACTCCCATCACTCCAAAAATCCACAAGTGGGAACACTTATGTCCTGCATACAGTGAGGATGATGATATTGCTGCAGATCTGACTACCTTTGAAAGGCTGTGTATAATACATGAAATCCCTGATGAGAGTTCCTACCCTGATTTCGAGCTTTACCAGTTAATTTCGCAATGTATTCAATGGAATGCCTATTGAAGATGCGTTAGACTATTGTAAATTAGACTATTGTAAATGTAAAGATACTGTTTAATTTTCACTGTAAACATTCAGGGAGAAGTCCTGGCTCCACTGAGATCAATGGCAACCCCCCGGTTTCACTGGGGCCAGGATTTCCACCACAGGCTTTGCTGCCCCTTCGCCAGATGCAGTTCAGGACTCCAGCGCTGAGACAATTCATGGATCCCAAGGGTGTGGAGGCTGGTGAATTCCCCATGCTCTAGGCTCGTCCCTCTCCTGTCAGACGTTTCCCAGCAGAATGAACTCGCATCCTCCATGAAGCTTCAGACACAAGGAAACACAGTGGAGCCCAGGCAGTTCCAGAGCACTGGCCAGTGCAGGCTGTGCTCCCACAAGCCCAGCCAACGACCTGGGCTTCTCAGTCCTAGGAAAAGGGAGTGATGGCTGCTGCTGTCGGAGTAGAGCCAGGTCAATAGCCTTCATCAGCCCAGGTGACGGCATAGTCTGGATACTCGTCTTTCAGTAGCTTTGTGGACACAGAGTGTTTTGCTTGACCAAAGCCCTAGAAGAGGAAAAAGGCAGCGCTGTGAACTGCGAAGGGCTCAGGAAGAGTCCTGGGGACAGAGCCTTGAGCACTAAGAGAAGCCGAGAGGACGATCTGGGTATGGAAGAGGCCACCAGTGCTTTGCCTAAAACTCCCAAATGACCCCCGTCTACACCTGGCAACAATCCACACTGAACGCACTGCAGCTTGGCATCAGGTGCCCAGAACTGGAGCATCAGGGCAGGGCAGTTCTGGCCAACCTTGTCCCTGCTCCTAGAGGAGATTAGGGCTGGGAAGACTCTGGAGAGTGGCAGCATCTTTGGGCCACACAAGGTACCTCTCTCCTACTGGGTTTATCTAGGGCAGGTCTGGGGATCTAGAGTGTTTCTGGCAGAGGCAGTGAAGGGAGAAGGTGCAGAATAAGTCGCAGGAGGGAGGTTAAACTATTTCCCAGAGCTGGGTGGGACCCATACAGTTCTCTCTGCTCCAAGAATGAACAGTGCCATGTGGTCACTGTTAGCCCTTTGAACTGCTCCTTGGCAACACCTGCTGCTCTGTGCCCAGTGTGACGAGCAACAGTCCATGAATTTATTTCAATTCGGCTTCTTTCTTTGCCTGTTTGGCTTTTGCTCTCAAAATGGAAGCAGCCACAAGCACAAGCCTTAATTAGGTGGGTACAGTTAAAGGAACACAATCCCCCAAGAGGAACACAGTCACACCAGCATAGATGTGCTTGTACTGGCATAGCTATTCCCATAGGGAAGGCGAATAAGCTATACAAGTATAAGGCACCTTTATACAGACATTTCTGCATTCATATCAGGGGGACTGTACTGCTTTAACTATACGAATGTAGTTAAAGCAATGAAGGGTGTACAAGCATAACTAGATCAGTAGAAAAGTTACACCCCTAACTGACACAGTTATACTGGTACAAAAACTGTGTTTAGACCAGGCATTAGACTACAGCAGGTTAACAGGCAGCAGGTTTAAAACAAAAACACATAAGGAAGTATTTCGTCACACAAGGAACAGACAACCTGTGGAACTCCTTGCCATGGGCTGTGTGTAGTGAAGGCCAAAAGTATAAGTGGGTTCCCAAAAGGAGATAAGTTCATGGAGGATCGGTCCATCAATGACTGTTGGCCATGATAGTCAGGGATGCAACCCCACACCTTGGATGGTTTTTTGGTCTTACAGCCCCGGCATTCAGGAAGGGCTATTGGTTACCAGCTTAACTAATAAGTCAATACTTTTAAAGCTTCACTACCTTATACCCATTAGACAGTGGTAAGATGCCAGCTTTCATGTCAAAACTGCACGGACTGTGAGTGGGGGGGTTCCAGGCTGGTGCTGTTGCTCAGACAGCAAAGATACCAGCATAGGTGAAAAGAACCCCTCTCCACCCACTCCCTTCAAGACTGGTTACAAGTTTCTCAATCAAACCAAGAGCACCCTCCCATGGCTCCTTGTTTACCACAGAATATCCATAAACGTGGATCTTCTTCTCCTTGCTCTGGTGGGAGATCCTGCCTCCGCCCAAGCACTCGCAGTCGTAGCCTTGCTTCTCGATTTCTGCCGCAGTCTTGTCATAAATATCAGCTAGGGTGGGAGACATTGTAGGATGAATGTAAACAAAAGTTGGTTAAAGTTCCTTCCCTGAGGATATTCTTGGTCCATGTGTAATATATGGAACATAGAATTCACACATGTGCTACCTACCCCACACATACAATTGCAGGTTAAAGACATGCTCCAACTCTACCCACATTTAAAGGGATACAGGATTGGTAGGAACCACAATCTGATGGCTCACCACTATGGGTCCCATTTCAGTTCTCATCTCCAGACTCAGTTACTATGGACCCAGATCTGAACAGACTGCTCCTAGGATTTACAATAGTTGGAAAGAATCCCAGCCCATCGAACTCGAGATGAACTTTCTGCTCAGTTATCAACAGCACCATTTGCAACTGTTTGTATTCAGCTGCACAGTGATGGGGGATCCCCCCATACACTAGCAGTCTCCTGAAAGGCAGGTACCATTACAAGGCAAATCGTGATCAGTTTGCTGCACTCAGATCTAAGTGCGGCCCTTTGGGAACCCTGACGGCAGCCTCAGCATCGAGCCACATCCCTTGTGCACCTCAGCTATGTGGGGCCCTGGGGCCTGAGGCATCCACTGTCCCCCCGGAGGAGACTTTGCTCATCTCCCGCGCTTTGCACACATCACTGAGCGCAGCCTCCCCTCCCAGGACCCAGTCACTCCCCCCACACGACACACGGGGCACAGGAGTGGAGGGAACAGGTCCAGGTGAGTTGGAGGCGGAGGCAGGCCTGGAACCCAGGAGTCCCGGCTGTCTGCGCTGTGCTCAGTGCCTGGCACCACCCTGAGGCCGGGCAACTACCAAGTCACAGCCAGGCTTTGCTACCCCTGCGGGCAGCGGGCAGGCGGGAGCAGCCCCCAAGCAGAGACCGCCAGCTCGCTGACAGCCCCGCCCCGCCCCGCCCCTCACCGTGCTACGCGCCCCAAACGTGGCCCCGCCCCTCACCGTGGTACTCGGCCCAGGCGTAGCCGCGCACGATATCCCTGGCGGGCCCATGGCCCCGCGCCGGCCGCACGCGGATCAGCACGTACTTGAAGACGCCGTCGGGGTCGATGTCCACGCTAGGGATCCCACTCAACTGCTCCGCCGCCATCTTGCCGGCCCCGCACCCAGCCAACGGCGTCGCCCTGCCTCCGCCCAATGACAACTAGGGGGAGGGGACTCCACAGCGCAACGGCCAATCACGCTGCAGAGCCGTGAAGATCTCGCCCAATTAGAGCAAAGGGCTCTTAAAGGGCACGCGAACAGTGTAATCTTTAAAGGTGAGGACGGAGGGGTGTGATTTTGCCGACAGAAAATGCCGGTCGCTGGGCCGATTGGAAGGGGCGGGTCTGGCACAGCCCGGCCTGTCACCCACCCCGCTCCCTGCCTGTCACCCAGCCCAGCCTGACACCCCCCCCGCTCCCTGCCTGACACCCCCCCCGCTCCCTGCCTGACACCCACCCTGCGCCCTGCCTGTCACCCAGCCCGCTCCCGGCCTGCCGCCCAGCCCGGCCTGACACCCAACCCCGCTCCCTGCCCGTCACCCCGCCCGGCCCGTCACCCCGCCGCCCCCCCGCCCGACACCCCGCCCCGCATGACACCCACCCCCCTCCCCTTCTCACACCCAGCCCGGCCTGACACCCGCCCCGCTCCCCGCCTGTCACCGAGCCCGGCCTGACACCCACCCTGCTCCCCGCCTGTCACCCAGCTCGGCCTGACACCCACCCCCGCTGCCTGCCTGTCACCCCGCCCGGCCTGTCACCCACCCCGCCCCCGGCCCGTCACCCCCCCCCGCCCCACACCCCCCCCCCCCCCCGCCGGTCACCCGGCCCGGCCTGCCCCCCACCCCGCGCCGTGCCGGTCGCCCCGCCCGGCCCGGCCCCCGCCCCCGCTCCCTGCCTGTCACCCACCCTGCTCCCCGCCTGTCACCCCGCCTGGCCTGACACCCACCCCCCCCCCCCGCCCGTCCCCCACCCCGGCCCGTCCCCCCTCCCCCTCCCCGCCTGTCCCCCCCCCCGGCATGACCCCCCCCCCGCCCCCCGCCCCCCCCCCCCCCCCCCCGCCCCCCCGCCCGGCCTGGCACCCCACCCCGCTCCCCGCCTGTCACCGAGCCCGGCCTGACACCCACCCTGCTCCCTGCCTGTCGCCCACCCTGCGCCCTGCCTGTCACCCAGCCCGCTCCCCGCCTGTCACCCAACCCGGCCTGCCACCCACCCCGCTCCCGGCCTGACACCCAGCCCGCTCCCTGCATGTCACCCACCCCGCCCCCTGCCCGTCACCCCGCCCGGCCCGTCACCCCGCCGCCCCCCCGCCCGACACCCCGCCCCGCATGACACCCACCCCCCTCCCCTTCTCACACCCAGCCCGGCCTGACACCCGCCCCGCTCCCCGCCTGTCACCCGGCCCGGCCTGACACCCACCCCCGCCCCCTGCCTGTCCCCCAGCCCGGCCTATCACCCAGCCCGCTCCCGGCCTGCCACCCAGCCCCGCCTGACACCCACCCCGCCCCTCGCCTGTCACCCAGCCCCGCCCCACCCGCACCCCGCTCCCTGCCTGTCAGCCCGCCCGGCCTGTCGCCCAGCCCGCTCCCCGCCTGACGCCCAGCCCGGCATGTCACCCACCCCGCTCCCTGCCCGTCACCCAGCCCCCACAGCCCCCCACCCCGCCCCCCGCCCGGCACCCCAGCCCGCCCGACCCCCCCCCCGCCCCCCCCCCGGCCCCCAGCCCCGCCTGACACCCCCCCCCCCCCCCTCCCGTCACCCCGCCCCCCCCCCCCCCCACCCCCCCCCCCACCCCCCCCCCCCCCCCCCCCCTCACCCCCCCCCCCCCCCCCCCCGTCACCCCCCCCCGCCCGACACCCACCCCGGCCCGACACCCACCCCGCTCCCGGCCCCTCACCCCCCCCGCTCCCTGCCTGTCGCCCAGCCCGCTCCCCGCCTGACGCCCAGCCCGGCATGACACCCACCCTGCTCCCTGCCTGTCACCCGCCCTGCCTGTCACCCAGCCCGGCCTGTTACCCACCCCGCTCCCTGCCTGCCACCCAGCCCGGCCTGCCTCCCCCCCCCGCTCCCTGCCTGACACCCCCCCCGCTCCCAGCCTGTCACCCAGCCTGGCCTGACACCCACCCCGCTTCCCGTCTGACACCCAGCCCGGCCGGACGCCCACCCCGCTCCCCGCCTGACCCCCAGCCCGGCCTGACCCCCAACCCCGCTCCCCGCCTGTCACGCAGCCCGGCCTGATACCCACCCCGCCCCCCGCCGGTCACCCAGCCCGGCCCGACACCCCCCCCCCCCCCTGCCCCTCACCCACCCCCCCCCCCCCCCGTCCACCCCCCCCCCCCCCCCCCCGTCACCCCCCCCCCCCCCCCGCCCCCCGCCCCCCCCCCCCCCGGCACCCCCCCCCGCCCGACACCCCCCCCCCCCCCCTCCCGTCACCCCGCCCCCCCCCCCCCCCACCCCCCCCCACCCCCCCCCCCACCCCCCCCCACCCCCCCCCCCACCCCCCCCCACCCCCCCCCCCCCCCGCCCCACACCCAGACCCGCCTGACACCCCCCCCCCCCCCCCCCCGCACCCCCCCCCCCCCCCCCCCGGCCCCCCGCCCGGCCTGCCACCCCCCCCGCTCCCTGCCTGTCGCCCAGCCCGGCCTGACACCCAACCCCGCTCCCTGCCCGTCACCCAGCCCCCACAGCCCCCCACCCCGCCCCCCGCCCCCCGCCCCCCCCCCCCCCGGCACCCCCCCCCGCCCGACACCCACCCCCCCCCCCGCCCTACACCCACCCCCGCCTGGCACCCACCCCCCTCCCCGCCCGCCTCCCCACCCCGCCCCCCCCCCCCCCCACCCCCCCCCCCCCCCGCCCGTCCCCCCACCCCGCCCGCCCCCCCCCCCCCCCCCCGGCCCTGCACCGCGCCCGCTCCCCGCCTCCCGCCCAGCCCGGCCTGTCACCCAGCCCGGCCTCACACCCCCCCCCCTCCCCCCCCGCCCGCCGTGCCCCCCACCCCGCCCCCGGCATGTCACCCACCCCGCTCCCTGCCTTTCACCCCCCCCGCTCCCCTCCTGTCCCCCCCCCCCCTCCCTGCCTGTCACCCAGCCTGGCCTGTCACCCACCCCGCTCCCAGCCTGTCCCCCAGCCCGGCCTGGCACCCACCCCCCCCCCCGCCTGTCACCCAACCCGGCCTGCCACCCACCCCGCTCCCAGCCTGTCACCCACCCCGGCCTGACACCCACCCCGCCCCTCGCCTGTCACCCAGCCCCGCCTCGCCCCCCCCCCCCCCCCTGCCCCCCCGCCCGGCCTGCCACCCAGCCCGCTCCCCGCCAGACACCCTGCCCGGCATTGCACCCACCCCGCTCCCTGCCTTTCACCCAGCCCGGCCTGTCACCCAGCCCGGCCTGACACCCACCCCGCTCCCCGCCTGTCACCCAGCCCCGCCTGACACGCACCCCGCTCCTTGCCTGTCACCCACCCCGCTCCCGGCCTGTCACCCAGCCCTGCCTGTCACCCACCCCGCTCCCTGCCTGTCACCCAGCCCAGCCTGACACCCACCCCGCTCCCTGCCTGTCACCCAGCCCGGCCTGACACCCACCCCGCTCCTCGCCTGTCACCCAGCCCGGCCTGACACCCACCCGCTCCCCGGCTGTCACCCAGCCCGGCCTGACACCCACCCTGCTCCCCGCCTGTCATGCAGCCCGGCCTGACACCCACTCCGCTCCCCGCCTGACACCCAGCCTGGCCTGACACCCACCCCGCTCCCCGCTTGACACCCAGCCCGGCCTGATACCCAGCCCCCCATTTGACCCTGTCTCTCTCCACTGTATAATAGAAGAGGTAATTTAGACTCAATTGAGAGTCTTGTTACACCCTGCAGAGCTGAAAACACTGATACCCAGGTCGAAGTATTAGAGCGGCTTTGGGACAGTGTCTCTGAGGCAAGAGACTGCCCAGTGTGCACCAGCAGTGAGGCTCCCCCAGTACCAGCTGATATCACTAAGAGCTGTGTTAAGTGGGGGGCCCTGAAGACATCTTGGTGTGGCCAGCAAGGCGGCTGTTGGAGAGGCTGGTGAGCAGCCACCAGAGAAGCTGGTGGAGAGGTGTGGCAAGCAGCCAGCAGGGTGGCTGGCGGAGAGGCACGGTGAGTGGCCAGCAGGGTGGCTGGCGGAGAGGCCCGGTGAGTGGCCAGCAGGGTGGCTGGCGGAGAGGCCCGGTGAGTGGCCAACAGGGTGGCTGGCGGAGTGCCGGGGAGCTCTGCAGAGAGTGGCAGCAAACGAGTACCCGAGCAGTGGAGCGAGTAAGGTGCCTCCTTATCCCCCCCCCCTTCCACTCAGGCCAGGAGGTGAACTCTGCAGATACACCTCTGAACTCTGGGTCTGCACTGACCAAGGGCAGCAACTGTGAGTGGGGTGCAGAGAAGGGACGGGCATGTTAAAGGGACTTTTGAGTTACTGGATTAAAGAACCTGAGGGGAAAAGGACACTGCCCAACTTACTTGGGGGTGGGTCTTTTGCTCATGGTTTAAACCCTGTTTGTGGTGTTTCCCCAAATTTGATGTCACATTATTTCCCTCTTTTTATGAAAAGTTTTTTTGCTACACTCAGACTCTGTGCTTGCGAGAGGGGAAGTGTTGCCTCTCAGAGGCGCCCAGGGGGTGGTGTGTAATTGTCCCAGGTCCCTGGGTGGGGGCTTGAGCCGGTGTTGTGTTGTATTGTTGAAACGGACCCCCTAGATACTGAACCCAGCCCTTGTTGCTGCCCACTCTGACTGGCAGAAGGGTTACACTGACACCCAGCCCCATTCCCTGTCTGACACCCAGCCCTGCCGCCTGGGAACTGCTGGTCGTGTTCTCCAGCAAGCCTAGCGGCTGCCTAGCCTGAGGAAAGGCTGGGGTGTGTCGCCGGCAGAAAGAGCCCCATGTGCCCCAGCAATTAAGCCCCTGAGAATGTAAATCCAGTTCTTCCCGTATGCCAGTGTCGTGCTCCTTTATGTTTTTGCATTAATAACTTGGGCCTATAGAGCAAGTGCAGGCAGTGTAATGCAACCTGCTTGTGGCTGGGGCCTCCTGCTGCTGTCGTTCAATCACAGGATGAGAACGAGGGAGCAGCGGGTGGGTGCGTCGCATGCCAGGATTAGCTCTTATCATTTCCGTGCCGTGGGGGGGGTCTCGACACTGGCGCCCCTCGCTGCCTCCTATTCACTCCCCGTGGCATAGAGTGCTTTTGGGTCCTGGGGGCTGTGATACTTCGGTCTAATTTTGGTAGTTGGCAGGGGCATGCACAGGAATTTAAATTTGACCCCTTTTGGCCCCGGGAGCTCACT
>QXTE01000257.1:969537-1008683 GCA_003942145.1 Platysternon megacephalum
CCCACCCCCCTTCCACTCAGGCCAGGAGGTGAACTCTGCAGATACACCTCTGAACTCTGGGTCTGCACTGACCAAGGGCAGCAACTGTGAGTGGGGTGCAGAGAAGGGACGGGCATGTTAAAGGGACTTTTGAGTTACTGGATTTAAGAACCTGAGGGGAAAAGGACACTGCCCAACTTACTTGGGGGTGGGTCTTTTGCTCATGGTTTAAACCCTGTTTGTGGTGTTTCCCCAAATTTGATGTCACATTATTTCCCTCTTTTTATGAAAAGTTTTTTTGCTACACTCAGACTCTGTGCTTGCGAGAGGGGAAGTGTTGCCTCTCAGAGGCGCCCAGGGGGTGGTGTGTAATTGTCCCAGGTCCCTGGGTGGGGGCTTGAGCCGGTGTTGTGTTGTATTGTTGAAACGGACCCCCTAGATACTGAACCCAGCCCTTGTTGCTGCCCACTCTGACTGGCAGAAGGGTTACACTGACACCCAGCCCCATTCCCTGTCTGACACCCAGCCCTGCCGCCTGGGAACTGCTGGTCGTGTTCTCCAGCAAGCCTAGCGGCTGCCTAGCCTGAGGAAAGGCTGGGGTGTGTCGCCGGCAGAAAGAGCCCCATGTGCCCCAGCAATTAAGCCCCTGAGAATGTAAATCCAGTTCTTCCCGTATGCCAGTGTCGTGCTCCTTTATGTTTTTGCATTAATAACTTGGGCCTATAGAGCAAGTGCAGGCAGTGTAATGCAACCTGCTTCTGGCTGGGGCCTCCTGCTGCTGTCGTTCAATCACAGGATGAGAACGAGGGAGCAGCGGGTGGGTGCGTCGCATGCCAGGATTAGCTCTTATCATTTCCGTGCCGTGGGGGGGGTCTCGACACTGGCGCCCCTCGCTGCCTCCTATTCACTCCCCGTGGCATAGAGTGCTTTTGGGTCCTGGGGGCTGTGATACTTCGGTCTAATTTTGGTAGTTGGCAGGGGCATGCACAGGAATTTAAATTTGACCCCTTTTGGCCCCGGGGGCTCCCTCCCCCCCCCCCCCCCCCCCCCCCCCGGCCCCCCCCCCCCCCCCCCCCCCCCCCGGCCCGGGAGGAGCTCGCTGCCCCCCCTCCCCACCAGGTCCCGGCAGGAGATCGATCTTCTCTCCCTCCACCCTGCCCCAGCCCCAGCCCCAGCCCTGGCAGGAACTCGATCTTCCCCGGGCGGGAGAAGTTGTGTGCCCCTCCCGCCGCGCACGCCTTTGGTAGTTGGGTTTAGTGTGCAGGTGCTGCGTGGAGTCTGTGGCCTGTGATCTACAGGTGAAACTGGATGATCTAGTGGCCCCTTCTGGCCTGAAGCACTATGATAATATGGGAGGCTTGGGACAGCCTGGGGGGGCGAAAGGGTGATCTCAGCCTGGCTCCTTCCTGTTCCCCAGAACAGAGGGTCTGCGCCTCTGCTCATCTGGGTAGCACAAACCTATTCACTCACTGAGGATGAACATCTCTCCTCTGCAATGGCCAACACATGGTTTGTGCATCGCTTAAGCCTTCAGAATAGAACTGACGATGATCCTCTATACCGGGGCATTTTCTTGAGAAGTTCATGCTCGGGGGGGGGGATAGCTCAGTGTTTTGAGCATTGGCCTGCTAAACTCAGGGTTGTGAGGTCAATCCTTGAAGGGGCCACTTAGGGATCTGGGGCAAAATCAGCACTTGGTCCTGCTAGTGAAGGCAGGGGGCTGGACTCAATGACCTTTCAGGGTCCCTTCCAGCTCTATGAGAGAGGGATATCTCCATAGTCACTGGCATCACCTATAAATGGGTAAGGATTTGGTGCTGTAGTGTACTGGCTTTTGGAATCTGTATGGGGGATGCTGCCCTCTCGTGGCTGGCTACCACTTCTGTCAGCTTTTGAAGTTGCCTCTCACACAAGTAGCAGAGGCTTAGATGTTTGGGGCGGATGGACCAGAGCTCTGATCCCCACTCCCCAGGCATGTGTTGCTTATGTCTGCAGCACATCACTTTGTCACACTTACAAATGGTCACTCACCCATCACTCCTCCAGTGTTCCAGAGGTTCAAACAGTTCCTTTTCTTTGTATCTCGTTCCATGTAAGTGTTTTTTGGCCCCAGGCGGACTCTGTCTTCATGTTAGCAGGAAAGGTTTCCCCTGCCTCCCTCACAAGATCAGCACCTTCCTCACAAAACTATTGTTGCCAAGTCAAGTCAGTAAAGGCAGACAACAGTGCTGTACATTCAAGTTATACTTTATGGATATTCAAAGGAAATAGGTCTCTCATAATAAGTTTACCTCAGAAACTTTGCTGTGGGACATGATACAACGAAACGTGAGAAAATACAGACCTAGTTCTGCTCTGCACAAGAGGAGACGTGATCCGACTCTTCAATATGATGCATAATTTTAAAAAAGGAAATAAATAGAACATGCATTTATCAAAGAATTCTGTCCCGTTTAGGTAAAACCCTCCAGGGAGCCCAGCTGAGAAGATGCAGTTTCAGTCTTTTTATTTATTGTTTGTTAGATTAGGAGGCTGCAGCTATCAGGATCCACCATTACCTTGAAGCTGTGTAGTTGGAGGAGCTGTTTGGATCTCGGCCATGAAACATAGTTAAAGCATGGACAGGATCCCAGACAGTGCAAAGGAATGCAAAACCAGCACAAAGATGCTCCCAGTTTCCCCTGCTGCCACAAGAGGAGGAAGTCACAGCTCTGCAGGTGAAATGGGGGAGGGAACTTACGATGACTGGGATGGTGTGGAGGAGAAAAGCCCACCTGGCCGTATGATGAAAGGCAGGAAGTCCCACTGACCGCAGTGCTGCTGGGGAGGAACTCAGCTTCGCTGGCTGAGAGGCAGGAGTCCCTCACTTTTGCCCCAACTATTCAGCTTTTACAGAAGACGAACTCGCATCTACTCAGCTAATGGGCACTATCTAGCTGGTGCAGTGGGGCGGTAGCTGCCCACAACAGTGCTGTCATTGAGTGCTCCCAACGGTGCTCCCAACAGTGGCATGGACACCCCTGGCTGACCCAGGCAGCCTGGCATAGGAACTGATGATTTCCATTCCAGCGCTAGTTAATAACTTCAAGTGTTTTTGACTTGATCCCTTGATGCTGGGCAGGCCCAAAATCACTGCTCGTGGCTCTGGCGCATTCACATTAGTGCATGGTCAGAAGTTCCCTGGCCAACAGGCGAAATCCTAGACTGATGCGCTCAGAGTGGAGAAGGGCGTGAACCAAAACCAGGGATCAGCATGCACAGCTGGATGTCTCTTTATAATGGGCACCACCTGAGCACCCTGCCACCTGGGGAGGTTTCCATTCGGCTCTGCACGTGGAACCTCCATCTTTGAATCAGGGGCTTGGGTTGCCCTGTTATAGAGATAGGATGTTTGGATCCAGGGATGTAGTTCTGGTCCATCTCTCTAGATGGCAGCAACACTCGGTGGTTCCCTGTGGTCAAGGACCGAACGTTCCCGTCATCCTCCATAGCAAGGTCATTTTCTCCCTCTGCTCCCCGTATTGTAAGGTCGGAGGCCTTTTCTGCAGCCACAGTAGGACAGTCACAGCCATGAGCTAAGAAGCAGAGAGTCACATCCTCACATTGCCTCTAAATTACATCAAAACAATGTAATACGGGGCTGTGAAGAATGTGCTCCTGTCCTAACAGTGCCCACCACCAACAGATAAAGAAACAGAGCTTAGAATGTTTAAAGAAAACGTTGACAGCATTCTGCCTGGCAAGGAACCACTTCTCAACAGTTGTGATTGTGAAATCTCTATTTCTATTGTTTTGTCTTTACAATCCCCAGTTCTCTATTGTTTATCTGTAGGGTCTCTGTCTGGTTCTTTGATTGTTTCTGTCTGTGGCATAACTAATTTTGCAAGATTTAAATCAACTCAGGTGCTGGGGTCCGATTGGGTAAAGAATGGTTTTGTAATGGGCTAGGGTGGGTGAAGAATACTGTCTTGCAGCACTTCAGCTTACAATGTTTGGTGACGGTAGAGCTAAGCAGGACTCAAGTTTCACTACAGACGCTCCCTGACTTACAAAAGTGTTCTGTTCCGGAATGCCTTGCGTAAGTCAAATTTTGCGTAAGTTGGGGACGTATACCCGACAATTACACACACACACACAAAAAAGCTTAAGGAACTTTTTCCGTAAGTGCGGGTTTGCGTAACCCGGGAAGCGTCTGTATATAAACTGGGGTCCAAAAGGAAGTTCTTTAGCACCTAACACCAGGACACAGCCCAAGATCGGAGCTGCCAGACCTCAGCACCTGCCAATCAGACTGTGCAGAAGCTGGAGCCCCAGATGACCTGATCCTGCCTGGCCACCAGGAAGAGTTCCTCTGCCTTATTGGGAGTGGTGAGCACTGCCTGCTTAGCGAGTGTGTTCTGTTTTGGTAGCTGTTAATAGAGGTTAAGGATATTACTGTGTAAGGCTCCTTCACTGGTAAAAGGTCCTGCAGACCCGCAGAAGATTACGCCCTGAGCCCTAGGAACGGGGTACGGGTAGGTGCCTTTCGCCCAGAGCCCTAGGAACGGGGTACGGGTAGGTGCCTTTCGCCCTGAGCCCTAGGAAGGGGGTATGGTAGGTGCCTTTCGCCCAGAGCCCTAGGAACGGGGTACGGGTGGGTGCCTTTCGCCCAGAGCCCTAGGAAGGGGGTACGGGTGGGTGCCTTTCCCCCAGAGCCCTAGGAAGGGGGTACGGGTGGGGGTGCCTATGTTACAGCTTGAGCCCAGGCAAGTGCCTAGAGTGTGTGGGTAACAGAATTGTCCAGGGGGAAAGGTCAGTTCTCAAACTCCCTTCTTCATTTCACATGGCCAGTAACACATCAGCAAATGGGGCTTATGCCCCCCAGTCTACAACAACACCCCCCATTCACCTCAAGGGAGGCTCCAGGCACAGGTCCAAGGCCACCTGTGGCTCCAAGATTTGGGGGTCAAACCCTAACAGCCCCAGCATGAACCCCGGGGAGTTGAAAGGGTCAGAGTCATCAGACTCGGCAGAGTCAAACTTGGCCGCAAAAGAAGGGCTGGTAAGAAATGAGCATTGATGAGATGGCAGAGGGCTGGGCGGTCCCAGGAATGACAACAAAATGGACTGTTCTCTAAAGGCTGGCACATTTCCTTGGCAACCCAAACACAACAGCCCTCAGCTAGAGCATGGAAACTGACACTGACCAGCGGGCTCCATGGCCTGTGCTGAAGGGAAGCAAACAGCATGGAGAGTGAAAGCTTTATGATTCCCTCTAGGTCAGCTGTTCTCAAACGGGTCCGCCAGGGTACTCCAGTGGGTCCGCTGGCCCTGCTGATCAACTCCTCCCTCTCAGTGCCTCCAGCTGTTCCGTGGAGTGCAGGAGGGCCTGGGAAGGAGGGAGGGGGAGGAGCGAGGACGGAGCATGCTTGGGGGAGAGGGTGGAAAGAGGTAGAGAAGTGGAGGGGCGGGAGTGGAGCAGGGTTGGGAAGAGGTGGGGTGGGGCCTTGGGGGAAGGGGTTGAGTGGAGGCGGGGCCGATCAGACTATCCGCACTGCTCTCCTCTCGCTGCTCTCACATCTCGTTTGCATTTTAAATGAGGCAGAACTTGGTGCCCCCTTCTCTTGTTGGCTGAGGCAGCACCAAAAGGCAGGGCTGCTCTCCTGCCCTTGCTCAGAACTCAAGCCCTAGGGACAAGAAGAATATTGCTAATACATATCACTAAGCAACACAAACAGATCTTTGCAGCCTCCCCCACCCCTCAGGGATAGGTAGGTGATTTTACCCCCAACGTATGGGGGAAACTGAGGCACAAAGTGGTTAAGTGATTTGTCCAAGGGCACGCAGTGCATCAGTTTCAGCTCAGGACTTGGAACTCCAGAGCGCCTGACTCTGTCTCAGCTGCACTTTCCCGCGGCTCACCCGACCCATCAGCAGCTTGACTAGGGGCAGCCCTGGGGCCACCGTGCAGGGGGAAGAGCATGGGCTAGAGAGCAGACACGCTGCTCCCCTGTATCTGGGCCAGCAGCTCGCCCTAGAGCAGCAGCCTCGCGGAGGCGGCAGGGGCTCCCAGCAGCAAAGGGGCAGCAGTTCCCTCCTCTCTCGTTCCAGCTCACTCAGAGGCGTGGGCCAGGGCCGGCTCCAGGCACCAGCTGAACAAGCAGGTGCTTGGGGCGGCCACTCGGGAGAGGGGCGACACGTCCAGCTATTCGGCAGCAATTCGGCGGAGGGGCCCTCACTCCTGCTCGGAGCGAAGGACCTCCCGCCGAATTGCCGCCGCAGATCGCAATCGCGGCTTTTTTTTTTTTTTTTGCTGCCTGGGGCAGCAAAAACCCTGGAGCCGGCGCTGGCGTGGGCCAATCCACACCCAGCACAAGCGAGCTCGATGCCGCTGAAGGGTTGAATCTGGCCCCTGGCTGAGTGTGCAACCATCATGTGGCCTCCTACCCCTGGCTTTGCATGCCAGCCTTGGGTGCTCACTGGGTGCCGATCTTTGTGCTCTGCCACCCGGGTCAGGTTGGAGCAGCACATGAGCTGTTCTGTTCACAGGGCGCACACTGTGCCTGGGCACAAGGGTGAGTGGATCCGCCAGGGGGCCTGTCGGCAGCTCCCTTTTGCTTCCCTAGGAGGCACCAGCTCCAGCATGCACCCAGAAGGGAGGGCTCTGAGGAGAGTGGCAAGAACGATCCCAGGTCTGGGAGCCCTGCCGCCAGTGTGGTTAGTCTGGATTCACGCCAGGCTGGCTTCCCTGTGTTCCCCAGTGGGGTGTGTATTTCCTTCTAGAGCAGCCGAGCAACGAGAGGAGGCAGGTTATGACTAGATGGGGCAGGGTCTTCATGACATGGGATTAGTGAGCTGAGCAGCCTTTCACCCCCTCTCCTGCCCCACACTGGGCGAAGGCAGCCCAAGCGCGAGGAGGCTGGACATGGCCACCACCTGGCTGCTGAGTGGTGTGAAATGGTCTTGTGGAGTCCCTGCTCCTAGCAGACAAAGCCAGCCACCTTTGCAAATCATTGGTGCCCTTGCCTGCTACCTTAGCAGAAGAGCCAAGGACGGAATGGCCAGTGGAAATCAACTGCACCTCTGCCCGCTAGAGAGGGGATCTGCAAATCAGGGCTAGGCACGTGACCAGGGCGGCGTGCGTGCGATGCACTATGAGCACATATTGCTTGGAGTGCCCTCTAGTAGCGGTTCTAAAAATATTACTATTGAGTACTGCAAATGCATGGTAGACTACACTACCCAGAATCCTCCCGGGGAAGATTATTGTGACTGTGGGGACAATGAAAGCTAAAGCAAGGTGCAGTACTGGCAGCTCCCCTTGAGTTCTGGGTCCTTCCCTTGTGTAAACACATCCCCCACTACTGACTGATCCACTAGAGGACAACAGCCTCCTGCTGCTATCGGTAATGGAGTTACTCCTCCAGCTCACGTGGGCAAGGCTTGTGGGTTGAATCTAAAGGGCCTGGGTTGGCCCCTGGTCACCCCCCATGGCGGGGTGTGGGGGAGGGAGTCTGCATGGTCAGGGCCTCGCCTGGCCCGTGGAGGGTGGCTGCATTCACCAGTGGCGCTTTTAGCAGCATGAACTGGTGGCTGCGCACCGTGGCCCAGTGGCTTGGCTTTGCCACGCAGGAGCTGGGGTCAGGGTGTGCTGGGACGGGCAACAGCGCCTTTGGTGACTGGGACTGGCGGGTGCAGCCCAAGGCAACATAAGCCCTGCCCGCTCAGTGAGGGCCTTGTCACTGGGCAAAGAATGAAGAGCCAGGGCCCGCAGCCGACTGAAACCCCAGGGGGTGACAGCAACAAAAAGCCACCCCCGCTGGTGAGGTCAGGGCCCCAGAACTCAGCTGATACCTTGGGAGAACGAACGAACAAACGGGGGGAGGCCATCCCAGCCTACCCAAACCTCAGCCAAGGGGGTGGAGACACAGAACACGGCCCAATGAGCAACCGGGGCACGCAGCGCACCAAGATCGACAGCCCTGGAGGCTGCACCCCCAACCTGCAGGTGGATGCTGTTCCACAGGGGGAGGAATTCAGCTTCTGTGAGCTAGTCAAGCCTCAGCCTCGGACCGTGCCAGCAGAGGGATCACTTGGTGCTTTGGTTTTAAGCCCAGCTGATGGGACACTGTAGCCAAACTCTGGACTTGGCATCACGTCCGGGTTGTTGGAGTCACATTGCATGAAAGAGACGACCCTCCGCCCCTCTTCTGCCATTACGTTCCCCTCCACCTGGAGAAGCTGAGACCTCCACAGAAAAGATGCCAGGGAGAGGGAAAGCTGCTGGCATGGCACCTGTGCCTTTGCTGGGTGATTGCACAGCTGAGATGTTTGGAATCCCTGCCCCCTCCCGCTGGCTCCACCTCGAATGCCCCCAGACAGGCGCTGCAGCAGGGGGCTGTTGCTAAGGTACATTGTCCTGGCCACGCTCACTGGGCGGCTGGCATCTGACAGTCTTAGTGCACCCGAGAGACGCCAACACTCATAAGTCATTCACCTTGTCCAATAGGATTAACACCCCCCTGGAATCCATATGTGGAGCTGCACCCGGCTTGGGCTCTGGCGTGAGGGCGAGCCCCGAACCCAGCAGAGACCCCCATCTAAAACACGGGTAGGAGGCAGACTGGTGGCAGGATCCCACCAAAAGCAGGGGTGCGGAAGGCTCTCAGATGCGTCCAGCCAGGGGAGGGGCTCAGAGACAGCAAACCCACCATTTCACTTGGCCCAGGAGCGAGTGGCCATATCCCCGCAGGTCAGGGTGGGCACTCTGGTGGAGGAGGGGCACCTGCTGCTTCCAGCCACATGGTGCAGCCCTGGGATGATGGTGGAGCTCAGTTGAGCAACAGGGAGCGGGGAGAGGTGACAGCTCGTCCCTTGTAGTCCTTTGGGACGGGAGCACAGGGGAGGAGCTCCCTGCCCAGGAGCAACTGGGCCCAGAAGGGCTGGCGCGTAGGCAGAGCCAACGCTCCCCACTGCCCCATTCTGGGCCTGGCTGGCTGCATGGCAGGGGCTTGCTGCACCCAGGGGTGCTGGAACAACTTGTACAGTGGGGGTGCTGAGAGCCACTGAACCAAACTGGAAACCCTGTAGATGATGGAAACCACGTCAAGCCAGCAGCCCCAGCTCCAGCATACCTTAAACGGGCCCCCCAAATTCTTTTCCTCGCCCATGCTCAGATAGCTCTGGGCAGCTCCACCCCTCCTGCTCCCATGCAGCGCTCAGCCACCAGCCAGCTGGTGGTTTGCCAGCCCCTGGCTCTGAAGCTTGGGCGTAGGATGGGCAGGCCGACACCATGGGGAGCTCCAGCCACGGGAGCGGGTTTGCTGCATTGGGGGCAGTGCTGGAGTCTGAAGGAAGTAGCTGGGCTGAGCAGAAGCTCCCTGGACTCCAAAGAGACCAAGACTCTTGTGTGGCCCCCGGCTTGGCCCGTCCCCAAGCGCAGGGCACTGCCACAGCCTGGGGTGCTTGACTGGGACCCCGAGGCTGGTGTCATGGACACGCTAGCACACATGAGGACCCCTGCTGGAAATCCCATGGCCCAGGCAGGCCAGGCACGCCTTGGGAAGGTTAGGTAGCACCTGCTGCTGCTGCAATGGAGAAACAGGAGGGGAGCTAGCAGAGCGCCTTGGGCTCTCAGCTAAGATGCGGGGGGGGGGAAACACACCACAGGCAGCTGGCTTCCAACAGCAAGTTGGCTGGACAGTGCCACAGCGGGGTAGGGGGCTGAGGGTTAGAGCTGCTAGGCTGCAAGGAATTCATTAGTCCTAAGGCTGGCAAGGGACCCAATCCTGAGATACCCGCCCTGGCTGCAGTGAGGGGTCTCCCATGGCCCTCCATCCCCTCAGCCTTCCCTCCCCGACCCCCCGTATTACAACAGGGTGCGTGTCTGTGCCAGGGGGAGGAAAGGCCTCTGGCCTGGAGCCAGCAGAGGGGAGCTCTGGGAGGTGCAGGGACCCTGCTAAGGGCAGGAGATGCTCCCAGGCAGGATTTGGCAGTGAGCTGAAGCTGGCAATCGCCCAAGCTCCTTTGCTGGGACAGAGGAGAAACAAGGATGGCAGCAGTTGTGATCATCCTCATGGGGCAGTCACCTGCTGCCTGGAACTGGCAGCGACTCCAGCACCAGCACAATGGCAGGGAGCCAGACTGAGGGGTGCTCATCACGCATCTTCCGTGCCCTGCGCCTGCACCCTCTGGGAGATGCTGTTCTGCACCAGCTCACTGCTGCTCAGGCCTCCCACCCCACCAGCAGGGAGCTCCGGGGCCCTCTGCATGGCAGGGCCGGGGGAGCTCCCACAGGACGCCTGGCTCCGGCCTGTGGGCAGGGGGCAGTCAGTGGGGCTGTATTTACACTAGGCCCAGCTGATTTCCAGCACAGCAGCCCCTCCAGAGAAACTGCATCCTGAACCCAGCCTCTGCCGTAAGGACTGACCCAGCTGGGCAGCCCCTGGGAAACCCCCTTCAGCCCCCCTTCTTTAAAACACAGGCCACCCCTCCCCCCACCCCTCAGAGCCAGGTTCCCCCGGCAGGGCTGATCCATGCCCACCCTGTGTGCAGACACAAACGCCCATCCCACGAGCCCGCCCCATGCACACGCCACATGCACGTCCATGCCATGCCCCCTGCACGCCAGCGTTCACTCCCCTCCCCACTCAGCAGCTGCGCTGGCCTTCAGCTAGAAGTGTAACCAGAAAACATTTGGCACTTTCCCTGAAAGCACCTGTCCCACCCCCCGCAGGTGTCTGCACCCCCCTTCACAACACAGCTTTAACCCCTTGGAGACCATGCAGAGCACCACCTGAGCGGCTGTCCCGCTAGCCCAGCTCCTTGGCACACTCAGAGATGGCAATAAACGGGAGAAGTGGAAAAACAGCCCCCGGCTGGCACTGTGGCCATCCGATGCCAGGGAGGTGCAAAGGCATGTGGTGAGGTTAATTTAACCCTGAACTTGCTGGACTGTGTGCAGCACCGGAAAGGCCCAGTCCAGCATCTCATCTGCCTCGGGGATTGCTCTTTGGTGATCCCACTTGTTTGGGCGCTGGGGTCCTGCAGTAAGCGGCTCCCGTCACCCAGGAGTGGGGCCCGGCTTAGGGCAGAAGCTCCCTGGCAAAGATCACAGCCTCCCTTCGCTGGGCAGGGAGACACCTGCTCCCCGCGCCCAAGCCAGAGCGAGCGGAGCATTCCCTGCAGCAGGCTGGTGTGTAAGGTGCAGGCTGGGACGGGGAGCGCCTGCTCGCTCTCTGCACGGCCCCACGAAGGAGCCTCCCCAAATAAACCCAAGGGTTGCTGGCGCGGTAAGTCCCGAAGCCAGAGCAAGGCCTGTGGGGCATTGCCATAACCAAGAGGCTGTTCCAGGAAGGTGGCCCCCTAGAGAGCCGCTGAGGATAAATCCTGGCTCAGGAGACGCTGGCTCCTTGCCCGAGAAGCTGGGCAGAGGGCGGCAATGTCTGGGCGGGGCGGGCTGAGGCCCTGCTTCCTGCGCCTTGCAGAGAGGAGCATGGATGCCTGGCGGTGGCTGTCTCACGTGGCGCTGCTTACCCCTCCCCAACTGACATTAGCTGGCCTGCGGACGCCCTCTTCCACCGCCACCGCTGCCTCCACAGGGCCATGGCTGGGGCTCAGTCCCGCTTGGGCCATCGGAGAAAGAATTACTGGGACTTGCAAAGCTCTTGGCTCAGGCCCTGCCTGGGCCACTGTGAAAGGAGGCTGAATGGCTGGGGAGCCCTGCACTAGGATCAGCGCTAGTTAATACCGTCAGTGACGTTCAGGAGCGGGGAGCGGCAGCATGGCTTTGAATTCCACTAGGGACACCAAATTGGGCAAAACTCCGCATGGGTCTGAGCCCCCTGGGGGACCCAGGCGACCTGGCAATGCCCGGAGAGGAGGAGCAGCGTGGATGCTACTAGAAACAGTCCACCCGTCTGCAGTGCTCCCCAGCGTGGGGTGCTGAGTGAGACGTAAGCAAGGGCAGCCCGGGGGCAGGAGGAGCTCTCCTGCTGGGCCTGTCTCCAGAGTTTTATTCTCTATGAGACCAACTTCGCTCTAGATCCTGCTGCAACATGGGCTGGCCCAGGATTCACTGGAAAGCCCTATGCCCCATGGCTTCCAGGGCCCCAGCTCCCCCAGCAGAGCGCAGCCCAGGAGTCCTGCACTACGAGCAGCCAGCACCAGACCCCCCCTGGGCCTGGGGCCCCTCCATTCCCAGAGGAGCTGGCCACACACAACCCAGGGAGCGCAGCCCTCTCCGAGCTGTTCCTTGGCTTTGCACATAGGGCCAGGTTGGGTACCAGGCTCCCTGCCCAGTTATGCTGGGAGGGGGGGAATGACCTGCTGCAATGGAGAAGAGGGAGGTGGGCTTGGGGGAGAACTGGGGGCTGCCGCTGCTGGCTTTGCCCTGCAAGTGGGTTATTGTCAGTTACAGATAAAGTGCATCAAGTGTCTTGGAACTTTTACCCCTCACGGCCTCCACCCTAAGTCAGGCCCTGGCAGATTCCCACACTGGCCTGGCACAGCAAGAGCATCCTGCCCCAGTCTACGCGGCGCTCGCAGGGCCTGAGCACCCCACAGGATGGGGCCCCAGCGTGTGGGGACAGGTGGGCAGCTGTGCACAGGCCTGAGGGGAGGGAATGCCTACTGCATAGAGACCACATAGAGCCTCATCCTGTATAGAGAGCGACAGCGTGCACCTGTATAGAGCCGCATGCTGTATAAAGACCATCTACAGGGCACACCGCAGAGCAGGGCTCGGCAACCTTTCAGGAGTGCTGTGCCGAGTCTTCATTTAGTCACTTAAGGTCTCGCGTGCCAGTCATACACTTTAATGTTTTTAGAAGGTCTCTTTCTATAAGTCTATAATATAGAACTAAACTATTGTTGTATGTAAAGTAAATAAGGTTTTTAAAATGTTTAAGAAACTTAATTTAAAATAAAATTAAAATGCAGAGCCCCCCAGACCGGTGGCCAGGACCCAGGCAGTGTGAGTGCCACTGAAAATCAGCTCGCGTGCCGCCTTCGGCACCCGTGCCATAGGTTGCCTACCCCTGCCGTAGAGACTCATACTGTATAGACACTGTAGAAAGTGCACTGTACTGAGCCTCATATTGTATAGCGCCCATAACGAGCACACATTGTATAGCAGGGGTGTAGCCACGAGTGGGCCTGGGAGGGCCCTGGCCCACCCCTTAGCCCCAGCTCTGCTCCGGCCCCAGCTTGCCCCACTTTGCCCGCCCTGCACTCCAGCCGCGGAGCAGGGTCGGGGCACGGGGGCTCCTGTGGGCAGCGGTGGGCTTTCCCCCCTTTGCCCAGCTGGAGAGCGCTGTCGGGGTTTACCCCACTCTGCCCAGTGCTCCAGCTGGGAAGCAGGGTTGGGCACTTGCCCAGCTCCGTCCACCCACCCGGTGCTCCAGCCGGGGAGTGGGGTCGGGGCGCGGGGGCTTGCTCTGCTCTGTCCAACGCTGCAGCTGGGGAGCGGGGTTGGGGCAAGCCCCAGCACCCCGCTCCCACTCCCCAGCTGGAGCACCAGGCGGGCGGAGCGGGGCAAGCCTCCACACACCAATCCCGCTCCCCAGTGGTGGCGCCCATTTTTCTGGGGCCCTCCAATTGGCTGGGGCCCCTGGGCACGCCCCTTTGGCCCAGTGGCTAATCCACCACGAGGAGGAGGGCAAGCTTCAGGTGACCCAGCAGAGGCAGAGGAGTCCTCAAAAAAGGTAGGCCTGCCAGTTGGGGGGCCAGGCCCGGCATGGGGCCTGGGACAGTGACGGGAGCCATTGCTGCTGGAGAGCGAGGTCTCCTTCCGGAGCTGGGTGCGCGCCTGGGGCCCCAGGGGGCCCCTGGCCAGAGCTTCCATCACCCCCGGCAAGGTCCTCCCTCCCCGTCATTGCCCACCCACCCAAATGTCCCATCCTGGCTACACCACTGCGGTATAGAGCCTCAGGCTGCAGAGACCGTCTAGCGAGCACGCTGGTCTGAGACTCATCCCATAGAGAGCCCATGTGGGGGGCACACTGTAGAGACTCATACCATATAACATGCTATATAGAGACTCAGACGCATAGGGCCAAATTTTCAAATGAGAGACACAAATGTGTCTGCATAGTCCCAAGCCCCCTCTGCACTCACCCCATGTGCCAAGACATGGCCCTGAGCCCCCCCTGTACATGCAGAGAAATGGGAACCGCTGTGACACTGGGGCTACTTGCAGAGGCCAGGCTGAAAACATGCCCCTTCCTGGCTGTCTCCGGAATTAAACAAGGCGGCGAGGGGAGGGGGGAGAGGAACTGTCCGCTTGGGAGCAGCTCTGGGCAAGTTTGGTGTCTAGGCAGCGGGATGGAGTGGGCATGGCAGGGAGCTTAGAATGATTCTCGGGCCACACTTGCTTAGAGGTAGCCGTGTTGTCTAGTGGTTAGATTTAGGGAGTAGGAACAGGCAGGGTTCGACGCTGAGCTGTTATTAGAACAGCTGCAGGCCAGTGCTTGTCGCCCTGTGCCTTGGCCAAGCCCACCTGGGAATCAGGTTAAACAAAGAGAAGGCAGTGAAAGAACCTCACTGAGAGACAGACCTGTGGCCCTGGAGTTACCCTCCACGGAGCAGCCCTCTCCTCATGGCAAATCTCATGCGACAGGGCTAGCCCCACCCCTCTATTCCCAGCAAGGCCAACCAGGATCTAGAGAGCTCAGCAGATCCTGCCCTGACTAGCCAGTGGCCACAGAGGCAGGTGGCCTGAGCCCCATGGAGTCCATGGATCTGCGCCGCCCCGTTAGGACAGCATCTTTCCCAGGCCGCCCTGGGACCCACGCACCGACAGTTATCTGCTAGAAATGATAGGAAGATTCTGACTGACCAGTTTAGTGCATCAATAATAAAATACCTGTCTACAAAGGGGACTAAACAGGAGGCCAGTGTGGTGCGGCAGCGCTGGTCACATGAGGTCGTCCAGGAGGTTGGGGCTGGCGACCCAGTCCAGGGTGCGTGGCTCAGAGGCGGCCATGATCATACACATGAACTGCTTTCCGGTCCGCCTGTCAATGGGGTAGATGGTGGTGGGCGTGAACCTCTTGTTGCTCTCCACGAAGTCGCACAGCTGCTCGTAGATCTTGGGGAACTCATGGCGCAGGAAGACGCCTCGGATCCGCAGCTCCCGCTGGATGTTGATGAAGCAGACCTCCCGGGCCTTCCGCCCTTCCTCCCCCTCCTTGTCGATGTCCGCCGTGCCAGGTGGGGGGGTCAGGATCAAGGTCTCCATGTCCCGCTCCTTCTTCAGGATCTGCTTCTCGGGGCTGGAGGAGGCTAAGGCCACCTTGGCGTATTTCCTGACTGTCGGCACCTGGACCTTGGGGGATGGCCTCACAGGCACTTTTTGTCCAACGGCCACAGTTACATTCAAGAGGAAACATTCCTCAGGGTCGTACTGGCTGCCAGACACCCCCAACTCCCGGGCATAATCCCCCAGGCTCTCCGCATAGCCCTGCAGCTCCCGCAGGGACAGGTAGGTGGGGGACATCAGCACGCTCTCCAAGCCAAAGTGGAGGAAGTTCTCGGCCGAGCCTGAGCTGGGGAAGCCCAGGAACAGCACCCCTCGCCCCCGGGAAAGGTACCCCACCTTGGCGATGCGCGAGAAGGCCTTGTGCACCTCGGCGTTCTCCCGGCAGAACTGCAGCACGTGCCGGCAGATGCTCCCGATGCGCCCGTAGACGCAGCTCTCCTTGTGGGTGTCCCAGTCCTCGCGGCGGCAGCTCCGGGAGCAGTAGTATGTATAGCAGCTGTGGCAGGACTTGAAGTAGAGGCAGGCATTGAACATGGTCTCCGTGCGCTTGCACTTGGTGTTCGAACACATCATCATGTCGTCCTCATCCGCGCTCAGCTCCGGGGAGCAGTCATCCTGCTGCTTCTCAAAGCTGCTGCTGGAGACAGACATGGCGAGCGAGCGGCCACCCTGCTCCTTGCGTACGTCTCTGTGGAAGGAACTCGGGCCTGGCTGCTCCTTGGTGGGCCTGGGCTCCCCCACCAATAAAGGCAGCGGCTTCCTGGCCTCCAGCTTCCTGGCAGGCCCGGGCTCGTCGTTGTTGATCAGCCTCTTGAGCTGGTCTGTCAGGCTGTCCCCGTTGCTGGGGCGGCGGCTGGGCGGGGGCTTGGAGTCGATGACCAGGTCTGTGATCAGCTCATCCAACTGCTCCAGGCTGCGCTGGCGGGCGGAGCTGCTTTGGATGGTCTCTTTGGCAGTGGGATCCGAGTAGTAGTGCACGGTGCGGGAGCAATGCCCATCCCGCCCGGAATCCAGCATATCCCAGCTGGCCGAGCGCTTCTCGCTCTTGCTCAGCCCATTGGCTTTGATGTCATTGTCGGTGATGGTGATTTCTGGGGTGACAAACCAGGAGCGGCCCAGGGGGCACCGCCCACCGTCTGCGTGCATCTTCTCCATGATGGAGTTCTCTGAGAGGGAGAGTGCTGCATAGCGCTTGGGGGAACTGGACAGATTGATCACCACGGGCTGCCGCCGGTCATCAGGGGATAAGGCACGGTGCTGCTCCCGGGCGAGCAGGTTCTCATAGCTGCGCCCACGGAACATGGGGTCCTCCCTGTGGACACTGGGCGCCAGGATGTTGTCCCAGGATTTGGAGTAATGCCGGGTGTCTGTGCCTAGGCGGGGCTGGTTGGCGCTGTAGCTGGCATGCCAAGAGGAAAGCAAGGCCTCCTGCCCAGAGGGATGAGGTGCAAAGCGGGACATCTGCAAGGTCTGGTAGGGCAGTGCACCCCGGTCCGGGCAGTACCAGTCGCTGAACTGCAAAGGCTGGGTGCTACGGGCATGAGGGTACGTCCGCGAAATGGATTCCCTCTCGTGGTATTTGCCATAATCCTCAGCGTAGAACAACCGGGAGGAGGTGTTCAGAGCGGGGTACGCCCTGGGGTCCTCTGCATAGAGGGGTTTAGTGGGCATGCCCCTGGAGGCGTAGAATCGAGGGTCTTCTCTGTAGACGGTGTGGGCAGGGGCTTCCTGGATGGGGTAGGTCCGAGCTTCTTCCACGTAGAAAGTTCTGGGTGGGATGGTGTGGATATTACCTTTGGCTGGGTCCTCTGCGTAGAATGGCTGTGGAGGCAGGTGGCGCCCTGGGTATGGGCGAGGACACGCCTCGTAGCCCGAGCTTTTCAGTGGAATGCCGAGGCCAGGGCACCCGGATGGCTCCTCTGTGTAGAAGAACTTGGTGGGCACGTTTGGAGCGGAGAAGGTCACATAGCCCCTCTCGGGATAGTCCTGCGGGGAGGGCACGGCCTGGTAAACCTGGCCTCGGGGGTCACCCTCGTAGTACTCGTTGGGGTAGGGCAGCCTGTGCTCCCCGCTGTAGGAGTCGCTGGGTGTGGGAGTGCGGGACACGGACACCTGCCTACTGCTTGGGATGGTCAGGCTCCGGAGAGCGCCGGGCGGCCTCGGCCAGTATGGCACCTCCATCCTGCTCTGGGCCTTCAGGCTGCGTGCCGTGTGCACCAGCACCGCCTCGTCTGGCTTCATGTCCATCCGGCACTTGACATGCAGGCTTGTGGCCGGCCTCCCACCTGGGGCCTCCTCCGGGCAGTTGCTGCTGACACATAGTGGGGAGATGCGGCTGGTGCTGCTCCGCTGGGGCTGCAGCTTGATGGGGTGCACCTCGTTCATTGGGGCCTTCATTGGCGCGTATCCGCTCCCCCTGCGCGGGGACGTCTCCGTCCTCGCAGGCTCCCTGGAGAGGCGCAGAGCCTCCCGTCCCCGCCTGGCCGGCATGGGGGGAGATGAGGACAACATCTGGATGGGAATGGGAGTGAAGGTAGATTTCACCCGAGGGGCGCTCTTGGACCTCGCTCGCCTCTTTGGCTCCGTCCGAGCCAATGGCTCCTTGGGGCCTTCCCTGCCATGAGGGGGAGGCCTGGTGTTCTGAACGTCCGGCTTGGGAGGAGCCTTCCTGCCTCCGGAGCCTGAGGAAGGCTCGGGGGTGCCCGGGTGCCGGCAGGGGCGCTCCATAGCAGGAGCAGGGGCCAGCTGCTCGTCGAGCAACTCAAGAAAGTCAAAGCTCCTACAGTGGCGCTTGTTGAAGGGCTGCGGGTCGCGCGGCAGAGACGCAGACATGAAGGCGTCACATTGTGTCAGTGGCTGGCAGACGATGGAATCCCTGGGTGCTTGGCACTTCACCTCTAGGCCTTGATACACCGTAGACACCAGTATGTCAGGTGGGTCGGTTCGTGTCATCTTAAACAAGCTCTTCCTTCTCCAGCTCCTCTTCAGATCATCTCAGGGGAAACCAACCAGCCCTGCAACAGGAGAGAGAAGGGGCCTTGAGTCTCATTCTGCAGAGGCCCGCTCAAGACAGGTTATTTTTGAAAGCTCCTGATTTTTAGCCAATCCCATGATTTTGGGGGCTTGACTCATGATCCTGCAATGCTGGTGGGTCTGGTAGGCACATGTGCAAAAGCTTCCATGCTGGGGTAAGAACTGGAGCTGGCCGAATGGTGCAGAGACCATGATGGGGAATTCCAAACGGCCACGGCCTGGTTCAGAATTGGTGAGAACAAGGCTCATTCACACGCACGTTTTGTGGGGGCTGTTCCTCTAGGAGTGCCCAGTCTGCTTTTGACCAAGGGCATCCAGTGCTCAGATACTACAGTGCCAGAGGCCAGGGCCATACCAGAGATACCATGAGCATGCATGGCCCAGGATTTACAGAGAGGGTCGAAAATCTGAATTTTCATTCTGCAGGAAACTTCACTATTCCCACATTTGTTTCATTCTGAATCGGGCCACAGCAAAGTTGATGAATCAACATTTTTTGCCAAATGGAAAGTTTTGATTCAGAAATGTTACCACATTTTGTTTCAGCTTAGTTTGACCTTAATCTGTGTCTATCTGAGGTGTCACAGTGCCTCATGCTTCCATCCTCCTCTACTGGTTGAACTCCTTGACTGGACTACACCTCCCATGATGCACCACAGCAGTTCAATCAGAGGGAGGCTGTGATGCATCATGGATGAGGTACTCCAGCCAGAGAGCTTAACCCATAGAGAAGAAGGGGGGGCGGGCATGAGACACCACAACAGCTCTGGTGGACACAGATTAACATCAAACTGATCCAAAAGGAATTATTTTATTTTGATTTTTCTGAAGGCAAATTGGAAAGTTTCAACAAAATTGAGATTTTCTTGTGGAAAATGTCAATATTTCAGGAAGTGCAGTTTTCATAAGAAAGAAAGAAAGAAAGAAAGAAAGAAAGAAAGAAAGAAAGAAAGAAAGAAAGAAAGAAAGAAAGAAAGAAAGAGAAAATTCCCAGCCAGATGAATTTATCAGTGCCCGTTCATTCCCCACTGCCAACCCACCAGGAGGGAGTTGATAACAGAACACCCAGAGCAAAGAGAATCATGGAAACAGAGAGGCCGTGTCCTGGTTGCTCCCTCTCTGAGCCCAATCCTCCTCTCGTTTGTACCGCAGAATGGCATGGACTGCAGTGGAATTACTCCTGATTTACACCTGTCTGAGTCCCAGCTGGACCAGCCTTGTGCTGATCTGATTGCGCCCATGGGCTCTGGGGCAGGGAGTGGATCTTGTGCCCTATACAGCACCAAGCCCTTCTTGTACAAGTGCAGCAATTCCTTATTCTCCTCGCTCATTGAGGAAGCAAACACAGCACCATGTGACTTACACAACCAGTGGTACATCACGGATAAACAGTGGCGAGTATGCAGACAACCCCAGCCAGCTGAGCAGAGGGCAGGGATTCGTTAAATCAGCTCGCCAAATTCCACACGTTGTGTCTCTGCAACCAGTAATCTGACCAGCTCTACACAGACCCACACTGGCACGTGTAAACCAGCACCTGCATGCATGGGATAAACAACCACGGCTGTATCGGGGATGGGCATGGCTAATTACCTGCCTGGCATATGCTTATGCAAACATAGGATGCTTGCAATGAAGCAGTGTCGGAGAGCTCAGCTCTGGGGGACACAGGTCAGACTCCCCACCAGGTCTAAGCTCTCTGTCTAGGGCCTGTCAAAGCAATGATATGCTGCTTGGGATGCAGGCTGGTGGTGTAGTCAGAAGTCCCTCCCACTTGGTCTGGGCTTCGAGAGATCTGTCTGGTGGCACTAGGCAGCACAGACTGTGTTCGTCTGGAAGCTAAAGAGCCAGAGAGAACCACAGGGACCGGCTGTGTCCAGCAGCCTCAAGCAAGAATCACCTTTATGGTCCTTGTGTAACCCACACACCTTCTGGGTGTGGGGTTCTGTCCCATCTAGTGGCACTGAGACCATGTAGCGAGAGAGAGTTAAAGGAGTCTGCTCTACAGCCTCAGCTAACAGCCAGGTGGCCTTTAGCTCAGGTGGTAGGGTAGAGGCTCATGCACTAAGCTCCAGACGTCCCCGGTTTGATCCTGACGACCGGGGTCTGTCAGCGTTACACTTGCAGCCCTGTTCTACCTTTCCCAACAATCACGCCCCAGGGCTGACAAGAAGAGCTCTACAGGGTGGTCTGTACACAGCACAGTCAAGGGATGTCCCAGATTTGTCTTGTGTACCTCACTTAAAAACTACTTGCTTACAAATCAGACATAAAAAAAGGGTCACAGCACATTATTGCTGACTTTCTCATTTTACCATATAATTATAAAATAGCAATTGGAATATAAATGTTGTACTTACATGTCAGTGTATAGTATATAGAGCAGTATAAACAAGTCATTGTCTGCATGAAATTTTAATTTTACTGACTTCACTAGTCCTTTTATGTAGCCTGTTGTAAAACTAGACAAATCTCTAGATGAGTTGATGTACCCCTGGAAGATCTCTGAGTACCTTCGGGGGTACACGTACCCCTGATTGAGAACCACTGTCCCAGACACCATGTGCATAGAAACCTTCCCTTACAGTGCAGGTCCCTGGACCAGGCAGGATGAGAGCTTGCCACACACTCACAAGAGGTTTTTTTCTGCAGGGTTGTTTTTGGCAGGGATTCCACTGGACACAGACGTTCTCCTGGCTAGAGTTCTCCCCCACCACAGGGAATCTCTCTCCACGCATCCCTGGGGCCAGATTTTCAGACCCAGATTCCTGAATGGGGAATGCATGTGCAAAGATGTGGTTATGTGTGCAAAATAGGGGCGCCGCACTGCAGATTTTGCTCAGGCAGTCACCTGCTTTGCACACCCAGCTGTGCAGTTTGCACACCCAGTTACATGCCTGCGTCCATGTGTTTTGCATGAATGGCAGCATTTCTGCATGTGCAGACACCCTCTGGGCCTGTGCACACAGCATGGCTCAAGGGTGGCAGTGGTACTTTGCACTTAAGCACAGGCATTTGTGTCTAAAATCTGGTCCCTGAGGATGTAGTAGGTAGGGTGACCAGACAGCAGGTGTGAAAAATCAGGACAGAGGGTGGGGGGTAATAGGCTTCTATATAAGAAAAAGCCTCAAATATCGGGACTGTCCCTATAAAATCGGGACATCTGGTCACCCTACTAGTAGGGCTTCTAGGGAATCAGCAGGGGTCCCAATGCAGCTGGGAGCTCTGCTCCCTCCGGGGAGCAGGGTCATATGCACCATACACTGGTATGCTGTGGGCGTATGTCTGGCCCCTGCAACTGCTGCCCACAGCCTGCTCCTTACAGCTAGTTCTCGCTCAACTCACGGGTCAGAGGCTGGTGCTTTGGATGCCGAAGAGCCCTGGTTTGACCCCATTGCAGACCGTGGTGCTGTGGGCAGATGGCCGTGGTTTGTAAGGCCAGACCAGTGTGAGGGGCAGGGGCAGGAAGCCAGCTTGTGTTAGACTCCAGAGAACGTATTTGGTCTGAAGCCCTGGTAAAGGTTTGAATCATACATTCAGTCCTGCTCTCCCCATTATTACTGTGTTGGGGAGCAGGACAGTCTGGGACCAGGGGGACTAAAGAAATCAAAACTCGCCTCAGATGCCTGAGGCTGGGAAGGTTTCTGGAGCAGGAAGTGAGTTTGGGCAGCTTGTTTGTTCCTACCTGGTCTGATGGCAGTGGTGTGTATTTGGATGGGCAAAGCTGGCACAGGCTGCTGTGTCAGCTCCATGCTGGGATCCGTTCTGGGGCTGGAAAATAAAACACATCAAATGAATCCAGGAAGTTACTGCTCAGCCTCCTGAGGGCAGGAGCTGGGCCTTCCGTGCGCTGCCCTGCTGAGCCCAGCACCAGCCCCGTTCAGCCCCGGGGTCCCTCCTCTGTGCAGGTCCACACTGCATCTCCCTGGGGAGCTCCGTACAGACACTGAGATCTTGTGGTACTTTACACCCCTGGGCGGAGAGAGGACCAAGCAGGTCAAAGTGACATGGCCATGATCCTGCCAGGAGTAAGAGCCTCTGCTCCAGAGTCCTGGGAAAGTGGAGAGAGCATGTCTCCCTCTAGGGGCCACAGCCAGCATAGAGGATATCAGCCTACTACTTGGTCACAGTGAGAGGAGTTTCCCCAGCCTCTGAAGGGGCAGCGGCTTGTGCCTTTGGTGTTGGAAAGCCCAGGTTCTTATCCTGGCTAGTGTCTCATGGTGGGTTATCAAAGACCTTTCCAGATGGGGGCAAATCTCTACAGCATGGCTTCCCCGGGGTGGGATCAGAGCTGAGGCTAGACACTAGACACCCCCTTTTTCCTTTTCCAGGCAGTGAATTAAGATAGTGGCCCTCTCCCCTCATCTCTGGGCTGTGACTGGCTTCAAGAGATCTGCTGCTTGCACCCCTTTGCCCTTCCTGCCATATCTATGCTGGATCTCTCCGTGGTGACTAGTGCTTCATTTGTAATGAAAGAGGAACCAGCCCAGAGGGGCCAGGGCTCTGAACTGCCAGGCCCTGGCACAAATTAAGCACTGGTGGTGACGCTGCTGGGGAGAATAGTTCCCATTGACAAAATCTTTCCTTCTTGCACCTCCCAGAGCGCTTTGCAAACTGTCACGTCAGCCAGCACTAGCAGGCAGTCACCTCTGGAGCAGAACACCAGAGCTGTTTCCCAGCTGTGCTATGGGGCATTCTAAGCAGCTGTCCAACTGGAAGTGCAGGGGAACTTTATGAAGAGGGAAGCTAAGTGAGCTGGAATTTGGAAGATTGCTGGGAGAAGTGCCAGGAGGAGTTTTCTGGTGACCGGTCTTTGATCTCGTGAAAGACAGCACGAGGAGAATGCCACCGACAGAATCACCATCATCTCACGTTAGCTTTCCCTGGAAGTCTCCCAGTCAAGTGCTAACAAGGGTGACTCTGCGTAGTGAGGAGAATTAGTCGGTGGCTAGTTGTAGAGACTAGCACTGCAGCATGTGAGCCCTCATACAACACACCTGAGAAAGGGCTGATGAGTGGTGGAGTCAGAGCATGTGGCACAGCCCCTCAGCACCCAAGGCCAGCGAGTGCCCATGACTCAGCCCCCTGCCCTCTGCTCTCCAGGTACGTGTGCCAGTGGCCCCTACAGATCACCCTGCTTGCTCAGCCCCGGGGCTTGGATGGAGTTAAGAGGAACCCTCCCCCACCCAGCAGCGCCTCTGCTGTGATGCACTGAAGCCCCCGAGGCCCTGAGCTCCCCTGCCCAGGGGCTGAGCAGAGCAAGACTGAAACCCAGCTGCCTGGCGAAGGCCAGTGAGTGGCACCCAGCCCAGCCGGGGCCTGGGGTCCTCTCGGGAGCAGGTGCTGAGCTCATGGTGCTGACATCCCCGCTGGAGCACACAGTTGCCATGGTTTCGCTGTGCTATTTCTCTCTGTGGAGGAGCAGTGTGTGCGGGGGAGGCAAGGTCGGATTAACTCTCCTGTGGGCCCGGGGCTATTAGATTTTTTGGGCCCCTGTATACAAGTCTTTTTCCTAATTTAAAACAAAATTATTACAATGATGGCATCGAGGCTATTAATGCTATACTAAACTTGCCTTTTAATTAACATAAAGACATTCTGTGGTTACCTTTCAGTCTTAAAACATGTAGAATATAGTTAAGTTCATTCACAATAGCCTCCTTCTTACCTTAGAACAGCTGTTATATTAGTTTCTTTCTGGGAGGGAGTTGGGTGCAGGAGGGGGCTCCAGACTGGGGCAGAGTATTGGGGTGCAGCAGAGGGTGAGGGGTACGGGCTCTGGGAGGGAGTTTGGTGCAGGAGGGGATTCTGACCTGGGGCAGAGGGTTGGGGTGCAGGAGGGGGTGTGAGGTGCAGGCTCCGGCCGGCAGCGCAGCAGGACTCAGGCTGCCTGCCTGCATGCCATGGCCCCACACCGCTCCCAGAAGCAGCCGGCTGCTGGCACGTCTCTGCGTGCCCCTGGGGGGAGGGGGACAGTGTGTCTCTGTGCGCTGCCCAAGCCTGCAAGCGCCACCCCCACAGCTCCCATTGGCCAGTTCCCGGCCAATGGGAGCTGCAGGGATGGTACTGGGGGCGGGGGCAGCGCGTGGAGCTACCTCCCCCCCCACCCCCCGCCAGGGGCTGCAGAGATGTGCCAGCAGCTGGCTGCTTCCAGGAGCAGCGTGGGGCCATGGCATGCAGGCAGGCAGCCTGAGTCCTGCTGCGCCGGGGCCCCCCTTAGCCCGGGGCCCTGGACTGCAGCCCCTAAAGCCCCTGCGTTAATCCGGCCCTGGGGGGAGGCTCTGTGTGCACTGAGCAATGGGGATGGCATGGGCAGGGACACAGGTGTGCCCCCCCCACAAGCAGCAGCCATGCTACTGCCCTGGGGGCAGGACTGGGAGCTGTGCTAAACCTGCCGGTGGTTTGGGGCTTAGATTGGGCAGATGCCCAAGTGCTGGGCTGGGATCTGCTGACTCGGGGCACTAGGCCACTGAACAGAATGTCTCTCACCAGCCTGCCCGGGCAGTGGGCACTGGCGGGGGCAGGGTCTGTGGCTCATCCCCAAGCTTGCCAGGACCCATGGGAATGATCGATAAACTCAGCTGCTCAGAGAGGACACCCAGCTGTGGTGCCAGGCCCAATCAGCCCTGGGTGCCCATGTGGGAGAAGAGGGCCACATCCCTGGGAGGGACGGAGCTCATTATGCCCTCACCATACAGGGGCCATCAGGGAACTTTCCCTGCCGTGGCCATGAGTTCGAGTGACCCTGAGTCTGGCTGGCAAAGGCTTTGCTGTGATTGCTATGGGCACGGTAACAGCTTTACACTTCCCATGTTGAGTGGGGTGCGGGCAAAGGGAAGCACAGATGCCAGCTGGGGCACTCTGAACCCGCCACCCTGCAGCCTGTCACAAAGGGGCTGGTGCGTCACTAACCCTATTCTACAGACGGGGAGGGGAGCAATGTGCTCAAAGCCGCCCAGAACAAAACACAGGCACCCGGGTCAGAGCCTCCTCCAGCAGCCCAAAGGTCTCCCACCAGCTCCCTCCTCCCTTCAAGGCCAGCACAACCCACAACCTGCCAACCCCCCAGCACAACCCCTGACCTGCCCCCAAAACTGCCAACCCCCCACAGCACAACCCCCAACCTGCCAATCCCCCAGCACCTCACAGCACAACCCCCAACCTGCCAACCCCCCAGCACCTCACAGCACAACCCCCAACCTGCCAACCCCCCAGCACAACCCCCGACCTGCCCCCAAAACTGCCAACCCCCAACAGCACAACCCCCGACCTGCCAATCCCCCAGCACCTCACAGCACAACCCCCGACCTGCCAATCCCCCAGCAGGCTTGGGGGGCAGGGGGGAACCACCCCCCAGCACTCACCGATGGCGCGGCTGGGGTCGGGTCCCTGCACTTCCTGCCACTGGTGAGTGCAGGCCCGGCCCTGCTGCAGTCCTCAGGGGCGGGGCTGGGGCGGAGCAGGGCGGGGGTTTGGGGAAGGGGTGAAGTGGGGGTGGGGCTCGGGCGGAGCAGGGATGGGAAGAGGTGGGGCAGGAGCGGGGGCCATGGGGAAGAGGCGGGGCAGGGGCTGGAGCGGCATGCAGCTGCGAAGGGCACCAGGAAATTTGGTGCCCCAAGTTTCCTGGTTCCCTACGCAGCTGCGTACTTTGCGTATGGATAAGGACGGCCCTGCCTGCCAACCCCCAGCACTCCCCATAACACGAGCTCCAATCTGCCCCCTGACTCGAGTTGGCCCACCATCCCGTGGGAAACGGGCCTGCCCATTCCACCTGCTCCAGCACAAAAGCAAAGGCTAGCGAGCCCTGGGAGCAGGGCTTTAATTACAGGGGTCCCGTCCTGCAGTACTTGAATGCATCTCACCCACGGGGAGGGCCCAGCCCCCCAGCACAGCCACTGTGCCCTTTGCTGACAACCACCACAGCCCGCTCACCTTCTGGCTCATGTTATGGGATGCAGGGGGTTGGCAGTGCAGGGGCAGGCCAAGGGCTAGTGTTATGGGGTGGGGGAGAAGGGTTGGCAGGGCAGGGGCAGGTCGGGACTAGTGTTACGAGTAGGTTAGTAGGGCAGGGGCAGGCCAGGGCTAGTGTTATGGGAGTGCAGGGGTGGGCTGGCAGTTTGAGGGGCAGATTAGGGCTGGGCATTTGACCAATCCAAAAAGAATTGGTCAATTGACCTGTCAAATCACATCATAAATGGTCCCAGATTTTAAAGTGCTAATTTCTTAGAACAGTAACCAGAAAGAGAAAGACACTCTGGGCTCCTGCAGGCTCAGCCGTAGATAGGTCCTTCCGCCTCATTACAAAGGAACAAATTACTTCTGGAGTGATTGTAACTCAGAACAATGCAAAACAAGACTAAGGAAGCTGCAGAGCCCCAAAGAACCCCGCCCAGTGTGATCAGAGCCGGAGGCTGCCGCCTGCAGCATCAGGCCATTCCTTTGGATTCGTCCTGGGACATCGGACAATGTCTGACCATGGACAAATAATAAGCTGTCAAGAGACATTTGACCAGTCAATTCAGTGACCTGCCAAGCCTAGGGCAGGTAGGGTTGGTAATAACTTGGTAATATTTGGTACAAATAACTTGGTAATACAGTAACTCCTCACTTAAAGTCGTCCCGGTTAACATTGTTTCATTATTAGGTTGCTGATCTATTAGAGAACATATTCGTTTAAAGTTGTGCAATGTTCCGTTATAAGAATCATAGAACTTAAGATCAGAAGGGACCATTATGATCATCTAGTCTGACCTCCCGCATGATGCAGGCCACAAGAGTTGACCCACCCACTCCTGAAATAACTCTCACCCTTGACTCAGCTGTTGAAGTCCCCAAATCATGATTTAACGACTTCAAGCAGTAGATAATCCTCTAGCAAGCGACCCCTGCCCCATGCTGCGGAGGAAGGCGAAAAACCTCCAGGGCCTCTGCCAATCTACCCTGGAGGAAAATTCCTTCCCGACCCCAAATATGGCGATCAGCTGAACCCCGAGCATGCGGGCAAGATTCTCCATCCAGACACTCAGGAAAAAGACTTTCAATATCCCAACATTTACCATCGGTACTAACTACCAGCGGTGGCACATTATTGACCTATTGTGTAAATCAAGTTATCCTATCAAACCATTCCCTCCATAAACTTATCAAGCTTAATCTTAAAGCCGGAGAGGTCTTTCGCCCCCACTATTTCCCTCGGTAGGCCGTTCCAGTATTTCACTCCTCTGACGGTTAGAAACCTTCGCCTAATTTCAAGCCTAAACTTCCCAACTGCCAATTTATATCCATTTGTTCTCGTATCCACATTAGCACTGAGCCGAAATAATTCCTCTCCCTCCCTGATATTGATCCCTCTGATATATTTAAAGAGAGCAATCATATCTCCCCTCAACCTTCTTTTGGTTAAGGAAAACAAACCGAGCTCCTCAAGTCTCCTTTCATACGACAGGCTTTCCATTCCTCGGATCATCCTAGTGGCCCTTCTCTGTACCCTTTCCAGTTTAAATTCATCCTTCTTAAACATGGGAGACCAGAACTGCACACAGTACTCCAAATGAGGTCTCACCAGCGCCTTGTATAACGGGACTAGCACCTCCTTATCTCTACTAGAAATACCTCGCCTAATGCATCCCAAGACCGCATTAGCCTTTTTAACGGCCACATCACATTGCCGACTCATAGTCATCCTGCGATCAACCAGGACTCCGAGGTCCTTCTCCTCGTCCGTTACTTCCAACTGGTGCGTCCCCAGCCTATAACTATAATTCTTGTTAGTCATCCCTAGATGCATAACCTTACACTTCTCACTATTAAATTTCATCCTATTACTAATACTCCAGTTTACAAGGTCATCCAAATCTCCCTGGAGGATATCCCGATCCTTCTCCGAATTGGCAATACCTCCCAACTTCGTGTCATCCGCAAACTTTATCAGCCCACTCCTACTTTTGGTTCCGAGGTCAGCGATAAATAGATTGAATAACATCGGACCCAAAACCGAACCCTGAGGAACTCCACTGGTAACCTCCCTCCAACCCGACAGATCCCCTTTCAGTACAACCCGCTGCAGTCTCCCCTTTAACCAGTTCTTTATCCACCTCTGGAATTTCATCCCCATCCTTTCCAATTTAACCAGTAATTCTTCATGGGTTTGGCTTACCCCATTCCACCTGCCTGGCACTCCTGCCGGGGAGCGGGGTCTGGGGCTTGCCCCCACACCCCGACCCCGCTACACTCCTGCCTCAAGCAAGCTTCACAATCATCATTGATGAGTACAGTATTACATTGTTTGTTTAAAATTATTTAAAACTTATACTGTATATGTATATAATGTCCTTTGTCTGGCGAAAAAAATTTCCCTGGAACCTAACCCCCCTATTTACATTAATTCTTATGAGGAAATTGGATTTGCTTAACATCGTTTCACTTAAAGTAGCATTTTTCAGGAACAGAACTACAACGTTAAGTGAGGAGTTACTGTATTTAAAAACCTGACATACAGTGCTGAAACCTCCCCTGCCCCCAGGAGTGCTGCCAGCTTTTCCGCCGCCCTAGGGGGCTGAAGGTCCCACCCCCGAAATGCCGCCCTAGACAGAGGCGGCGGAAGGTCCCGCCCCCAAATTACCACTGACGACCGGGGCGGCTGGCGCCCCCCAAATCTTAGCGCCCTAGGCAACCGCCTAGGTCGCCTAATGGGTTGCGCCGGCCCTGCCTGCCCCACCTCTTCCCCCTGAGGCCCCACCCCCATCCACTCCTCTTCACCCGTCCTCCCGTTGCCAGAGGTGCTGGAACAATTTGTAGAACCATTGAACCAAACTGTAAACCCTGCATATGATGGAAACCACTTCAAGCCAGGGGGTGCTGCAGCAGCCCCCACACCTCTAGTTCCAGGACATATGCCCTGCAGCAAGGACTAGAGGAGCGGGTTCGAGGGCACAGCGAGCAGAACCTCCCGGACACAGAGAACGAGGCTTCCTGGGCAGGAGCCAAGGGAGCAAGGCCAACCTGACTCCCCCCACAATGCGACGTCCCTGGGCCCTGAGGCAGGACCTGTTGGGAAGAGCCAGCACCAGGGACTGTGTGTGGAGAGCGAGTGCCCAGGGTACCGGCGGGGCCGGACCTCACAGCAAAGCTGCCTGCGACTCCCCTGTCTGCTCTCTTGGAAGCTCTGCAGCCCAGGCACAAGGGGGGGGGGGGAAGGGGGGAGAGTGGCACCTACTGCTCCAGGGGAGACCCCCTGCAGCTTAGAGCTCCCCAGCAGGGCCCTAGGCACAGTCCCACGCCCACCGCCCTCCCTCCAACCCCTGCTGAGCTGACCCAGACACGAATGCTATCCCAGAGCCCAGCAGAGACTCCAGGCCAGCTCTTCTATGGAGCCCAGTACTGGCAAGCCTCAAGACCTTGATTTAAGGGGCTCCCGTTCACCTGGGGTACACTGCCCCCCCCCACTGCCCTCCACCCCCTCACTGTTCCCTCCACACTCCCTCACTGACACCCACCCCTCACTGCCCCCCTACCCCCTTGCTGCCCCCCACACTCCCTTCACTGCTCCCCTCATACCCCCACTGCCCCTACCCCTCACTGCTCCCCTGCCTGCCTCCACACTCCCCTCACTGCTCCCCATACCCCCTCACTGCCCCCACCCCTCACTGCTCCCTCCACACACCCCTATCGCCCCTCATCCCTTCACTACCCTGCCCCCTCATTGCTCCCACACTCCCCTCACTGCCCCCTGCCTCCACACTCTCCTCACTGCTCCCTCCACACCCCCCACTGCCCCCACCCCCTCACTGTTCCCTCCACACTCCCTCACTGTTCCCCTACCCCCGCTCCTTCATTGCTCCCACACTTCCCTCACTACTCTCTCCACACCTCCTCGCTGCTCCCACCCCTGCCCCTTCACTCCCCTCACTGCACCCACACTGCTCCCTCCACACCTTCTCACTGCCACCCCACCCCTGCCCCATCACTGCTCCCACCCCCCACTCTCCCATTGCACCCACCCCCTCACTGCCCTCCCACCCCTGCCCCCCCACTCCCCTCACTGCTCCGCCCACACCCCCTTGCTACCCCCTGTCCTCACCCCACAACCCCCAATACCCCCACTGCTCCCCCTGCCCCCACACCTCCTCACTGCTTCACATGTTCCCACACTGCCCCCTGCCCACAGTCCCCTCACTGTTCCCCCAGACCCCTCTCACTGCTCCCCCTGCCCCCACAATGCTCCCCGCAAACCCCTTCACTGCTCCCCTTGCCCCACACCCCCTCACTGCTCCTCCCCACTCACAGGCATTGTGACATCCCCAGGGCACAGCTCACTGCTCACATTCCTCCAGTGCTCCTCTTGCCCACTAATTCACGCACATCTCACACCTCTGGTCTCCCACAGGCACAACCTTGTTGCCCCGGTGCTCCCCACCCCTATCCACTGCAAAAAGACACATGAGACTCCTCTCAGCTTGGCAGGGCAGATCCAGACAGCCCAATGTAACCGCCAGGCCCAGCCCCACAGCAGTGCAGGCTGGCACCCACAGGGCTCAGCACAGTGTCCCTTCCCCGGCCTGCTTGCTAAGCATGATTCCACTTGGATCCAGCCCCCCATGTCCTGTGCCCGCTGCCACTAGGTGCCATCCCCTCCTTGCAAGGCAGCTGTTCCGACAGCTGCACTGTGTCACTCTGAGGCCAGCTTCAAGGCTGGGACAAGAGTTTCAGGGGAAATCTCCATTGATCATCAGGAATTCGGGGCTTGTCCCAGGTTCTCCAGCAGCTGGTTACCTCTACCAACACCTGTACTCTGACACACGGGCCTCCTCCTCGCGACCAAATCCATATGCACACAGCTGAACACACAAACCCTCCCCTGCCCCCCACAGCCCAATTCCAGGCACACAAGAAGGAACAGTGATGGGTGGGGGAATTCCACAGAACTCTGAGCTGGGCCTTCCGCCTCCTGTGTGTGGGCAGGGAGATATGAGGAGCAAGGATCCAACAGGGATTCTGGTCTCTCATGCTCTGTCCTGCCTCACGGGGGCTCAGACGGACAGACAGACTCAGGCCCTTTCCACCACTTTGAGACACAGCCCCTGCAAAGGGCCCAAACTAGCTATGGGGCTCAAAGCTGCAAACTTCTGAGCCCAGTTTCATCCCCTCCCCTGTCCCCCTTCAAGTTCAGGGGCATTGGATCTGGGCTTCCATCAATGACTGGCTGCTCCACAGAGAGGGGGCACCACAGGGCAGGGCCACACTGCCATGGAGGGGGTGCCACTGGCGGGTGCCACAGAGGGGGCAGTGGCACAGTAGGAGGGGCTGATACTACTGGGCAGGACAGGGGCAGGGCCTGGGACCCCTCAGAGGTCACAGACAAGCTTTATATCCTCAGCCCTTCGCAGAACCCAGGCTGGCACTGACAAGCCCCCTGCTCCAGGCCATGCTAGCCTCTGCTGAACTGCTCCTAAACCAAACACTGCAACCTCCGACCCTTGCTCTCCCCACCTGCCTGCAGGGAGCACTGAGGCCAGGCAGCAACTACCACCTACCTCCCCCAAGAGACAGCCCGTCCATAAAGGGAAGATGCAGCAGAGCCGGCTGAGCTGGGCTTGGCACAGGGACAGGGAGGGCTGGGTAGAGAGGCCACCTTTGTGCCTCCCGTTCAGCCTCTGGCACAAGTTAGAGCAGCCAAGGGGCTGCTCTATAGCTGAGAAAAGCAGGCGTACAGCAGGCTCTGGCCATGCCCCTTCCCCACCTGCACCCCAGTCCCTGCACCGGGGGCACAACGCCAGCCTGGCAGCTCTCTGACATAAGAGGGATGGTTCCCAGGAGCATTTCTGCCCCCTTCACTCCACTGGAGCAGCACAAAGGGGATGGGGGAATGGAGCACTGGCCCCACAGGCCCCTGGAGAGGGCTTTGTACCTAGACACCCCAGCCATGGTCATTCAAGCGAAGGGCCCTTCCGGGCACAGCTGAGCCGAGAACATCCTGGGTCATCTGGGGAACGGGCCCGGCTCGGAATGCTCCTGAGTGCTGGGCAGGGCTCAGCGAGCTGGGAGCCCAAAGACCCAGGCTGGCACCACCCCTGCAGGGCTGGGCCTGCCTTTCTGGCCTGGGTAACAAGAGCTCAGTGCTAGGGTCCCTTCGCAGCAGGCTCCTTCCTCACAGCCAGGCTAGTCGCCTTTCCCTGTCTCTGCAGCTGCCCAGAGCTGGCCCACCACTTCCTGCCCTCAGCCCCCCACCAAACCCTAGTGCCAGGCCCCTGCCACAATCAGGACACTCTCACGAGGTAGCTGGCCCAGCGCCACTCTGGGGGTGAGAAGGGCCTAACGGGGGGGCCTAACGGGAGGGGAGGCTGGTAAAGGCTGGGGAGGGGTCTGCTGTGTGGCTGGTGCCATGGAAACACTCAATGCTCAGATCCTGCCAGCCGGCACCAGCACCGATCCCAGATCCCACCCCCTGAGAGCCCCCTCCCCATCTGACCCAGCACTGACCCCAGATCCCAACCCCAGAGACCCCCCCATCTGACCCAGCACCGACCCCAGATCCCACCCCCAGGGGCCTCATGCAGATTTGACCCAGCACCGACCCTGCTACCCACCCTCAGGGAGCCCCCTCTCCATCTGACCCAGCACCGACCACGGACCCCTCCCCCAGCGAGCCCCCTCCCCGTCTGACCCAGCACTGACCACGGATCCCACCCCCCGAGAAGCCCCCCCCCCTCCTCACCCGCCCAGACCCCCCCGCCCCCCCCCAGCCCCCCCCCCATCTGACCCAGCACCGACCACGGACCCCTCCCCCAGCGAGCCCCCTCCCCACCTGCCCCAGCACTGACCCCAGAGCCCACCCCCAGAGAGCCCCCCCCCCGTCTGACCCCGGACCCCCGCCCCCTCCCCCCCCGAGCCCCCCCCCCCCCCATCTGACCCAGCACTGACCCCGGATCCCACCCCCAGAGAGCCCCCTCCCTGTCTGACCCAGCATAGACCCCGGATCCCACCCCCAGGGGCCTCATGCCCATTTGACCCAGCACCGACCCTGCTACCCAGCCTCAGGGAGCCCCCTCTCCATCTGACCCAGCACCAACCCTGTTACCCCGGCGCCAGGGAGCCCTCTCTCTATGTGAACCTGGCATGGACCCCATTACTTCTGGGGACCTGCCCTTGGAGAGCAGAGAACCCCACAGTCCAAATGGGCCTAGTGCAATGGGGACAGAGAGACGTAGCACCCAGCTCTGCCAATGGACTACATGCCCAGCCCCCATGCACTCACCCCTCCCTGCACTCACCCCCACACCCATGCATTGAGCCCCCACCTCCACACGCCTCATCCCCCTCACACTCCCTACACCCCCCCAATACACTCACCTCTACTTCCTACACACCCCACCCCCTACACAGTCACCCCCACAGACACCCTCATGCACTCACCCCCACCCTATGCGCTCACTCCCCCGCACCAGTTCTCTCACACACATGCCCTATGCTGGGACACACACAGACTCTGTGCATTCCCCCCACACACACACACACCCCCATAGACACGCACACACCTGCTCTCGGTCTGCTCTCGCTCATACACACACATACACACACACTCCCTACACATAGGCAGGCATCCAGCACGTCACCCAGCCCTTCCCTCCCTCCATGCATACTTCACCACAGACTCCAGAAGTCACTGTCACACTCACAGCCACACCGGGTGAATTTTGTTCTGTTCAGCAGATAATACCCCAAATGACTCGGTTTCCCTGCTCACCCTGTCTCTCCCCGTTTAATGCTGGCCCTGGCCCTGGGAGAGCTCATCATTCCCTGCACACAATTAGGGGGGAGACACAATGAAACTGATCAGAGCTCAGAGGAGTTCTCCCCTAATTGAATTTTTGGCACTTTCCTGCTTCAGGAATGTGAGGCAGCTCCAGGAGCTGCCTGGGGAGGGGGTGCCCAGAGCCAAAGAGCACATTTGGGGTCAGCGTTGTCACAAGGCACATGGGGACTCAGAGGACAGTGGCCATAGGCCTGGGCCATGGTCCACCCCCCCGTGCTGACTCAGCAGCTCATGGCAGGCCTTCAGCAGGGGGAGCAGAGGGGGTGGGACACTCACCTCCGAGCCCCCTCAGCCTGGTAGCTTGGGGTCTGATGAATGGGGCAGCGGAGTCTGTGTTAACCGGGAGGAGCATGTGGCAGGCATGGGGCTGTGGGGCGGCAGGTCCTGCCCAGAGCCTGGGGGGAGGGTGACTAGAGAACTGACTTCTCCCAGGAGGGGTGGATGTGTAGATCCAAGAGATGGGAGGCAAACAGCTCCTTCCAAGGGAGGGGGGCGCACAGCTCCCTCCAGGGGTGGGGGGCAGAGCTCCACCAAGATGCAGAGGATGAGGATGAAAGCCCATCTGCACAGGGTGGTGGAGGTGGTGAGAGGGGACAGGGGGGTTGTGAACAGCTCCCGTTAGACCCCTCCATGCAATTCAATCCATTCATTTCTGTAGCTGGTTATCACCCCAGTCATCTCCATCACCCCATAGCCTCGCATGGCACTGGGCACGCAGACCCCTCCCTGCCCAAAGAGCAGTGGGTGTCACTTGCCCCTACACCCTGTGAGCTCCAGTCCCTCGGCCCAGCAAGACTCAAAGACCCCAGGCCAGGGGAACCCAGAGAAGTAACAGCGCCCGGCTTGTAGCGAGGGAAAGTCCGTCCCCTTAGCACAGATACCACCCACCCAGGCCTGCCGCAGCTTGTCATGTGGGGTGGAGTGAATCTGGGATAGCATGAAAGGCCCACTGGCCCTTCGTTCCTGCCACCACAGTGCCAGCCACCGACCACCTGCTGAGCCATGCCAGGGCACCGTGCCTCAGAGACACAAAACCGCACACCCTGGCACCAGCTGCCCCCGAGCCAAAAACGCAGCCTCCACCGGCACAGCCGGGCCAGCCCAGAGACCCCTGGCCCCGCGTGGGCCAGGAAAGCTGAGCTGTTCTGTGCCACAGGGAGAGTCCATTTCAAAGTATAGGCCCCTGTCCTTTGGCGCCATCCGTGAGGGTCAAGGGTCCAGCTGCGTGGATCCCACTGCAGGATTGGGCCACACAGCTCGGCCCAGCCCTAGCTTGGGATTTAAGCTGACATGCTGCAGGCCACATAATAAACCATCATCATCATCCCTGGAAATGGCCAGTGAATGGAGCAGGCTCCTCTCGGGCTGGGCAGGCTGGGGGCAGGGCAGCCCTGGCAGGAAGCTGCCAAGCAGACGGGGGGAGAAGCCCCATTAATTTATTGGCAGCATCCTCTAGGAAGTGGCCCCCACCTGCCCCCCAGGTCCAGGGGGCTCGGCACTCAGGGGGACAGGCATGAGCCGCATCTCTCTCTCTCTCACACACACACATTTTTGGATCCCCCTAATATTTGCCATCGTCTCCCCCCAGCCGCCGGAATCACGGCTCGGTCCTGCCAAGCTTAACCCGTCTGCGGGAGCCTGGCTGCCCGGCGATGGCACAAACATGGCCCGGCTGCCTGAAGGGAGGCCGGGCGGGGGCCACCCCGGAGCGCACCCGGGGGCCCGTCTCCGGGCCGTGCCCTCCCCCACCCGGGCTGCAGGGTCAACTCCGCACTGAGCAGTGTCCTCCCGCTTCCTGCAGCCCCCAGCCCGGACCCCCCGGTTCCTGCAGCCCCCAGCCCGGACCCAGGTTCCTGCAGCCCCCCGCCCGGACCCAGGTTCCTGCAGCCCCCAGCCCGGTTCCTGCAGCCCCCAGCCCGGACCCCCCCCGGTTCCTGCAGCTCCCAGCCCGGACCCAGGTTCCTGCAGCCCCCAGCCCGGTTCCTGCAGCCCCCAGCCCGGACCCCCCCCCCGCTTCCTGCAGCCCCCAGCCCGGACCCGGGTTCCTGCAGCCCCCAGCCCGGTTCCTGCAGCCCCCCGCCCGCCCCCCCCCCCCCCCCCCGCCCCCCCCCCCCCCCCCGCTTCCTGCAGCCCCCCGCCCGGACCCAGGTTCCTGCAGCCCCCAGCCCGCTTCCCGCAGCCCCCCCCCCCGCCCCCCCCCCCCCCCGCCCCCCCCCCCCCCCCCGCTTCCTGCAGCCCCCAGCCCGGACCCCCCGGTTCCTGCAGCCCCCAGCCCGGACCCCTCGTGCCCTCCGGCCGGGCATGCCCGCAGGTGGCCGGAGCTTCCTCCCCGCATGCAGATGCGCCCGGCGCAGCCAGGGGCTCCCCGTACCTCCGCCTCCTGCCGCTGCGCCCGCTCCATCCGCAGCCCGAGGCCGGGGTGGCGACACTGCAGCCGGCTCCATCCAGCGCCGGCCTGGCAAGGATCGTGCCCGGCTCCCCGCCTACCTGTCAGGCTGCGCCTCGCTCCTCGGCCGCTTCCAGCTCCTCATCGCCCCCAGCGGGCAGGAGCAGCCTTAAAGGGGCCGCGCCCGAGGCCCCAGCTTCTTCCCTGGCGAGGCGCCCGCGTCTGTCCGGGGCTGAGCAACGCGCGTCGCAGGTGGAGCCTGGCCCGGGATGACCCCCCCGCCCCCAGCTCCCTCGCTCTGCCATCAACCCCTCCAATGGCGGTGCCCCCAGCCCATGGGGTCCCCCGCCCCTTCACGCACCAGCCCCCGCATTTTTCCCCGGCAGGATTTTTCTGACGAGCCTCCCGCTTTTCGCAGGGTGTTGCAGAGGCTGGTTTTCGCCTGCCCCCCCTGTGCCGTCCTCAGAGCAGCTTCCTCAGGGCGGGCCTTTTACAGCCCATCCCTCCCACTCCCCTTTTCTGGAGGCCAGAAAGCGGGGGGGAGTACATTATAGTTGAGACTTTGGGGATTGGGGATTTCTGTCCATTGCAATAGAATCTATGTGTCTAAATCCCCTAGAATGCTTTGAACATGGCCCCAGTTCCCTCCCCCTCCCCCTCCCCCTCCTCTCTCTGGATGCAGAGCGGGGCGTTGTTGGCATAAGGGAAGTATCTGGGATTTAGGTCTGGCTGGGCACCAGATCTCCTGGTGGCCTTGGGAAAATAGGATGTTCAAATCTGGCTGTGACATTGGACCCCATATTCTTCACAGTGATATTATTATGATATGATTATGGCGGAATTATGATGCATTTTGTACAAGACGGGGCATGTGAGGTGTCATTGGAAAAGTCATGATTTGCTGAATATGAGTATCCTATTTGTATTCATGTATCTTTTTTTGTATCTAAAGTTATGAATATTGTCCAGGTATCTGTATTTCACATGTAGTCACACTTGAGCAGGGGTAGGCAACCTATGGCACGCGTGCCGAAGGCGGCACACGAGCTGATTTTCAGTGGCACTCACACTGCCCGGGTCCTGGCCACCGGGCTGGGGGGCTCTGCATTTTATTTTAATTTTAAATGAAGCTTCTTAAACATTTTGAAACCTTATTTACTTTACATACAACAATAGTTTAGTTATATATTATAGACTTATAGAAAGAGACCTTCTAAAAATGTTAAAATGTATTACTGGCACGCGAGACCTTAAATCAGAGTGAATAAATGAAGACTCGGCACACCACTTCTGAAAGGCTGCCGACCCCTGCACTTGAGTGACACCCACTAGGCAAGATGCTTCCAGTCTAGAGAGGTGGCTGTGAAGGGCCCATTCAGGGTAATGGGCCATTAGGGAAAACAATAGGCCTTGGGAAAAGCTTATCCCCCACCTGGTGAGCCTTCCTGTAGACATTTCAGACAGCCTGTAAGTAATGGCTGCTATGACTCTGCAAGAGCATGTGACCAGCCCACATGACTCAGGACTCCATTTTGGGGATCTGTATTTTTCCACAAACTGGGCTGGGAACTGTTTTTGAACCAGGGGTTCCCGCCATATGCTAAACCTATATAAGGCAGGGAGTGACATCATCTGTTGTGCTTCCCTCCCCACTCAAGAGAACTCCTGAAACACCGGAGGAAGAAAAACTGAACTGGGGGAAGTGCTGGACCCAGGCTAAAGGGATTTCTAGCCTGAGTATGGAAACCTGGGGATCCCAAGCTGCAAAGCAAATGCAGTTTGTCCCTTAAGAATCTGCAGCCTGCTTGTATCATCAGCCAGGGTGAGAATTTGCTAATCATATCTTATTTTTCTAGTATCTCAGGCTTAGTTTGTGGTTTTGTTTATTTATTAGGTAATCTGCTTGATCTGTTTGCTATCATTTATAATAACTGAAAATTTACCTTTTTGTAGCTAATAAACTTGTTTTATATTTTAACCTTAACCAGTGTGCCTTTAAGTGAAGTGTCTGGGGGGAAATCTCAGCTTGTTTACCACAAGTGTGCATATTCCTCTCCACATTGAGGGAGGGGTGAACATATTAATGAGCGTACACTGTACAGATCACTGTGCAGTGCAAGATGACATAATTTTGGGTTTATTCTCCAGTGGGGGTGGGAGGAGGTGCGTACCTGGGGAGCTGGAAAATTGGCTGGTGTCTGATGTTGGCACTCAGGTAGCCCAGTTTGGGTGAGTGGCGCCACCTGCTGTTGTGTTGGGTGATAATAGGGCCTGAGTGAGGCTGGCTGTGTCCCCAATGCAGTTGTGTGTCTGACAGCTTGGCTACACTTGCGAGTTACAGTGCATTAAAGCAGCCCCGAGCGCACTAGCCCACACTGGCAAGGCACGTAGAGCGCTCTGACTCCGCGGGTAGAGCGCTGCTGGTACTCCACCTCAGCGAGTGGAATAATGTTTGCTGCGCCCCTGCTGGAGCACCGTGGCACCAGTGTGGATGAGGTGTTGCATTACTGCGCTCTGATCAGCCTCTGGAAACATCCCATAATCCCCTTAAGTCAAGTGGCCACTCTTGTCATTGTTTTGAACTCGCTGTAGGAATGCGGAAATGCCCTATGAGAGCTCTGTGCTCTGTTTCTGACAGCCGGCTGCTTATCAGATAAGTGTGGAATGCTGTGTGTGTGAGAGAGAGGCGGGGGGGGGGG
>QXTE01000257.1:1009804-1058723 GCA_003942145.1 Platysternon megacephalum
CCCCCCCGCCCCCAGCTCCCTCGCTCTGCCATCAACCCCTCCAATGGCGGTGCCCCCAGCCCATGGGGTCCCCCGCCCCTTCACGCACCAGCCCCCGCATTTTTCCCCGGCAGGATTTTTCTGACGAGCCTCCCGCTTTTCGCAGGGTGTTGCAGAGGCTGGTTTTCGCCTGCCCCCCCTGTGCCGTCCTCAGAGCAGCTTCCTCAGGGCGGGCCTTTTACAGCCCATCCCTCCCACTCCCCTTTTCTGGAGGCCAGAAAGCGGGGGGGAGTACATTATAGTTGAGACTTTGGGGATTGGGGATTTCTGTCCATTGCAATAGAATCTATGTGTCTAAATCCCCTAGAATGCTTTGAACATGGCCCCAGTTCTCTCCCCCTCCCCTCTCTGGATGCAGAGCGGGGCCGTTGTTGGCATAAGGGAAGTATCTGGGATTTAGGTCTGGCTGGGCACCAGATCTCCTGGTGGCCTTGGGAAAATAGGATGTTCAAATCTGGCTGTGACATTGGACCCCATATTCTTCACAGTGATATTATTATGATATGATTATGGCGGAATTATGATGCATTTTGTACAAGACGGGGCATGTGAGGTGTCATTGGAAAAGTCATGATTTGCTGAATATGAGTATCCTATTTGTATTCATGTATCTTTTTTTGTATCTAAAGTTATGAATATTGTCCAGGTATCTGTATTTCACATGTAGTCACACTTGAGCAGGGGTAGGCAACCTATGGCACGCGTGCCGAAGGCGGCACACGAGCTGATTTTCAGTGGCACTCACACTGCCCGGGTCCTGGCCACCGGTCTGGGGGGCTCTGCATTTTATTTTAATTTTAAATGAAGCTTCTTAAACATTTTGAAACCTTATTTACTTTACATACAACAATAGTTTAGTTATATATTATAGACTTATAGAAAGAGACCTTCTAAAAATGTTAAAATGTATTACTGGCACGCGAGACCTTAAATCAGAGTGAATAAATGAAGACTTGGCACAGCACTTCTGAAAGGCTGCCGACCCCTGCACTTGAGTGACACCCACTAGGCAAGATGCTTCCAGTCTAGAGAGGTGGCTGTGAAGGGCCCATTCAGGGTAATGGGCCATTAGGGAAAACAATAGGCCTTGGGAAAAGCTTATCCCCCACCTGGTGAGCCTTCCTGTAGACATTTCAGACAGCCTGTAAGTAATGGCTGCTATGACTCTGCAAGAGCATGTGACCAGCCCACATGACTCAGGACTCCATTTTGGGGATCTGTATTTTTCCACAAACTGGGCTGGGAACTGTTTTTGAACCAGGGGTTCCCGCCATATGCTAAACCTATATAAGGCAGGGAGTGACATCATCTGTTGTGCTTCCCTCCCCACTCAAGAGAACTCCTGAAACACCGGAGGAAGAAAAACTGAACTGGGGGAAGTGCTGGACCCAGGCTAAAGGGATTTCTAGCCTGAGTATGGAAACCTGGGGATCCCAAGCTGCAAAGCAAATGCAGTTTGTCCCTTAAGAATCTGCAGCCTGCTTGTATCATCAGCCAGGGTGAGAATTTGCTAATCATATCTTATTTTTCTAGTATCTCAGGCTTAGTTTGTGGTTTTGTTTATTTATTAGGTAATCTGCTTGATCTGTTTGCTATCATTTATAATAACTGAAAATTTACCTTTTTGTAGCTAATAAACTTGTTTTATATTTTAACCTTAACCAGTGTGCCTTTAAGTGAAGTGTCTGGGGGGAAATCTCAGCTTGTTTACCACAAGTGTGCATATTCCTCTCCACATTGAGGGAGGGGTGAACATATTAATGAGCGTACACTGTACAGATCACTGTGCAGTGCAAGATGACATAATTTTGGGTTTATTCTCCAGTGGGGGTGGGAGGAGGTGAGTGCCTGGGGAGCTGGAAAATTGGCTGGTGTCTGATGTTGGCACTCAGGTAGCCCAGTTTGGGTGAGTGGCGCCACCTGCTGTTGTGTTGGGTGATAATAGGGCCTGAGTGAGGCTGGCTGTGTCCCCAATGCAGTTGTGTGTCTGACAGCTTGGCTACACTTGCGAGTTACAGTGCATTAAAGCAGCCCCGAGCGCACTAGCCCACACTGGCAAGGCACGTAGAGCGCTCTGACTCCGCGGGTAGAGCGCTGCTGGTACTCCACCTCAGCGAGTGGAATAATGTTTGCTGCGCCCCTGCTGGAGCACCGTGGCACCAGTGTGGATGAGGTGTTGCATTACTGCGCTCTGATCAGCCTCTGGAAACATCCCATAATCCCCTTAAGTCAAGTGGCCACTCTTGTCATTGTTTTGAACTCGCTGTAGGAATGCGGAAATGCCCTATGAGAGCTCTGTGCTCTGTTTCTGACAGCCGGCTGCTTATCAGATAAGTGTGGAATGCTGTGTGTGTGAGAGAGAGGCGGGGGGGGGGGGTCTGCTGCTGTCTGAACTTACAAGACAGCATGCTGACATGCTCTCAGCCCCCCAAAACCCACTCTCTCTCCCCCCACATACACACAATACACTCCTTGTCACACTCCACCCCCCCCCCCATTTGAAAAGCACGTTGCAGTCACTTGCATGCTGGGAGAGCTGCCCATAATGCAGTGCTTCCAATGCCGCTGCAAGTGCCGCAAATGTGGCCACGCCAGTGCGCAAGCAGCTGTCAGTGTGGACAGACTGCAGCACTTTCCCTACTGCGCTCTCCGAAGGCGGGTTTGACTCACAGCGCTCTACATCGGCAAGTGTAACCATGCCCTTAGAGAGGCACAGCAGTTCCCACAGCTCCCAGTCTGCACCCCAGGGGTGACAACCCGTCACACCACTGGCTATCTCCAATCAGGCACCTAAATGCACCCGGAAGTTCCCTGCTAAACAGGACCTGACTTCAGAGCTGCAGAGCACTGGCAGAGCACCTTCAGTGAGCAGGCTGCTTTTATTTAGATGGCCCCAGCTTGGGAGATGTTGGCCTTACCCTCTCTGGCCCAGATCCTCAAAGGCATTTAGACACCTCGCTCCCATTGATTTAACTGGAAGAGAAGAGCCCCAACAGAGCTAGTAATCCTCACAGCTTGGTGGTGACGTTCAGTTCACTAGCGCTTGTGAAGAACATTACAGTCCATTGGCGAACGGTGCTGTAGGATTCTTTTCCATAGTTTTATTTTAAAGAGACACCGTTAGGTTAACAATGATATGTTACAAAAATATCTTTGTGTTTTATTAATAATGCCTTCAATTATTAACAATGAAAAAATCAACCCTTTCCTGTCCATAACTATTCCTGTGTGTTTGATTATTACGGGCCATTGAGTTTCAGTGACACCTAACTAGCCAGTTTCACTTTTGTTGGTAGCCAGTTTCACTTCCGGGCTCACTCCACAAGGTTTGGGTTGCAGACAATGCCGGGGAATGTTTACCTCTAAAATGTTTTCAATGGACTGGAAGAGGGAAAAAAAATCACAGAAATAATTCTCGTGCTCTTTGATTGGGTAAAACCTTGTTGTTAAAATGTTGGTCTTAAGGGAACCTGACAGTTGCTCCACCATTGTTTGCACTGCTCCCTGAGTGGTTGGAATGGGGGTCAGAAATGTTATTAATGATTAATATTGTATTTATTCAGAGGTTTTCAGAATGTGACCTCCCAGCACCAGGCTGTGCCGTCTTGGCTCCCCTAAGCTCCTGACAGATTGAGAGAGACACGTGCAAAAAAGATTTCTTGCCCATGCTGCAGCCTAGCAGGCTGATCTCACATCAGTGCTTCCTTTGGAGAGCTCAGTTCATGCTAGAAACAGTTTTGCGCACTTCAGTATCCAAAGCTGAAATTATAACGTATTCCAGGGATCCAACTTCTCTTATTAAGAGGCTGAAGTTGGCTTCTTTTATTCTAGAATTCAAATGATTCATTTTAAAACACTGATCACCCTACAGCGGCGTAGGATATTTATACTGTGTTCTTGGGCCTGATCCAAAACTCACTGAAATCAATGAGAGTCTGGCTTCCATGGGCTTTGGATCACGCTCCATGTTGGCAAGGATACAGCTTTAAGACTAATCTGTAAAATGTCTTGAGTGAGCTGGGAGGAGGTGACTATTAACAAAGTGTGATGGACTATCTCCTTCCATTCCTCTTTGCATGGTGCATGCTTAAGAGGATCATGTCAATTTAAAAAATCATCTGTTGTAAACAAACATGGCTTTACCACCTGATATGATACCAATAATACCTTTTAACTGCCTCTCTGCATTTATAGCACACAGAGCAGAGGAATGGCTGCTTAAAAACAATGTTTTTCACTCGAATAATACAAAAATAATACTAACGTGGAAATGTTAATTTCATAAAAGTTTGGGCTGCAGACTTTTAAAGCTCCCCAGAGGAATTTGGATGCCCAATTTGCATCACAATTAATTGGAATTAAGTGTGCAAATCCCAGACGGGTCTTTGAAAATCTCCATTATGGTCTGCACATAATTTCAGTGTAAATTGACAGTGGTCCTGTAACAATATCACAGCTTGGCTTTGGGGTAAGCCTCCAGCCTCTGTTTCTGAACAAGGCCCCGGTTAAAGAACTGGGAGCTGGAAGTAAATAAAGCGCTTCAGTCACCTTCTTAATGGCAGACCCTCCCTGGCTCCATTAGATGCCAGTGGAGTGTGTAATGCCTCAGCCTTGTGATTCTCCGAGAGGGGTTAGACTGGGGTATGAGGTGCTCATGAGAAATCCCATTGGCCAGCTCCCAAGTAACATCCGTTGCTGAAGGCAAACAGGAGCTGGGAGCCACCAGAATGCCTAGCTGGATCCCCTTGGAATAGCTTGGAGGCTTGCCTTGCTCAGGGACACGTGGTCCCTGGGGTGTTACTAAATCCCCCAATAGTCCAATCATGGTTAAATTAACATCGTCTTTCAAATGAGCTTGTTTCTTTAAAGTAGCTGAGTCTGTATGGTGGGCTCTGTTGTGTGAGATTGAGAGCCCCCCGAGAAAATGCAATGATGTTCAACTTTGCTAACTCCCTAAGCAGCTCTCCAGCAGGAAGAGACCCAGGGCAGTGTTTGCTTTCAGAACTGCTGGTTCTCTTGGTAAGGAAAAAGCTGTACTGTTGCAGAGAATCCTGCAGAATGGAGCGGTCTCAGGCCATGAACAGTGCAGCAGATTCGTACTGACCAATACTAATCCATTGGAACGTACGGAGAGTTCTGTTGCTGGGATAACTCGACCATTCCATGTGTGTTAGACTAATTGCTCAGCTAGAGCCAGGCATAGTGTAAACTTCCACTACACCACTCCGCCGATGCGTCTCACTCCTAATCTGTTGAAGCCCCTGCTATTCCAATCCCACGTGGCTATACCAGTGCACCCTGGGAATCTTGTTTTGAGCCCCAATCCAGCTCTCTCAATGCATTTCAGTCCTGACCTGCACCACCCCCTGCTATTCCAGTCCTGGGCTCCCTGTGCATAGCTCTGCTGATGCCCCTGTCTTAGATCACGCTAGAGGTGACTATGGATCTGGCTACACTGCAGGGTGAGCCCACAGTTAGCAGAACTTGAGTTATCAGACCCTGGGTTTGTTAACCTAGGACTTGAGCGTCTACACTCATTTGTAACCCCAGGTTAGGAATTGTTGAACCCTGGGTCCCAACCTGGGATTCCAGCGTCTACACTGCATTATGTAGGCCCAGGCCCAACCACTCGTACCCCAGACTTCCTAGTGCCCTTCCAAAATATGGCCACTCTAGCCCTTTGTTCGTGGTGCAGTGTGGAAAAACTTGACTGTCCACCAAACCTGACTGTCCAGAGGACAAAGAAAGTCAGCCTATGGGATTATGGGATACTTTTAGCTAGAGGAGACACCTGGGGGGGGGGCATGCAGGGTCACGTGCCCCCCCAGATTTTCTGCTCAGCTTGTACTGAGCATGCTCACATGGACTGAGCATGCTCAGTAGCACTGCTGAAGCTGGTTGCCCTCACTTTGCTCCCCCACTATTGGCAGGCATTCTGCTTTTAGCGGACTCCCAGAGCATGAGTCCCGTGGAGCTGTGTCTACACTGCAAAGCAACAGGGCTTGAACCCTGGGTCCTGGCTTGACTCAGGCTCAGACCTCCACCACTGTGGGGTCCTGGGACCCTGCATCTGAGCCCTGGGTTAGTGCGATTTGTGTGTATACAGAAGCAGGGTTAGGCTTGAACCTGAGTTCGCACCCTGGGTATACATTGCATTGTAGACACACCCTAAGTGTGCTGATGTGCATGGCAGTTTCCTGACATGGACAGATAGCCACTGGGGACTGGATGGAGATCCTTAAACTCATTTCAATTGTATCCTAAGAGAAATACCCAGAGGCCTAGCAGAGAAAGGTGAGGGCATTGGGCCCACCTCGCCAGCTGGTAACCTGCAGTACAAGCCAGGGACAGGGAGGGAGCTCTGCTGTCAGTTATTTTCCTTGGTACAAAATCTACAAACAAGCTTCTTTTCCAAAGCAAAGGGGCCGAGGATTTCCCTACTGCCCTGGGGCACTGCACAGGGGCAATGATCCTGCCCCACCTCACAGGCTGTGAGGCCCTTTGTGAAGACTGTACAGTGTGGGCAATATTCAGAGAGCCAAGGAGCATCCAGCCAGACTCCTGGCTCTCATTTGCTTTCCCCTTGGAAGCACTGGTCCCACTGCCAGCAAGGTCATCCCTGCTGCTCAGCCTTCTCACTGCTTCCTGTTCCTGTAGCCCATGCTGCTCTGATCCATCTGTCCTGCCTGCTGCTGCTCCCAGGCGCAGCCTTCCCAGCACAATGTCCAGGAGCTGAGTGCCAAGGGGGCATGGGTCAAGCTGTCCTCGGAGTGAGCAGGTTGTGCTGTCCGGGTGGTCTCGGGTGCTGCTGGAACACCATGGAGAAGGGCCCTGTGTCTGCCAATGGAAATTCACAGCGGAATGGGCTGGGTTCCAGCCTCGGGTACCAGGTGCTGTATGGAGGGAACCTGCATCCCCAAGGCTGCCTTATGTCCCAGGTGCATTGTCTTTGGAGCATCTCTGACATATTCTGTTGCTGCTCGGAGGCTGCAGCAGAAAGTAGCAGTAAAGGAGTTGACATTTGCTCTGGAGTGTGTAGGAAGATCCTGTGAGAATCTCAACAGAGAGAGGTTCTGAATAGGAAGAGAGAGGTGCTGCCCCACCCAGGGGCTTGTGTGGGGCTGATGGACTTTTGCGGTGTGTTAAAAATACAAATCAATCACTGCACTGGAGCCCCTGCAAGAGCCAGAAGAGATTTAATAGCGCACACCAGTCTCAGCCTTGTCTACACTACACAGTTTTGTCGACCAAAGTCAGCTTTCATCGACAAAACAATGGAGGTGCACACACCACATTGCTCCTTCCGCCAACAAAACTCTCCCTGCTTTGCCGACAAAATAGGCGACGAGAGGCGTAGAGCTTTTTTGTGGCAAAGTTATACCAACAAAGTGTCAGTGTAGACACTGCGCTTGGTTATGTCACTGAAAATGGCCTCCAGGAGGTGTCCCACAGTGCCCATCCTGACCGCTCTGGTCAGCAGTTCGAATTCTGCTGCCCTGCACCCAGGTACACAGGCTTCTACACACACACACACCCCGCTGCCCCCCCACCCCCCCCCCGCTTTCAATGACCAGGAATTTTTCTAATTCCACTTCCTGTTTGCTCGGCATGGAGAGCTCACATCGCATCTTCCCAGCTGACCAAGCGGCTCCATGCAGCAAATGCTCTCCCGCTCGGATCATACCTGAGCTGTTGGATCTGCTGGGTCTGTGGGGAGAGGAGGCAGTGCAGTCCCAGCTCTGCTCCAGCCATAGGAACTTCAATACCTATGGTGAGATGTCTTGTGGCATGTTGGAGAAGGGCTAGAAGAGGAAGACACATCAGGTCCGTGCAAAGATAAAGGAGCTGAGGCAGCCATACCAGAAGGCAGGGAGTCGAACCATCATTCTGGTGCTGTGCCAAAGGCCTGCCACTTCTATAAGGAGCTGGCAGCGACCCCACTTCCACCACCAAGAGCCCTGTGGATTCTTCAGCGGGACTGGAGGCAGCAGACAGTGTAATCAACCTCAAGGATGAAGTCGTGGATGAGGAGATCAAGTTGGAGGATGACATGGGACAGGTGACAGGGCTGTCCGGTATCGCGATCCAGAAGGGTTTGAGCCAGTCCCAGCACTCCGTCTCTGGTGTGCATGATGCAGGAGAGGGGAGCTTTGGTAAGTGATTTTTTTTTGAGTTGATGCTGCTTTGTTATATGAGGTAGAGCTGTCCGTTGCTTTGTTTTATTCTAGAAGTGGGTGAAGGAATAGAAATGTGCAAAACTAGCTGTGTTTGTGTGTGCTTCATGTTCCCCTGAAGCAGGGGCGTAGCCACAGGTGGGCCTGGGAGGGCCATGGCCAACCCACTTAGCATCCTGGCCCATCCCCAATCCCCGGCTCTGCTCCGGCCCCAGCTTGCCCCAGTCTGCCTGCCTGCCAGGCACTCCAGCCACGCAGCGGGGTCTGAGCGCGGGCGCTTGCCCAGCTCTGCCCGCCCACCCGGCACACCAGCCGGGGAGCAGGGTTGGGCGTTTGCCCAGCTCCGTCCACCTGCCCGGTGCTCCTTTGGCCCAGTGGCTAATCCACCACGAGGAGGAGGGCGAGCTTCAGGTGACCCAGCTGAGGCAGAGGAATCCTCAAAAAAAGGTAGGTCTGCCACTTGGGGGGCCAGGCCCAGCGTGGGGTGTGGGACGGGAGCCATTGCTGCTGGAGAGCAGAGTCTCCTCCCGGAGCTGGATGTGCGCCTGGGGCCCCAGGGGGCCCCTGGCCAGAGCGTCCATCGCCTCCACCAAGGCCGGCTAAATGGGGTAGGGGAGAGGTGGGTCCTGATCCCTCCTCCCCCCCATCATTGCCTGCCCACCCAAATGTCCCATCCTGGCTACACCACTGCCCTGTAGCAGCTAAGCAGTGCGGCAGAACAGGGTGTTGATGCAGACTGAGATCTCACGGGAATCCTCCAGAGAGACCTCTAGGAAACTTTCCTGGAGCTACTCACCAATCGTTCCGTGGCAGCTGAGCACCCCCATATTCACCAGTCATAGAAGTGTGTTTTGTACAAAGTAACCCTTGTGAGGTATCATTTAAAAAGTCTAGATCTGGTGAACATTAATATCTCATTGTATGTGAAGTTATAAAGTTTTGCTATGTATGTGTTACTGAATGTGAAGTTGGAACACCCATAACTAGCCTTTCAGGTACAACAATAAAGAAGCTAGACAGTGCTAATGGCCCATCAGCAAAGACAATGGACCATGGAAAAAGCTTGTCTTCAGCTGGGAATGCTTCAGGCAGCCTATGGATAATGGCAGTGGCGGATTTAGAGTTAGTGGGGCTCTGTGCGCAGCTTCATTTTCGGGGGCCCCCCCCCGGGGCCCAGCCAAGAAAAAGAGCATTCTCTCTTATCTCCCCCCCCCCCCCGTTTTTCATTCTTTTTTTCTTCATCCTCCTCCTATATTTTAAGTAATAGGAAGTAAATGAAAATAAAGTGAGGTACCTTGATTGTTTTTGTAGTCTAACTGTTTTTCCACCGACCACTTGAAAATTGTTGAGGGACTCGCCGGACCACTTAATGATCTTTCCAAATGTTGTTTGTACCGTTAGATAACTATTGTAAAGTGCTTTGGATAAGAGCGCTTTATAAAAAAAAAAACGTAATAACCTTTCCTCGCTCCACCTGAATGGAGTTCTTGGACCACAGTTTGAGAATTTCTGGTCTAGATGAAAGCTTGTATTTGCATTATGCTAATGTGAAAAATGTGTAAAAATAAAAAGTATAGATGATGCATGCATGGAAAAATAAAAGTTAACTTCCTCTGAAGAAACTTATTCAATTTGAAAAAACTATATATTTATTCAGATAGCTTTTTTTCTACATTTTTTTTCTTTACAAAATCATCAATTAAGTCATTGTAAGTAATATTTTGTAAAGAGGCACTTTCAATTGTCAATATTGCCGACCTTTTCAAATGTTCCTGACTCATCGTATTTTGCAAATAATTTTTAACTAGTTTCAATACAAAAAAAGAATGTTCACCAGAAGCATTTGTGACAGGTATTGTTAAAAATATTTTCAGAATGGTTTCTACATTTGGAAACGTTACCTGCAAACCGTCACATACAAATCTATACAAATCAACTGGTGATCTTGAAGCACAGACCTCATCATTTTCGATAAAATGAATGAAATGTTTCATTTCATCTTCAAAAAGATTTGTGTCTATGTCCTCTCGGTAGAATTCACTTAATTTCGTACTGTAGTGGCTTTTAGTATTTTCGTCCATACTTCTGTCAAAAAACACGCAAAATAAATCAACAGTTTTCTTTAGAGATTCACCTCTACTCTGCAATTACACTATTAGTGTGTCACAAATAACATTGATGGTCTCAACAATGATCTTCTCTTTCCCTTTTAAATTGATTTCATTGTCTCTAGTTTCATCGAAAAATAACTTCCTGCTTTTTTTACACTTCTCATCAGATATATCAGAGGAACCTATATTTTCTGTTAATGTTAGTGCCTCTGCTTCCACCGAGCTATAGTCATTTCGAACTTCCATGATCAAACTTTTAACTGAGGCTAACAATTGTGCAGCATTCAATAAATTTGTATCAACCTTTTGCAGCGACTTGCTGACGGCACTAATTCTTTGAAGTAAATGGTTCCACAAAAGAGTAAAAACAGCAATATCATACTTTTCAAACTTTTCTGTTAAGGATTTTGCTTCAGTTTTTGCACGTGGTTTTTCAGAATTTGATGTGGCTATGTCAAATAAGGTTTTCTTTATATCATCATAGCTCATTTTCAAAGCCAAAACAGCATCTGCACGAGCAGACCACCTGCTGTCACAAATTCTTTTGACTGTCAAATGTTTCTCATTTGCCTGCTCCAAGTGTGATTGTAGCATACTCCACCTGTGCGTGGAAACTGAAACAAAGGCATACACGTTTTGAACAAAGTCAAAAAAATGTGTAGCTCCCTCAAGATTTGGCTGCAGCTTTGCAGATTAAATTTAAGGAATGGCTGGAACATGGTATGAATAAAGCATCGTTCAGTCTTGCCTGTAGCCCTGAATATTTTCCTGCCATATTTGTGGCATTATCAAAGCTCTGCCCAGGACAATTTTTGATGTACAAACCTACATTTGCAATGATTTCCAAAACAGTTGTCTCTAGACATTCAGAAGTGTGGGATTTAGCGGGACAAAACAAAAAACACACTCTACAACTTCACCATTGCCGATCACATAGCTTAACCTTAATGTTAATTGGGCTACATGACTCACATCTGGTGTTGAATCCACTATTATGGAATAGTACTTGGCATCCTTTACTTCATCAGTGAATTGGTTTCTGAGCCGCTCTGCCATTACAGTGATGAATTCATTGTAGCTTTGGTGCGTTAAAAAGTTGGTCTTCCCTGAGTCACAATACTGATCATTTTTCAAACGTTCTTTGAGAAATCGTCAAATTCACTGAGATATTCGAGGCAGGTTAAAAAATTACCTTTTTGATTTGACAATGATGACTCATCATGTCCTCTTAGAGGTAGTCCCAAAGAAGACAGCAGTTTGACCATGGCAACAACACGCCTCAGCACTTTCCTCCAATAAGAACACTCCTTTTCAAACTGAGCCGATAAAACAGAATCAGTTCTTCCAGATAATTTACACCTTTGAACGAACTTACACATAGCATTAATATGAGCGCTGGAAGTTTCATTATCAGCAATATGTCTTGCAACGTTTCTCCAATTAGAGTGCCCGTCGACGAATGTTTGTTTTCCTTCACTATGGTCAGGGAATAATTTGCAAACATAACAGTAGCCTGCCTTAGTGGTTTCCAAAAAAATCAACCAAATTCTCATTTGTTGTCCCATTTTTCTTCATCCTCAGAAAATGGGACTCATGAAGACCTCTAAATTGCTTTCGTCGTGCAACCTCATACTCTTTTCTTAGATTTTCCATATTACCTACGTTTTTCAGTTTATTTACTAAGAAATATTCTATCATATCCAATGCAACAGATTTTGGCCATAATGCAATGTCTTCAGGGTAGGTTTCTTCCCTTACTTCGACAAAATTACCAATATTTTGTAGTTCCATTGTCACTTCAGAGTTCACTTGTTCAACTTTTGCAGTCATTGTGGTATCCCCACAACTCGGCAAGTGATCAGATAATTCAGATGTTTCCTCGCCCATACTTTTGATGAATGTCCACTATTCAATACTTCAAGCTTTTTAAAATAAGATAACAAACTGTCTTTTTTGCTTAGCTTCGTCTTCTTACCTCGCCTTCATTTTTTTGCATTTTTGACTGCCAGACTCATAGTGTCACTTCATTATTGCTAAAAAACTGACCTTGAGTTTAGGCAGATTAAAAATGTCTGAAAGAGCAGGGGCCTAGCCATGGGTGGGCCATGGACCACCCAATTAGCTTTAGTGCCATTAATCCTGTGTTTTTATCAGGCTCTGTAAAAACAGGATTTTGAACCATTACATACTAGTGACAAATCATGGATATTGTTTCAAAGTGCGGGGGAGGGTGCTTTTGTTCAATTGGATAATTGGTCAAGCAGACAGACTTTGATTGGCAAATGACAATTTCCCTTAGTTGCTGTTATGCTATTGCTGAGACAGCGAAAACATGGCAAAGCGAAATTCTTTGCTAAACTACTTTAAAAAAAAACGTGTTTAAAGCACAGGGCAGCCCAGCAGCCATGACTCAACTGATCACTTCAGCTGCAGTGGAGGCTTCATAGGTCAGAAGGGACCATTATGATCATCTAGTCTGACCTCCTGCACAGCAGAAGCTGTTCTGGGCTGATCACAGCTGCTTTCTGCCGCTCTCCCATGTTTAATCGTTTCTTTCTTTACAGCTTGTGTCTCTGAGATACCTTGCTCCTCCAAGAACATGCAAGGTGACCTGATCATGATTAACCTGCCCTGCCCCTTTAATGGAACTGAACTTCTCCACAGGCAAATTAAGCACTTTGAGAGAGTGGAATTCACATATGGCCAGTTATTAGGACTCCTCCATTCTATTCCCAGCTCTACAACAGACTTCCTGTGTGGCCTTGGGCAAGTTACTTAACAGCCCCGTGCCTCAGTTTCCCTAACTCTACAATGATACTCCTGTGACGGGCTCCCTGTGGTGCAGCCTGGGACTGTGGGACCACTTGTGCCCCCTTAACTCACTAATCCGGGTTGTCTCTCACAATGCCTTACTGGTGACAAGCAGCAAACCCCTCCAGGCGCTGTTATCACTCAGCACAACCGCATGTGGAGCCCCACACCCAGCTAGATTGCATGAATGCTCCCAGAGCCACTCATGGATCACACAGAGAAAGGCACCAGCCAAATCCCCCCAGCTCCCAGCCTTGTACCTCAGCAATATACCTTTTTTTTTTTAATGGAGATATACCTATCTCATAGAGCTGGAAAGGACCCTGAAAGGTCATTGAGTCCAGCCCCCTGCCTTCACTAGCAGGACCAAGTACTGATTTTTGCCCCAGATCCCTAAGTGGCCCCCTCAAGGATTGAACTCACAACCCTGGGTTTAGCAGGCCAATGCTCAAACCACTGAGCTATCCCTCCCCCTTGCACGAGGAGTGCAAATTTTTTAATTGGTTCACCACTTCATCAATGGAGAGTGGATTTACACCAGCCTTTGTAAACCTGAGCAGATTTACCAAATACTTCAGGCAAATTCACTGGTAAAGATAAACAGTTAAACAAATTTATTGACTACAAAAGATAGATTTTAACTGATATTAAGTGATAGGCAAAAAGTCAGAGTTAGTTACCAAAAGAAATAAAATATAAGATCGCAGTCTAAACTCTCAACCCTATTAGGCTGGGCAACATCTAGATTAAGCAGTTTTTCTCACCACACCGGATATTGCAGTTCATAGTACACATGAACTGCAGATGAAATTAAATGTTGATAAATGCAAAATAATGCACACTGGGAAACCTAATCCCAACTATACATATAAAATGATGGTGTCTAAATTAGCTGTTACCACTCAAGAAAAAGATCTTGGAGTCATTGTGATAGTTATCTGAAAACATCCACTCAATGTGCAGCGGCAGTCAAAAAAGCTAACAGAATGTTGGGAATCATTAAGAAAGGGATAGATAATAAGACAGAAAATACCATATTGCCTCTATATAAATCCATGGTACACCCACATCTTGAATACTGCATGCAGATGTGGTCACCCCATCTCAAAAAAGATATATTGGAATTGGAAAAGGTTGAGAAAAGGTCAACAAAAATTATTAGGGATATGGTATGGCTGCCATATGAGGAGAGATTAATAAGACTGGGACTTTTCAGCTTGGGAAAGAGGCGACTAAGGGGGGATTTGATAGAGGTCTATAAAATCATGACTGGTGTGGAGAAAGTAAATAAGGAAGTGTTATTTACTCCTTTTCATAACACAAGAACGAGGGGTCATGAAATGAAATTAATAGGCAGCAGGTTTAAAACAAATAAAAAGAAGTATTTCTTCACACAACGCAGTCAACCTGTGAAACTCTTTGCCAGAGGTTGTTGTGAAGGCCAAGACTATAACAGGGTTAAAAAAAGAACTAGCTAAATTCATGGAGGATAGGTCCATCAATGGCTATTATCCAGGATGGGCAGGGATGGTGTCCCCAGCCTCTGTTTGCCAGTTGGGGATTGGTCCTGCTTTGAGCAGGGGGTTGGACTAGATGCCCTCCTGAGGTCCCTTCCAACCCTGATATTCTATGATAAGCTGGGAATTGGCGATAGGGGATGGATCACTTGATGATTCCCTGTTCTGTTCATTCCCTCTGGGGCATCTGGCATTGACCACTGTTGGAAGACAGGCTACTGGGCTAGATGGACCTTTGGTCTGACCCAGTATGGCCGTTCTTATGTCTTATGTTCTTTATAAGGGTATTGCAGACCTAAGGTGGGATGGCCACCTTCGGAGAGGAACAGGAGGGGACATGACAGAGGTGTATAAAATAATGAATGGCCTGAAGAAGGGAGATCAGGGATGTCTTCCCTCTCTCTCTCTCTCTCTCTCTCTCTCAGCACAAGAACAAGGGGACTTTCAATAGAATTGAAAGCTGGGAAATTCCAAATCGATAAAACGAAATACTTTTGCACTCAGCATATAGTTAGCCCATGGAACTCACTTCCACAAGATATTGGTGAGACCAAGAACTTAACACAATTCAGAAAGGGATTGGACATCTCTATGGGTAAGAATATCAACCAGAGTGATGCTCAAGAATTATACCAACCATTTTGGACCCAATATTTAACACCCTGCTTAAGGAGTTCAGGGCTAGCTCTCCTATTAAAGACCAGGTGAGACCAAATACGAGGGGCTGTTTATCCCACATTTGCCTGCTTGAGGGTTCGTACACCTGTCTTTGAAGCAGCTGGTTCTGGCCACTACCAGAGACAAGCTGCTGGGCTAGATGGACCTGGGGGCTGATCCAATTGGGCAATTCCCTTGTTCTGCTGTGACTGTGAGCCCCTGAAATCCCACATGCTCTGCTTGGACTGTGTGCGCTCTGGGGTGTAAATGGACAGAGCTGCTGCAGGCGAAACACCAAGGCCCCCCTCCCCCCCAGTCCTCAGCACAGCCAGGGGTTCCCAAGTCAGCTGGCTGTGCTGCGATATCTTGCTAGCCCTGGCTCTGCACTGCAGGGTAGCATCTGCTCCTTGAACTTCTTCCCTTTATAAACAACATACAAAAGCACAAACCTACAACATCTGATTATTTCCCCCACAATTCCTGACCTTAACGCAGCTAAATATGTTTTTCCTCCAAGGAGGTTTCTAGGCTAGTGCCTGTCTCCCTGCTCCTACTCAGATACCGCCTTGAGATGGCCCAGCAGAGCTGGGGACCTGGGGATGAGGCCCTGGTGTTGGTGGACAGGGAGTGGCTTAGGTCTGTCTTGTCCCACTCACACCCACTGGAGACCCTATTCCTTCCCCCCAGGCACCAGCTCCTTCAATGGTGCCTCTCCTCCAGCTGGCCTGTGATGCAGCCCCAGCTCGGCTACGCACTGGGCTGGATGAATGTGAGCAAGGGAGGACATGACTAATGCTAGCAGCGAGATGAGCCCTGGCGTGCTGTCTGCACAGCCGGGATGGGCATGGGGAAGCCCCTGGGCTCCGAGCATGCTCCCTGCTACTGGGCCACACTGTCTCTGCTGGGAGGAGTGTTCCAGCCAGCCTGAGGGATGGGGGTGTCCCTGCTGTGCAGGGGGGCTGCCCAGGGTGTGTGTGTGCACGTGCAGGAGGAGCATCGACAGGCTCCATCAGGGATTTCCATCATTGAAATTCCTTAGAGAGAGAAAAGCAAAGTCACCAGGCTGTGTCCAGAGACTGACGAGAACCCACTGGCCTCTCCCAGGTGGCTTGTGCTGCAATCCTTGTTTGTTACCCCTTAGGCAGATGGGGAAACTAAGGCACAGACTGGGGAAGTGGCTTATCCAGGGTGACACCATGAGTCCCTGGTAGGAGTAGAACCCAGAGCTCATGCTGCCTAGAATGCACACTACACAGCAGCCCCGGCCGTCCCCGATTACTGAAGGGAGGCGCGAGGGGAGGAAAGGGTGAGACCTTGGCTCGAGGGCCACAAGCCAGGGCTCACCCAGTATGTGTCCGTGACACGCTAGGAAGGTGTGTGTGCGCCCCCTAGTGGCAGCTCCACAGAGTGGATGAAAGCCTAATAGCAGAGGGCTGACACCTTAACTATGGTGCTGGCCGCCAGCGCTGAAGAGCCTAAGTTCAGACTCATGTCTCCATCCCACTGTCCTGCCTTGCACTGCTCATCCCTGTGTGCCCCACAGCACTGAGGCCATTTCAAAGTGTCTCTGAGCTGCCCCATTTCTCTGGTTCCTGATCAAAAGGCAGCTGTGGCTCCTGAACATTGTTACAGCCCAGGGGAGCTTTCCATTCACTCGTATATATAAATATCCTTTGTGATATTTATAAATCCCCCAGTTTGGGCGGTGGGTTCAAAACGCTGCCCTGGGCTCAGTGCTGAGCCCCTCCCCTATTGCTCCTGGAGCCCGTGGGGGAGGCTTTAGAGATCGCAGAACTGTGAACTGAGAAATACACAGACCAGCTGGTGTGTCCAGCTGAGTTTGAACGAGAATGGAGGGGCTTACCCGGCACAGACAGCAGGTCCTGGCTGCTGCAGGGCCACTGGGAATGTACAGGTTCAGTACTGCTCTGCTGGAAGGTGTGAATGGCTGCCATCAAGTGGGTCTCTGATCTCTAGACCATGGCAGGCCTAGGTAAAGCTGGTGAGTGTGCTAAGCACCTTTCATTCAGCAATTAAGGTCCTTTGACGCAGTGATAGCTGGAAACAATAGAAACCACCACCCAAGGCACTCGGCTGCATGGCAAGGCCTGCTTAGCACTACACCTTGTATCAAGTTGCATGTATGAATGAGGCAGAACACCAGGAGACAGGGAGCAAAGCAGCAGTGAGTGTGCATGAGACAGAGCCGAGAGACAACGCTCCTTGGGAACAGAACACGCTGGAGAGGCAGGCTTGGGGATCTGAGAACAAGGAAGCTGCTGCTGTTGTTTGTTTCCACTGTGCTCAGGACCCAGGACTTTGTACGTTCTTGGTAACTGAACAGCCCCAACTCATGCCAGCCAGTTCTCCTCCTGACAGAAACAATTGGCATCACCCTGGGTACTACTGCTCGGGCCAAAGGGGCAGTGCCATTAAAATATTTCTGGTCCCAACTAAATGAGTCCAGGGACCAGCTGGGCCTGCCAGAGCCCTGGGTCCGGTCACTCCACAGAAGAGTTAAGGGAGCAGCTGGCCCCAGGGAGATCTGGATCAACTCAAAAGTCAGAGAAGCAGGATTTTCAGATAGATCAGCTTCCTTGGCAGGGGGAAGGGTGGCCCAGGCCTCCACGTTGAACCCTTCAGGACTGTCCTTCTTCTGGCATCTTTGTCCTCTGACCTCTTCATGGATCTTCGCTCTCCTTCCCTGACCCATCTGGGTTTGTAATAAAAACGTACAAAATAAAAATATTTGCAGCCTGTCCCCGAAGGTGGGCCACAGCCCCTTCTCTCCCGGAGCACCTGGGTTCTTCTCTATGCTGCAGGGAGGAGTGGAACAGTCACCCCATCCAGGAGCCTCGCTCATTGGCCCCAGTCCCTATGGAGCGCTCTGGGATTGCTGGCCAGAGCTAGTGGGAGGAGTCCCTGCGAGGGCTGCAAGAGCTGGGAACTCCAAGAGGGTTCCATAGAAAAAACACTTGGTGGCCACAGCCAGTCTTATGCCATCTTTGTACTTCAGGGTGTGGCAACACTGTTCACAAGCCCCCCAGCTGGCTCCTGCTGGTATTTCTCATGATCCCATCCTGCCATGAGTCTTGCTTTTGCAACAAGCACCAGGAAGGATTGTTAAATGTAAAAATTGTAATTATCATGGGAGTCACCATGGGGAAAAGAAAATGTCCTTTCTCAGCTGCCTGGGAAGAACTGAAATGCATGTGAAGAAGTAGGAAAGGAGATAACTATGCATTTTGCAGCTCTGTGATACTGATGTTTCGATTCATGGTAAAGGTAATGTAATACATCATGTTGAAACAGCCAAACACAATGGATGTTACAAAAAGTTCAAATAGGCACCGTTTTTTCAGAAGTTCACGTACTGCCATTGACGAGAGCGGTATTGCAGCAGAACTCACCAAACATTTCGTGCTGTTACGCACGGCTACTTCTAGTGATGTCCACAGCAAAAATTGATAGGACTATTTTCAGACATTCCGAATCTGCTAAAAGTGTTTCCTGTGGAGAACATAAATCAAAAGCACTTTGTGAAAATGCACTAGCCGCATATCCTGTTTCTAAGCTTACAGAGAGAGAATGACATTTATTGTCTGATAGCCACTGATGCCACCAACAAAGGCTACATTAAATGCACCCCACTTGCCACAAGCAGGATTCACAAACATAAAACCATGAGCAAAAGACCCACCCCAGATGTGTCCTTTTGCCTCAGGTTCTTGAGTCCTACAACCAATGTTCCTTCAATGTGCTCCTCCCGTCTCCCTCCTCCACACCCCACTCACAGTTGTTGTCATTGGTCAGTGAAGTCCCAGAATTCAGAAGTGCATCTGCAGGAGTTCACCTCCCACCGTGGCAAGGTGTTGGGGAAGAACGGATCTTGCTCGCTCCGCTATCCGGGTGCTTGCTCTGACATCAGCTGCCCCGCCGGCCGGGACCACCACTCTGCTGTGTCCAACAGTCACTGCTCCACTCCGTCTGGCAGTCACCTTCTGCTGCCACCTGCCCCTCTACTGTGACCTCTGCGAGTCAGTCTCCTGACGTTCCACCCAACTATCAGTGGTTTTCAGCTGAGTTCGGGAGCCTCAGCGCTGAAGCAGGCTGAGCAGAAATGCTGTCCCGCAACAGATGGTTTCAGCTCTAGTAATCACTTAACAAAACAAAAGACTCCTAATGGAGCCTTAATTAGCTCTAGCTTTGAACAGTGGGTAAGGGCAGGTTAAACCATGCCTAGGATTCTTAGGCAGACTCCTGTCCCCACCCCTCTTACTTTTCACAGGGGTCTGGCATCTGAGCCCCCTGAGTAGTGAGTTCAGTTCAGTTGAGGGTGACCTCCTCGATCAGGACTATCTAAGCACAGTTCTGCTGCCCTTTACTTCTACAATAAGGATAACAACATTTCATTACCCTGCATTCCATGCTAAAGTGATCTGTAACCCAACACCAGCCAACATTGTTACCCGCACACTCTAGGGCACCCACCTTTATTCAGTTCCTAGGGCTCAAGACGTAACCCAGTTCATTTAATTACCCACCCTTACCCAGGGCTCAGGGCATATGCTTCTGTGGGGTTGCAGGACCTTTCGCCTTACACAGTAATATCCTTAACCTCTATTTATTAACAATCACCAAGCATACAATGCTCTGCTCACCAATCCTGATCACGCAGGAGGACTTTCCCTGTTGGCCAGGCAAGGCCAATCTCATCTGGGTTCTGGTTGCTGCATGTCACGGTCGTGCGGGGGATCCTAGCAGCTCTGATCTCAAACTGTGTCTTAGAGGTGAGTGCTTCTTCTTCCAGGTCTTTTTTTCCTTTCTCCTCCATTTTCTTTCTTAGTCTTCTTCTCCTTTTCCTTTCTTTCCCAGCTGGTCTCCTTCTTGGACCTCAGTTTAACAGTGAAACTTAAGTCCTGCTTAGCTAGACCTTAACCAATCATTTTACTAAAATATTGAAAAATAATTCTTTGACCAATCCTAACATATTGTAAGCAGAGTCAGGATGAGCTCTACCCTGACATCTGGTGGTGAATTATGGGGAGTGTGGAAAAGAACTTCAGGGCCTGATCTCATTTGCATAGGCACACCCACTCCGCCTAGCATGAGCCTACAGCAGCCCAAAATGGTAAATTTGGCTGTTGTAGGATCCCCAGTTTCTCTGTTATTGGGGCAGGAAGAGGGGCTCCCCATCAGCTGAGTGGCACTTGATTCACATAACCAGGGTAACAACACTTTATTCTTCCTGCCCCAATAACAGAGAAACTGGGGATCCTACAACAGCCAAATTTACCATTTTGGGCTGCTGTAGGCTCATGCTAGGCGGAGTGGGTGTGCCTATGCAAATGAGATCAGCCCCTGAAGTTCTTTTCCACACTCCCCATAATTCACCACCAGATGTCAGGGTAGAGCTCATCCTGACTCTGCTTACAATATTGTGAAACAATTCTTTAACCAATCACACCCCACCACCATAGTTGATTTAAATCTTGCAAAATTAGTTATGCAACAGACAGAAACAATCAAAGAACCAGATCAAGACCATACAGATAAACAATAGAGAAGTGGGGACCGTAAAGACAAAACAATAGAGAAGCATAAATTTCACAACCACAACTGTTGATAAGGGGTTCCTTGCCAGACAGAATGCCAGCAAACTTTTTTTTTAAACATCTTAAGATCTGTTCCTTTATCTGATGATGGTGGGTGTGACACCAGCTTTGAGCTGGGGGTTGGACTAGATACCTCCTGAGGTCTCTTCCAACCCTGCTAGTCTATGATTCTATGACACCCTGGCACCCCATTTTCACCACTCTCATGTAATGAGGATGTGTTTTGTACAAAGGATGCCTTGTGAGGTATCATTCTAAAAGTCTGGATCTGCTAGACATTAATATCTCATTGGACTGTACATGCCATCGTCGTGTGTGAAGTTATGAAGTGTGGCTCTGTGTGTGTGTTACTGAAACATGTTGTGAGGTTGAAAACACTCACAAGCAGCCTTTCAGGTACCACAGTTAAAAAGGCCAAACAATGTGAATGGCTTATGGAGGAAATGCACATGCACCAGGATTACCCCAGGAACTGTGTACAGTAGAAACCTCTCAGAGACAGCACTGCACAATGGGAACTGTCTGACCCAGATTACTGCAAAAGAGCTTTCCAGCAAGTGGGAAGAAGATATAAAAGGGGGAAATGACATCATGACTGGACCTCAGTCTCCCTACAACAACACACCTGAAAGTACTGGAGCAAAAAAAGACTGAACTGAGGGAGAAGTGCTGGTCTCAGGCAGGAAAGAAGGAAGCCTGCCTGTGTATGCAAAAGCTAATCTGCTCGTACTATCTAACTGGGTGAGACACTGCTTGACTCATGGGGGGGGGGATAGCTCAGTGGCCTGAGCATTGGCCTGCTAAACCCAGGGTTATGAGTTCAATCCTTGAGGGGGCCCCCCATTTAGGGATCTGGGGCAAAAAAATCTGTTAGGGATGGTCCTTGGTCCTGCTAGTGAAGGCAGGGGACTAGACTCAATAACCTTTCAAGGTCCCTTCCAGTTCTATGAGATAGGTATATCTCCATATTAAAATACTAATTAGGCTTAGATTGTGGTTTTGTTTGATTTCTTATGGTAATCTACTTTGATCTGTTTGCTATCTCTTAAATCACCTCAAAGCTCTTTCTGTAGTTAATAAATCTATTTTATACTTTACCTAAAACACTGTGTGTTGTTTGAAGTGCAAAGGGGATAAATCTCAGCTCATGAACAAGAGTTAGTGCACATCCACTTTCCTTTGTGGAAGTGGCAAATTGGATAATTAATTCATACTGGCCGGGTTTGGACCAGGGCAGGATGGAACAGCTCTGGGGTCCTAGGCCAGGGAGCTGGGAGTATTTTGGCTGTAGCCTCTCTGTTGTGGGTTCCTGAGTGGCTGGCCAGAGCCTGCATGAACACAGCTGGGGGGGTCCCTGCCTGGGGATCTTGGTGTGAGTGCAAGCTTGGCGGGCTTTGCAGCTTGTCACAATGTCATGCCCACAGAGGGCGTTTCTGTTCGTAATTCAGAGTGCTGCCCCCCCTCCCTAGGGCTCCCCCAGGAGCCTTGTCCACCCTGCGAGATGCTGGACAAGGCACGATGGGGTGGAGCAGAGAGTGACCCTAGGGCTGGGCTGGCTTAGGGCACCGTGGGGCGAGGCGATGGGGGGCTGTGCAGGAATGTTTTTCCCTGAAGCCTGTTGGTTGGTGCCAGGAGCAGCCTGAGGGGAGCGAGAGGTGCCGAAGGAGCAGCTCCCTTCAGACCATCACCAGCAGGTACGCCAGGGCCTCTGCGGGCTGGATGGGAGGGGGGGGCCGAGAAGTGACCTGGGCATGGGGGCGAAGGGGAGAGATGGGAGAGGAGGGGCTGGACATGGCTTTGGCTGGGCTGAGGGGGAGCAGGAGGAGGGGCTGGAGAGGCAGTGGTTGCTGGAGTCCAGAGGCCAGCTGGCCCAAGGGTGGGGGGGGGGGGTCCCTTTGAAAGTCTCAGTGTAGGTACATCACAGGCACTCAGATACCTCAGGGACGGGCACCACAGGAGCAGCACAGCTTGGCAAGTTGGTTTTAGGAGAAGCTCCAGGGCTGAAAAAAATGTGGGTTGGGATTAAGGCGCAGCAGCAGAGTTGCCTGGGCGTGTGGGGCGACAGGGGGGAGCCTGGGAGTTGGGACTGAGGGGCACCAGCAGAGCTGGGAGTGTGGGGAGCCCAGGGCTGGGATAGCGACAAAGAGTCCTGTGGCACCTTATAGACTAACAGACGTTTTGGAGCATGAGCTTTCGTGGGTGATACCCACTTTGTCGGATGGGAGGTTGATGAATTTCCACTCCATACAGCTAAATGCAGTGCCTGGCATGGTGTCAAGTATCAGAGGGGTAGCCGTGTTAGTCTGGAAGGGCTGGGATAGCGGGGGCTGCGGGTCGGGATTGAGGGGCACCGGCAGAGCTGGGAGCGGGGAGCGCTGGGCCGGGCTAGCGGGGGCTGCGGGTCGGGACTGAGGGGCACCAGCAGAGCTGGGAGAGGGGGGAGCCCAGGGCCGGGCTAGCGGGGGCTGCGGGTCGGGACTGAGGGGCACCGGCAGAGCTGGGAGTTGTTTTGCTGCAGAAGGCTCAGAAATGAATCTCTCCCATGCCGTGTTACCCCCCTCTCCAGCTCAGACTCCGCAGGAGCTCCTGGCAGGGGTTTCAGTTGCGCCAAGGCCTCGTCACACAGGCTGTGCCATCTCCCCACAGGACGTCGCGTGGGGGCGGGGGAGGCCGCGGGGCAGAGCCGCTCCCACCAGCCTCATCTGCTTTGATCTCCAACCAAACAGCACACGTCTCATTTTCCTGGGGGATGACTGAGCCTGGTTGCCATGGTGAGCACTCGGGGGCTGCACTGATAACGCTGAGGTGCTGGAGCATGGGCACCCCAATGGGCTCTCACCGCCCCACATTGGCCATGGATGGGGGGACCCCCAGGCCATGCCCCAGCCAAGCAAGGGCAGATATGGGCAGAGAGCCAGGGCACCAGCCGCTCGCTGGGTGCAGGAAACAACCCCTTCAGTATTGCAGCATCCCCGGAGGGCCTGGAGCCTCTCAGCAGGACAGGGGGCTCTCACAGGCCACCTGGCTCAGCTCCTGCATTGGGATAGGGACGCCTTGTTTCAAGACTGGCCCCAGGCCGGAGGCAGAGCCGGGAACGCTCCTGGGGCAGAGGGCAATGCAAGCAGCACCTGTCACCCAGGGGAGAGGTGAGGGAGGTAGCACTAAAGGGAGCAAGGCTCAGGCAGCCCCAAGGCGGCGACGCTGGGGCCCTGGAGATCTGGTGCAGGGCATCTCTGCAGGGCAGTGCTCTTGCCACTGGCATGGCTGCCTTGCCGTGAGCCACAGCCCCTTCTAATCGCAGCACTCTGCTGCTGCCCATGCTGCCCCCTCCCTGAGCAGCAGGTGGGCTGGTCGGCCTGTCCAGGATCTCTCAGGGTGACGGCTTTCATCCAGCTAGCGCCAAAGCTGCTCTGCCTGCTATCGCGGGTACCTCTGCCATGCTGCAGTCACAGACACCCCCCGTCTCTTGGGGCAGTTGTGGGGTGCTGATTACGGTGGCATTTGCCCACGCTGACCCGGGGCACTGGCTCCCTTTGTCCCACTGGCTCCAAACCAGCTGGGTTCTGTGTGTTCCTGGGTCAGGCTGGGCTCGGGCCTGGGGCCTTAGGAGAGAGACCCGGGGAAGGGGCAGCTCTAGAGAGAGTGAGGTGTCAACAGGCGGTGATCTGCTGGGGAGCCCAGGCAGACAGGCCCAGTGCGGGATGGCTGAGGTCCTGCAGGAGCAGGTCAGCAGCCCTCGGGGGGGATTTTGCAGCGAATCGCCAAGGCACTTGCTTCCCCCTGCAGAAGAGAGGGGCCAAGATGCTGCAGGACGGAGCTCTGAGCCCCCTCAGCCCCGGGGCCCTACACAGGGTGCAGGCTTGGCTCGTCCACTGCCAAGACTTCTTGCAGGAGTCCCATCTGAGCTGATTGTGTGTCAGGGAGCATAGCCTAGTAGTTAAAGCACAGGATCAGCAGACTCTGCCAGGGACGTGGGGGTGATCCAGGGTGCTGGAATAGAGTCCCAGCAGGGGGCACTTGGAGAACCCACAATGAATCTCTAATCCCCAAATAAAACTTTTCGTTTGAATGAACAGTTTACTGTTGTAGACTTAGAACTATAAATAGTTACATTTAATAATTGGGCCGCACCATTTGCAGCGCATACACTCAGCGTCATCCTTTTCTCCTGTTTTTGGTTTTTTAAAACTTTTGTTCTGAAATGTATTGATACAGGTTTTCGTTTTCTTCCCATCTTAGTGTATCATCATTAAACCATTATCTGCTACCAGTTTGAAATGTGTACGTGGTGGGCGTGAGATTCATCAGTACGTTCAGATGTGCACACGCTTCAGAGCTTATGTGCGCGCCTGTTTGTTTAGTGTATGTATCCTCTAGCCGAATACAGAGCCTTACAGCTTTGCATATCCACAGACTAATGTATTATTGTAATCCATATATCTCATACAATATACTGTATTTTCCTAATAAAGTTATTTTTTATATATTTGAATGATACAAAAGTAGGGTGAAAATCGGAAAAAAATGAATAATGCCTTTTGTAAAACCTGGGAATTTTTAGATAAAAATCAGTTTAAACTGAAAATGAAGGGGGCTTACATATACTAGAGCAGGAGTCGGCAACCTTTCAGAAGTGCTGTGCCGAGTCTTCATTTATTCACTCTAATTTAAGGTTTCGCGTGCCAGTCATACATTTTAACGTTTTTAGAAGGCCTCTTTCTGTAAGTCTATAATATATAACTAAACTATTGTTGTATGTAAAGTAAATAAGGTTTTAAAATGTTTAAGAAGCTTCATTTAAAATTAAATTAAAATGCAGAGCCCCCCGGACTGGTGGCCAGGTCCCGGCAGCGTGAGTGCCGCTGAAAATCAGCTCGCGTGCCGCCTTCGGCACGCGAGCCATAGGTTGCCTACCCCTGTACTAGAGCTTCCATAGCTTGCAACTCAGCTGGAGATGCTCAAGGGATTATTTTTGAGGCAAATCAAGTTAAGACAGTCAAACTACTGGCTGTGGCTTCCTCAAGTAACAGACGAGCTGGCATCAGATCAGAAAAGTCACTTCTGAAATGGTGCTGCCAGCTGACAAAGGCTTGGCTACTGCAGAATTTCTCCATGATCCCAGTGAGTGGTCAGTTTCAGGCTCCAATGGGCACTCTGGCATCACAGTACAGTAAGAGACAGTTACTCACCTTGTGCAGTAACTAAGGCTCTTTGAGATGTGCCCCTGTGGGTGCTGCACTTTAGGTGTCTGTACGGGTCTCCCTCCCTGATATTTATCCCTCTGATATATTTATAAAGAGCAATCATATCTCCCCTCAGCCTTCTTTTGGTTAGGGTAAACAAGCCAAGCTCTTTGAATCTCCTTTCATAAGACAGGTTTTCCATTCCCCAGATCATCCTAGTAGCCCTTCTCTGTACCTGTTCCAGTTTGAATTCATCCTTCTTAAACATGGGAGACCAGAACTGCACACAATATTCGAGATGAGGTCTCACCAGTGCCTTGTATAATGGTACTAACACCTCCTTATCTTTACTGGAAATACCTCGCCTGATGCATCCCAAGACCGCATTAGCTTTTTTAACGGCCATATCACATTGGCAGCTCATGGTCATCCTGTGATCAACCAATACTCCGAGGTCCTTCTCCTCCTCTGTTACTTCCATCTGATGTGTCCCCAATTTATAACCAAAATTCTTATTAATCCCAAAATGCATGACCTTGCACTTTTCACTATTAAATTTCATCCTATTACTATTACTCTAGTTGACAAGGTCATCCAGATCTTCCTGTATGATATCCCGGTCCTTCTCTGTATTAGCAATACCTCCCAGCTTTGTGTCATCCGCAAACTTTATTAGCACATTCCCACTTTTTGTGCCAAGGTCAGTAATAAAAAGATTAAATAAGATTGGTCCCAAAACCGAGCCCTGAGGAACTCCACTAGTAACCTCCTTCCAGCCTGACAGTTCACCTTTCAGTATGACCCGTTGTAGTCTCCCCTTTAACCAGTTCCTTATCCACCTTTCAGTTTTCATATTGATCCCCATCTTTTCCAATTTAGCTAATAATTCCCCATGTGGAACCGTATCAAATGCCTTTACTGAAATTGAGGTAAATTAGATCCACTGCGTTTCCTTTGAGAAGGTAACAGATTTTTTTAGACAAAAAAGGAGATCAGCTTGGTTTGGCACGATCTACCTTTTGTAAAACCATGTTGTATTTTGTCCCAATTACCATTGACCTCAATGTCCTTAACTACTTTCTTCTTCAAAAATTTTTCCAAGACCTTGCATACTACAGATGTCAAACTAACAGGCCTGTAGTTACCCGGATCACATTTTTTTCCCCTCTTAAAAATAGGAACTATGTTAGCAATTCTCCAGTTGTATGGCAGAACCCCTGAGTTTACTGATTCATTAAAAATTCTTGCTAATGGGCTTGCAATTTCATGTGCCAGTTCCTTTAATATTCTTGGATGAAGATTATCTGGGCCCCCGATTTAGTCCCATTAAGCTGTTCGAGTTTGGCTTCTATCTCGGATGTGGTAATATCTACCTCCATATCCTCATTCCCATTTATTATCTTGAAGAACCTCAGTTACTGCACAAAGCGAGTAACCTTCTCCTCTTCTTCAAGAGCTGTCCCTGTGGGTGCTCCTCTTCAGGTGACTGTAGAGCAGTGCCCCTCCGAAGGCAGGAGTGACTTTGGATTCGTTTGAGTCATTGAGGTGAGTCCGGTTAGGCCCACTATGGCATCGGCCCTGGAGTTGTGAGCGATTGCGTAGTGCTTAGTGAATGTGTGGACAGAGGCCCAAGTGGCCGCCTTACAAATCTCTAGTATTGGAACGTTATGTAGGAACACTCTCGAGGTTGAAACAGATTGAGTAGAATGCGCTCTAATGTGCACAGGAGGGGCTGTACTCCAACTGCAAGAGCAATTCTGAATGCATGTGGAGATCCATTTAGACAATCTCTGAGTGGATATTGTGTCTCCTTTTGAACGCTCGGTAGTAGAGACAAAAAGTCTAGGGGATTTCCAGAAAGGTTTGGTCCTTTCAAGGTAAAACACTAGCACACGCCTAACGTCCAACGTGTGCAGGATAGCTTTTGTTGGAGTACTGTGAGGCTTAGGATAGAATGTAGGAAGATGGATTGTTTGGTTCATGTGAAAGACTGATGTTACTTTTGGTAGGAATTTTGGGTATGGATGTAGCGTGACCTTGTCTTTAAGGAATATTGTGTAGGGAGGATCAGCCAGGAGTGCCCCAATCTCACTCACCTGTCTGGCAGAAGTAATAGCGACCAGAAAGGCCACTTTCATGGATAAATGTAGCAGGGAGCAGGTGCTGCTAAGGGTTTGAATGGAAATGCCTGACCAGATCACACCACCAGATTGAGGTCCCAGGCAGGGGTAGGTTGGCGACCTTCTGGGTAGATGTTCTGGAGACCGGTGAGGTAGCGTTTAGTGATTGGGTGTGCAAAGATCGAGGTACCATCGATTTCATGATGGAAGGCAGTAATGGCCACCAGATGGACTTTGATTGAGCTTGTTGCTAAACCCGAACGTTTCAACTCCAGCAGGTATTCCAGCACTAATGGTCGTGGTGCTGTAGGGGCTGTCAAGTGTTTTTCTTGACACCAGGAGGAGAACTTCTTCCATTTTTGGAGGTAAGTATTATGCGTGGTCACCGTTATGCTGTTTAGTAACACGTTCAACTTGTTCCAAGCAGGCTAGTTCATCATAATGGAGCCATGTAGGAGCCATGCTTGTAGATGGAGTATCTCCCGATTTGGGTGAAGGGTGCGACCGTTGTGCTGCGACAGTAGGTCCGGACAATGAGGGAGAGCTTGAGGGGCACATGTTGCCATGAGCATCAGGTAAGGGTACCATGCCTGTCTGGGCCATGTCGGGATTATGGGGATAACCTTGGCCATGTCTGTTCGTATCTTGTGTATCACATGTGAGATCAGTGGAATCAGTGGGAATGCATACATGAGTTGTGCATCCCATTTGATGAGAAAGGCGTCCCCCAGTGATCGGGGTCCCATTGCCACTCTCGAGCAGAACATTGCACATTTGCGGGTTGTTGGTGATACGAACAAGTCAATGAGGGGAGTGCCCCACTGGTGTAAAATGGATCTCAAAACTCCCCCCTTCATCTCCCATTCGTGGTCTCGGGAGAAGTACCCACTGAGCGTGTCTGCCATCGCATTCTGACAGCTGGGCATATAGGAGGCCGAAATGTATATGGTGTGTTGTATGCACTGTGACCTTCTGTACCTTGGGGGAGTGCCCTGTAACCCCCATATTCCTCATTTATATACAATTGTGATCTTGCATATAAAGCAGGCCATGTAAGGCATCGGGGAAAAGGTTATGATCTGCTGAAAGTCATTTCTCTATCCATATGTGTGTATCATTAATGCATATAAAGTTATGAGAATTGTGTTGTATGGTTGTTACTAAAGCATGCTGTAAGTTGGGGAATCAGCCAGATATTAGCTTCCTAGAAACAACAGCAAGGAAAGTAACCAACACCCGGGCGGGGTGTGAAACAACCATCAACAGCCATTGTCCAGCAAGGGAGCTACATTGCAATGACTCACCTGCATGAGTCCACACCAGGGGAACTGCCCAACCTTGCCTGGAGACTCAGCAATACCCCCCGGACGTGCTTGGACTTGTGTTCTCCAAGCACATGGTCTGAGGGTATAAAACAGACATAGTGGTCACATGCTTGGCCTTTCTCCTGCCCCCACCTATGCTGCAAGCAACAAGGACACGGAGAAGCAGGCCCGGGCAGAACAGTCAATGGGCCCCCTAGAAAGGGATGGCTGAGGTTTGAGTCATGCAGGCTGGAGCTGGACCACATGCGGCAGCTGGTGAACGCATGCACAAGCCACGGCCATGGTCCCCCTGACATTCGGGCGGTGCTGCACCTGCGCTGGCTGGTGCCCAGCGAGCTGCTGGCTACACTGCTGGGCACACTCTTCTGGCATGGCCAGGGCTTCCACATGCCCGCCCGGCTGCCTTCGCCACTGCCAGTACCACCCCGCATAGGCGCTAACTCCATGGGTGCTCTGGGGATGGAGCGCCCAGGGCAAAAAAATAGTGGGTGCTGAGCATCCACCAGCAGCCCCCATACCAGAACCTCCCCCTCCCTCCAGCGCCTCCTGCCCACTGGCTGGCCCTCCGATCAGTGTCTCCCCCTCCCTCCCAGCGCCTACCGCCTGCCGTAGATCAGCTGTTTCATGACGTCTGGAGGCACTGGCGGGGAGCGGGGGAGGAGCGAGGACGCAGTGTGCTTGGGGGAGGGGACAGAACTGGGCGGGGAAGGGGAGGGAAGAGGCTGGGCAGGGCCTTGGGGGAAGGGGCCTGGGCAAAGCCGGGGGGGGGGGGAAGCATCCCCCGGGAGATTAGAAACTATGCACCGACCCTGTGCGTGCCTACGAGTCCTGCGGCCCACCCGGGCGATTTAAAAAGGGCCCGGGGCTCCTGGCTGCAGCCACCACTACCACTTAATCCCTTAAAATCTCTTTTGTAGTCAATAAATTTGTTTAACTGTTTACCTTTACCAAACACTTTAGGCAAACTCACAGGTAATCTGCTCAGGTTTGCAAAGGCTGGTGTACGTCCACTTTCCATTGATGAAGTGGTGAACCAATTAATAAATCTGCACTGCTCATCTCGAGCAGTGCAAGATGATATATATTCCTATGGTACAAGGCTGGGAGCTGGGGAGGATCTGGCTGGTGCCTTTCTCTGTGTGATTCATGAGTGGCTCTGGGAGCATTCATGCAATCTAGCTGGGTGTGGGGCTCCACCTGCAGTTGTGCTGAGGGATAACAGCGCCTGGAGGGGTTTGCTGCTGGTCACTAGCAAGGCATTGTGAGAGACGGCCCAGGCTGGAGAGATTTAAGGGGGCACAGCAGTCCCACAGTCCCAGGCTGCACTCTGGGGATCCCCTCACATGCACCAGTTCCATAGCTTCATGGCTTCGGTACATAGCGAGTGTGAACGAGTGCCTCCTTGGTGGTTGATGTAAAACATGGATGCAATGGGGTCAGTCATAATGTGAACGGATTTGTTCTTTATATGAGATAGGAAATGCCTGCAGGCATTGCAGACCGCACGTAGCTCTAGTAGATTGATGTGTAACTGAGTCTCCACAGGAGACCATTTGACTTGAACCATGTTGATGCACATGGGCGCCCCATCCTGTCAGCGAGGCATCTGTGGTGATCACAATTGATGGGGCTTCCTGTTGGAATGGGATGCCCACACAAACATTTTCAGGTCTTGTTCACCAGTGTAGAGTCCAGGACACTGGGTGGTACTGAGTCATTTGTGTAGGCTGTGCTTGCTGGGTAAGTAGACCCGTGCTTAACCAGCCCTGGCGGTGGCCCATATGTATTCTTGCGTGTCACACCATGAACATTGTGGCTGCCATGTGCCTAACAGTACGAGCCAGTATTTGAGGGCTGACTCAGACCTCAGATAAGATTTGTCAGAGTTGTGAATCTGGTCGAGATGTGCCCCAATGAAGACCAGCCATTGGACTGGGATTAAAGTGATAGTGGTTTGGACTGTGTCCATTGTTTCTTGTTGAGTTGGTCCTTTGAGAAGGCAATCGTCCAGGTAAGGGAAGATCATTATTCCCTGTTTGCGTAAATGTGCTGCAACTACCGCTAGGATTTGGGAGAAAACTCTTGGAGCAGTAGATAGGCCGAACGGTAGTACTCTGTACTGAAAGTGTTCGTGTCCTACTGTGAATCACAGGTGTTTTCTGTGAGCGGGATGAATGGTGATATAGAAATAAGCATCTTGGAGGTCGAGGGCTGAAAACCAGTCCCCCTGTTGCAGCACTGGAAGTATCGTGCCCAGTGTGACCATTTTGAACTTTTGGGAGCATACAAACTTGTTGAGCTTCCTGAGGTCCAAGATAGATCTCCATCCCCCATTCTTCTTCTGGGTCAAGAAATAATGGGAGTAAAATCCCTTTCTCCTGTACTGTGAAGGCACTTGTTCCATGGCACCTAGTTGTAGATGTTCAATTTCTTGTCATAACAGGTCCTCATGAGAAGGGCCCCTGTAAAGGGACGGGGAGGAGGGTAGGGTAGGTGGTCAGGAGGTGAAGGGGATGGTATATCCCAAACGGATTATTTCTAAAACCCATTGGTCCAATATAATTGAGGCCCAGATGTGATAGAATGGCTGAAAGCGATGACCAAAACATGGGAATGGATTGGGAATAGGCGCTGCTTGGTGAGGGAGGCAATTTATATTGCCTCTATATAAATCCATGGTACATTGTGAATACTGCATACAGGTGTGGTCGCCCCATCTCAAAAAAGATATATTGGAATTGGAAAAGGTTCAGAAAAGGGCAACAAAAATGATTAGGGGGATGGAACAACTTCCATATGAGGAGAGATTAATAAGACTGGGACTTTTCAGCTTGGAAAAGAGAAGACTAAGGGGGATATGATAGAGGTGCATAATATCATGACTGGTGTGGAGAAAGTAAATAAGGAGGTGCTATTTACTCCTCCTCATAACACAAGAACTAGGGGGTCACCAAATGAAAATTAATAGGAAGCAGGTTTAAAATAAACAACAGGAAGTATTTCTTCACACAACGCACAGTCAACCTGTGGAACTCATTGCCAGAGGATGTTGTGAAGGCCAAGAGACTATAACAGGGTTCAAAAATGAACTAGATAAATTCATGGAGGATAGGTCCATCAACGGCTATTATCCAGGATGGTCAGGGATGGTGTCCCTAGCCTCTATTTACCAGAAGCTGGGAATGAACAACAGGGAATGGATCACTTGATGATTACCTGTTCATTCACTCTGGGGCACCTGGCATTGGCCACTGTCGGAAGACAGGATATTGGGCTAGATGGACCTTTGGTCTGACCCAGTATGACTGTTCTTATGAGGTCGTTCAGACCCTCAACCAAATCTTCAATATTGTGGTTTAGGAGAAGCCGATTGGGAAGTTGGCGCTTGGGATTGGGGTGGTCTCTGACGCTGTGAGTGTTGCAGTTGATTATCGTAAGACCATTGTTGCTGTCGATTGTTGGAGTCGTCTCTGGGTCTCTGATAAGGTTGGTACCTTCTTCTCTTTGTAGGTGGGGGTATAAATCCCCAGAATGCACAGAGTGGCCCGAGTGTCCTTCATTAAGTGGAGCACCTCGTCAGTTTTATTCAAAAACAACTTTTCTCGATCAAAATGTAGGTCATCTACTTTCGTTTGTAGTTCTCTAGGGATGCCCGAGGCCTGCAACCAGGATGCCCAGTGCATCCCTACGGCTGGGTTCTGGCTGCCATGTCCGCAATGTCTAGGGACACTTGGAGGGCTGTTCTGGCTATGAGTTGACCCTCATTTTCTCCTCGGGGAGCTCTGCTGTGAACGAACTAAGTTCCCATCGTTATCGTAATCGTATTTTGCCAACAAGGTGGAATAGTTGGCAACTCTGAATAAACTTTGTGCCTGAACAGGTTGAAACTCTTGTGTTCTTTATCCTGTGGTGTCAATCTATACTGGGTTTGCTTGCCGCATTGGTTAGCGGCATCGACTACCAAGGAGTTGGGAGGCAGATGGGCAAAGAGGAAGCCTGCCCTTTTTGCGGGGACATAATACTTTCTATCTGCCCTTTTGCACACTGGGGGAATTGAGGCCGGTGTCTGCCAGACTGTTTCCGCTGGTTCCAAGAGGGCATCATTGACGGGAAGAATTATCTTGGAGGTAGATGACGATTGTAATATTTGTACCAACATGTGCTGGTTCATCTGCGCTTCCTTCAATGGGATATCCTGGCTTTGGGCAACCCGTTTAAACAGTTCCTGGAACTGTTTGAAATCGTCTGCCGAAGTAGGCAGTGGTGGCATAATCACCTCATCTGGGGAAGAGGAAGAATTGTGTGTAGGAGACGTAGCCTCCTGGTCTGTGCCCATTTCCATGTCATCCCCAACTTCCTGAGCCTCTGTGGGCTGCGGGGTGGGAGATGCTGGGTGGGACCGTAGTTTGCCTCTATGAGCTGTGGGTGGCCTGAAGTGTGGACCCCAGTAAGTTGCCCGGGGTTCCCAGTGTGCCCATTGTGTGGGGAAGGCCATTGGAGGGTACATCCATAGGGGTCCACACCATGGTTGAGCTGTCTGGTGGTATCTTGGCCCCATATGGCTCCAAGGTGGTCGGTGTGCTTTCAGTGAGGAATGGTGCTGTGAGGTGCTTTGCTCCTGCATTTCATCACTGTTTTTGCTAGAAAAATGTGCCATATCATGAGAGCTGTTGGGATCTCCTCCATAGCCTGTAGGGGGAGCCCTCGGTACTGAGTATCAGGGAGTGAGGTGCCGACGATATCATCAAGTCTCTCTGTTGCAGCAGAGACTGTGTTGGTGCCGATGCCTGGACCATCAGTGCCGTGGGGTCCGCTCTCACCGGTGTCGACTGATGCTGTGAATGTTTGGTCGGTGTGGTCTTGGTTTCCTCCACCGGTGCTGACTGTGCTGTCGGTGTCGGGGGCAGAGGCATGATACCGGAGGAGAAACTCGGTGACAAGTCCCTTATGGGTGAACTCGGTGCCATGGAGGAGGCATGTCTTTGTCTGTGCCTCGACTCCGTCTCCTTTGCTCAGGCCTTGGTGATGCTGGAGGTCCCCGGAGCATCGTAGCTGCTCACCTGAGCATATGTCGGCATCGGGGGTAGAGACCTAGCAGGAGACTGCTGATGTTTTTGCAGTGCTCTCTGAGGAGAACTCTAAGCCCTCTTTGGTCTTTTAGAAGGCACGTCTCCTTTTTCAGTTGGAGGAGTGCCCGGAGAGGCAGTCTGCTTGCCCAAGTCGGGTTGTAGGGATTTTTCCATTAAATCGTTTTTAGCCTGAGAACCTGGTCACATCAGGCTCTGGCTTTCAAATTGCTACAATGGGCACATTTTGGGGGGATATGCGCCTCCCCCCAGACAGCATACGCACAATGAGTGTCAGTCTGAAACGGGCAGAGCTTTGCGGCAGGAGCAGCAGCATTTGAAGCCTAGGGAGTCAGGCATCTTAACAGCGAACCGCCCCCTGCGGGGAGATAGCTAAAGAAACGAAGCCATTTTTTTTTCAATAAAACTAACACTAACTATAACTTTCGAACTAACAAGCTATTTAAAATATTTTTCTAACTGGGAAGAGTGCCAACACTGCCTCAGAGCTCCGTCTTCAGCCGAGGATGGTTGAGAAGGAACTGGAGGGCTCGGGTTGTGTGCGCACTAGAAGTGGCACCAATCGCACTGCAAGACGCTTACTGTGCATGTGTGACCCGTGCGGACACTGCTACCGTAAATCTCCAATCGACGGCACTGGGACGCACCGACACCTAAAGTGGAGCACTCACAGGGGCAGCACTCGAAGAACTTTGGGTGGCAAGAGGAAGGAGCCCATTATAACAGGCTAGCACTGCATCGTCTCCCCCAGACTGGGAACCCTGGTGGCTTTGGTGGGAGGTGTGTCCATTAGAAACTGCACCCAACAAAGCGTTATTTTTCAGAGGGGCTGCATGGATCTACCTTCTGCTTCCTCAGATCCTTCCTGCGAACCCCTTCTGCCACGAACCTTTTCTACACGAGTGTTCACATTGATCTCCCCACACCCTCCTGTGCTTGACTTGTCCTGCCTGTGTTGAGTTTTTCAGCAAGACCTCATCATATTATGTACAGTGCCACGTCCATTTAAGGTGCTCCCCCACTACTAGTGCAGTTGCTTGGTAACTAGCATTGCATAATGGTAATTAAGCACTACTCACGGGTTTTGGCACAACCCTCTAGTCTTTCATCCTACCACCAGGGACAGCTAAGGACATGCAGCATTACAGCTCCCCTCTACCAGGAAACAGGAAAAAAGGAACCATGGCCCAGTCCATCCCTTCTCTGCCGCCAGAGAAGATGGCAAAGAGCATTGAAATGGGAGAAGGAAGTGCCAGGCTGGATGGCAGCACCTCTCCTTCAGGGGGCGGAGGGCAGGATGGGAGAAGAGAATTACTAGGGAGGGTGTGATAAATAAAGTGGGGGGATAGCGCTCTTTGATGGGCACCCAGCCAGCCAGTTAGCTGTAAAATCCCTCTTAGTAGCTGTTCTTTACTTGCTTTACCTGTAAAGGGTTAAAAAGTCCCTTTAAAGAAAAGGGTAAAAGTAAAGAAAAAAAAAAGTGGGCACCTGACCAAAAGAACCAATGGGAAGGTAGAACTTTTTAAAATTGGGAAAGAAACTTTCCCTTTGTCGGTTATTCTCTGGGCTGGAGGGACAGAGCAGCCATGCTATAAGCCAGATAAATCATCAGATCATGCCTAGAACTACTTATCTGAACTCCAAATGTGTAAGTAGATCAGAATGTTTAGCTAGACACGATCAGGGTTATTTCTTTTATTTCTTATTGGCTTGTGGACTCCTCTGTGCTAACCCCAGATGTTTTTGTTTGCTTGTAACCTTTAAGCTGAACCCCCAAGAAAGCTATTTTGGGTGCTTGATTCTTGGAATTGCTCTTTTAAAATCTAGCAAAAGCCTAAATTCCAGATGTACTTTCTTTTTGTTTTTAATAAAATTTACCTTTTTTTAAGAACAGGATTGGATTTTTGGTGTCCTAAGAGGGTTGTGCATGTTGTTTGATTAGCTGGTAGCCACAGCTAATTTCCTTTGTTTTCTTTCTCAGCTCTTCCCCGGAGGGGGTGTGAAAGGGCTTGAGGGTACCCCACAGGGAGGAATTCCCAAGTGCTCCTTCCTGGGTTCCAAAGGGGTGGTGGTGTTTTTTGCATTTGGGTAGTGGCAGCATTTGCCAAGCCAAGGTCAGAGAGAAGCTGTAACCTTGGGAGTTTAATACAATCCTGGAGTGGCCAGTATTAATTTTTAAAATCCTTGTGGGCCCCACTTCTACACTCGGAGTGACAGAGTTGGGATTCAGCCTTGACAGAGGGGCTTGCCTCTCTCACTTTCTCCCACCTATCAGCAGATGGAGGAAGCAGCTTTACCTAGCGACCCTAGGAGGGAAGGAGGCATTCCTGGATGAGAAAAGATCTAGAACTTTATGAGCAAGTGTGGAGAACACCGTGATTGTTGCTTTCTGCTCCTCAGGAATGGAAATCAGTTCCCCCGCTCCCAGGAATCTCAGCGCAGAGACACTTGTCCTGCTTGGGACTCTGGTACTTGGTTCACCCATAAGCAAGGAAGCAGAGTGATGTACCCTCTTGCAACAGCAGATGATTACCAAACCTTCCTGAGAAGATACATAGAACTTCAGCACCCTTAGCGCCTAGAGGCCATCACCCCAGCCCATGGAGAAACAGGGATATGGAATTGGATGTTCACCTTCCGGATGACTGCTGATGAGAGATGGAATGTCAGCTCAGGGAAGAGCTGAAGACAGAGACGGAGTCGGGGCCTGGGAGATAAAGTGAGCCCAATTCTTACATCTGTCTGGGCAGATGTCACTGCAGCTAAAATTGCCACCTTAAACAAAGACAGCTTGAGGGCTTAAAGGGGGTGTAGGAATGTGAGAGTATGGACAGAATTAGAGACTGTTCTATACAACTGACAAAAGGATTTGGCCTGTGGTCAGCCTGACTCAGTTACGATGCTCTCCCTGGGACTGTGGAACGATGCAGTGATGGCCGTGCGTGTGGAAAGACCCTGTGAAATCAGCAGAGATTAAGGGTTTAATCTCCTCTCAACAGAGTTAAATGCAAAAACCTTGTCTACATGATCACATCAAGTCAGAAGTCAGGCACTGAAATTAAGGTTTCCATGGTAACCTTGGCTCCCCCCAGGCTGGACATATGGAGTATTCTGATTTAGTCGTTATGCTGAGAAACTTACACCTTAACCTACCCAGAGCCAGAATCTGCACTCTGGCTGCACTATTCCAGTTTGGTTTTGATGTGAGGTGCACAGAGGTAAGTGGGCAAAATTGGGTCCTGTGTGTACAGTGCAGGCAAGAGTTCAGTCTTTGAGAACATTCTCTGTTTTTCTTAGCTTTGAGTTTTACAATCGTAACCGTCTTCACAATGACCTGGGGAGCCCAGGCTCTCTGGGGGAGAGATTCAGTTCAGGTGGAGGAGGATACAAGGTACAGGAAAACTGGATTTATCTTGGTAAACAAAGAAAATTAAAGCAAGTCACTAAAAATGTTTTCCTGGCACCCTCTCCTTCCCCCTTTACCTTAAACTCTTAAGGGTTGCATCTACTCACATAGCTTTAACCATGAACCCTGTGCTGAAGACATTGATCTACCTCTCCACGTCTGACCTATCTCCCACCATCTACCCCTGCATCTTGGCATGTCTCTCTGATGCACCACATTGGGTACCTTGCCATCAACTTCAACTAACATGAGCCAAACTGAGCTCCATGTCTAACCTCTTCAGAGCAGGACTATCGTCGTGTGTGTGTTCGTAGGGCCAGCAGCACAATGGGCTGGGGCTTGTGTAATGCAAACAACAAACATCACCTGAATGGAGACCTCGTGAAAACAACTCAAAGATGAAACCTTATTGCAAGTTCAAGAAAATTAGCATCCCAGTGGTACAGTCCAACCTTCAGCTGCTAATAGGATTCCATGTCTGACCATGCTTTAGAGTGCACGTTTGCTCTCCTATTTTATCTATCACCATTCATTCCAGAGTGCTTTATAAGTTCCACAGGGATCACTTCCTCTCCTATGGAAAAAAAGAGAAGAATGAGGGAGGATTTGATAGCAGCCTTTAAATACCTGCAGGGGAGTTCCAAAGGGGATGGAGCTCGGCTGTTCTCAGTGGTGGCAGATGACAGAACCAGGAGTAATGGTCTCAAGTTGCAGTGGGGGAGGTTTAGGTTGGATATTAGGAAAAACTATTTCACTAGGAGGGTGGTGAAGCACTGGAATGGGTTACCTAGGGAGGTGGTGGAATCTCCATCCTTAGAGGTTATTAAGGCCCGGCTTGACAAAGCCCTGGCTGAGATGATTTAGTTGGGGTTGTGTCACAATGTGTGGGAGAGTCAGGGCCCCGCAACCCCAACCTGTGATTCACCGTGACTCTCAGTCAGCCAGTAAAGCGGAAGGTTTATTAGATGACAGGAACACAGTCCCAAACAGAGCCTGTAGGTACAACCAGGACCCCTCACTCAAGTCCCCAGGGGCGTAGGGAGCTTATCCCTCAGCTTTGGGGTTCCCTCCGTTTCCCTAGAGAAAGCCAAGTCCACAGATCAACTGCTTCTGACAGGCATAATCCTGTATGTCCAGCACGGCTAGCTGGGGCATTTCCTAGGTGCACACTAAAAGAACTGGGGGAAGAGGGATTTAATTCAGTCACAGGCTAGCGAGTGTCTTCTGGACCAACATGGGCCACTGCACCTTGTTAGCGTGGAACAATCCTGTCAGCAATACAGCTTCTTGGTGGGGGTTCCCCAGCTGGCCTCCCAACACAAGCACCAGGCACACTAGACTTCAGAGGGGAAGGGCTATGTTCACGCTACTCCTGAAGCTGAATTCGCCATAGTATCATGAATGTTTAGAAGGTGCTCAGCATTGATCCTCATCTTCCCCGTGAGAGAGAACGAGCATCCTCTCCCTACAGGGGGAGAACTGAGACTCTGATTAATGCAGCAAAGACAAGAACTGAACCCTGATCTCGGATCCCAGTCCAGTTCATTAACCACAAGGCCAGCTTTCCTCAAAGCTGCTTCAACGGTGTGTATGTGCATATGAGAGAGAGAGTGAGAGTGCGAGTGTGTGTATGTGTGTGGTTGCGGGGTGGGGGTGGGGAGTCTCTATAGCCCCTTTTCTCTTTAGAGGAATGTTTAGGAAAGCAATGACTACCATTATTGTTCTTTGTTCCAGCCATTCCAGTGCTGACTGTGTTTTGGGCTGAGAAATCCAGGCCCTCAGGAACATACAAGGGACCATGTCAGTCAAATTTGGGCCAATGATTGGGTTTGGGAAAAATCTCAAAATCCCGCCCCCCCCAATAAATAAAATAAAATTTGACAGAGGCCAGTAGAATGTTTTGATGAGATTTACAGAGATGGTGCAGCCTTGTGCTAGCTGGAAAGTGAAACCATCTAGGAAGTTTCCATCCAGGAACAAAATCAATGACTATTATTATTGGCCCAGGTGACACAAATGTAATACTTGAACAAACCATAGAAGGGGAGAAGAATTCAGATTATTTAAAGTTTTCAACTTGAACAATCTTCTTCCGGTGTTTACTAAACACACAAGGAATTTTTTTTTAAGCTATGGTTTGTCCCTGACAGGATCCCTTTAAGGAAACAGCTGCTAAGTCATCAGGAAGGTTTGAGAGCACTCGCCTCTTGTGAAACTGTCCTGGAAGGTCATGCAGTCTCCTGAGTTCAAGCAAGTGTTGCAATGGTTAAGCTGTGTACATAAGAAAGGTGCAAAGGCAGTTGTGTACAATAGAGAGCTTTATAGTCAGAATGGAGTGCACTAGGTTTTCCAGTGCAAAATGGAACATGATCCAAAATCTTTACAGAGCAGAAGCACTTTCAAAAACACTTGGCCAGCTGTAGCACAAATGTCGTGTTTCCTTTTTGGAGCAGAGGCTGCAAACTGGTTTGCAATCTGGTATTCCTCCCTATTGTGTGAAGTTTGAAATGTTCCATGCAAATTCTCCAAAGTGTCACATGAAACAAAACGCTTTGACCAGGCAATTGCTACTGGAAAACGTACCTGAAATGATACTCCGCTCATGCAGCAAGACCCCCGTTTGTTGTATATAGAAAGTTACAAGTGCATTTCTCAGGAAAAAAATGGAGCAACGGTCTATAGTTCAAGGCAACTCTGAAGTGGAGGATGGATCCAAAGCAGTATCCCACTGATTGGGGAAGTGGAAGGAAACCCGAGTTTGGATTTCATCTAGTTTCCTTCAGACAGTCCACCTTTCACAACTAAAAAGATAAAAACAACCCACACGCAATAGGGCTATTTAATAAATGCACAAAAATGTGAATGGGCTTCCCAGGGCTGAGCCTCAGAGGGAAAACAACACAATAGGGTACTGAGTATTAACAAGTATCAGGGGGTAGCTGTGTTAGTCTGCATCCACAAAAACAACGAGGAGTCCGGTGGCACCTTAAAGACTAACAGATTTATTTGGGCATAAGCTTTCATGGGTAAAAAACCCACTTCTTCAAATGCAACTGAACAAATGGGTTTTTACCCACGAAAGCTTATGCCCAATAGATCTGTTAGTCTTTAAGGTGCCACCGGACTCCTTGTTTTTGAGTATTAACAGACCCTTTAAAGGATTGGGGGGGGGGGGGGGGGGGCACTCACCAAGACAGTGGAAGGCATGAATGGCAGGGCAAAGGTGTCAATAACCATCCATGACCTATGCCGCTGAGCATACACTGATACATGGTTCTTTGATATCAGAGCCAAAATGAAAAGGCTTTCAAAGCTCATGTGACAAGAGGAGGTTCTGCACTCTACTCTGGGCAAGGAAGTGCCCCGCACTAACTGCTAGGTGGCCTAGTAAACCTGGCTTTCCGTGTCTGCAGAACTTGAGGGACACTCTCCCCAGCCCGAGTGGTTTCCCCATTCGGTGCAGAAGCAGCCTTTGTTTTACAGCATGCCCTGAGAAGCGAACGCCTTGCCCTGCTAACGCATTTCTGTAAACTCTCTTGAAATACTGGTATCTCCATTTCCATTCGGCAGTCATGTCCCTGAGAGGTGCTGTAGGGCTGAGTTGCTAGTGTATTCAAAGTCAAGGCTGGGGTGTCAAGGGGTGTTTAAGGGAAAGTGTCAATTTAGTTTCTTTTCTAAGATAACTTTGCATTGTCTTCCCAACTGCACAGCGGCTTACATGTAGTGCCAGAGACAATGGGGCCATGGGAATCCATGAGGCTACATGGATTCCAAAAGCAGCACCACTGAGTTAATTATGCTGCTGTGCAGAAATATCCCCAAATTATACTCTCTTATTTCAGGCCCTGCAGCTGCTTCATTAAGAGCTGTACAAGACGATATTTTGCTAATTTAAAGCTTGTCAATTGCCTTATGGGGCAAAGGCCAATAACACCTTTCTCATTAAAAAAATAGGAAGGATAAAAAGTTAAAGACTTGATTATTCACAAGGTGACAGCACGATGCATTCAGATGGCATGTTTTGCTGCATTCATTTATTTATTAAAACTGGAATTTCAGGGGTGCAGCAGTGGAATATGGTGGGGGTGGGAGCAGGTCCACTCACCTTTCCCTCCCCACACCATGCCAACTACCAGATTGAAACTCTCTGGAAAAAGGAAAGAGGGCTAGATATTGGTAGGGGGAAATGATAACTCATTGCCACCATACCATACCATGACCTTTAACCTTCAAACCTTCCTCAAGTATACCACGGCTGTGTTTTCCTTCCACATAATGACTGCACCAGAACAGCGCACACAGATGTAAAGCTTTTTTGTTCCACCATCTCTGTTTCGATAGTACTTATGGTAGACAGCCAAAGCTTTACACATCTGTACCCATCCTGGCGTGGCTCGTATGGAGAGCTGGTGGCAGCCACCAATGGAGTCCGCTGATTGTACACATTGCAGGCCTACAGCTCCTCGTAGTCCCCGCCCCCTTGCTGCTTGCTGGCGCTGGCTCCTCCTCCCAGAAAGGCCTCCAGTTCATCTATCTCATTGTTTTTCTCCTTGCTTCTTTTTTTCTTTTTCTTCTTCTCCTCATCTTTGCTCTCCTCCTTCTCCTTGCACTTCTTGTGTTTGCTTTTCTTCTTCATAGACTTCTCTTCTTCCTGCAAGATGAGAAGGCAATTAAGAAAGCTTTTTTCTAATGGCACCAGTAACCCATCATGCATCATCCGGAAGGGATAGCTCAGTGGTTTGAGCATTGGCCTGCTAAACCCAGGGTTGTGAGTTCAATCCTTGAGGGGGCCACTTAGGGATCTGGGGCAAAATTGGTCCTGCTAGTGAAGGCAGGTGGCTGGACTCGATGACCCTTCGGGGTCCCTTCCAGCTCTATGAGATAGGTATATCTCCATATAGTTATTTACCTATCGCGGGAATTTTATATGGAAGGAATAAAGTCCAATATCTAGGAGGGATGGGGTTAGTGATGTCGGAACCGTCTGCCATTATAGACTGGGAGCATGACACGCAATGTTTGGTTTACACTAGCCATCCTGTCAGATAAGGATGGCTAGTCAGAATGCCAACAAGTTTAGAGAGAGAAGGTGGGTGTGGTAATATCTTTTATTAGATCAACTTCCATTGGTGAGAGACAAGCTTTTGAGCTACACAGAGCTGGGAAAGTTTAGAACTGATGCACCTCATTGAAAAACAAATCTGCTGATGATCTCTGGTTAGCTCTTAAGATTTATTCTTTCTTGGACACTGCTGAATTGAGAGAGAATTTTGTTGCTAGATAGCACATATGCTGTCTGTTCTATATGCATGCTCTGTACAATCAAATCCTGTACTACATTACATCTCTGATTTTAACTTTTAAACTTAAGTTTTACAAGTTTCCTTGTAAGTTGGAAAGTGGCTAATAGCCTGGAGACTTGGGGACTGCAGATCCCCTTGCCTCTCCGGGGTTGGAATATGGAAGAGAAACCAGTCACTAACAGAGCCAGCCACAATTCCCTGTAGCATGCCAGCCCCCCTCTGGCTGACTGGCAGAGAACATGCTGATGGAGTCTACACCAGGGAATGAAGCTGTACCTCTTTGCTCTTCTTTTTCTTCTTCTTTTTCTCCTTGGAAGGATGTTTTTCTTTATCTGTTCAAACAAAAAACCCAAAAAGTTGTTTTCTCTAGCAAAATTAAATGGCTAATGATGCATTTTCCACAAGAAAGACCTGCTCTCCTTCTGCTAAGGAGGACACTGTATATGGTGCATTAGAGCTGAATGGAGGGGAGATCCTGATTCACAACACCAAACTGCATGGCACTGAGAAACTAGCTTCTTGCCCAGGAATCATGCTTTGGCATGATGTTAGCTACAAATGTGGGGTTGTTCTTTACTTTACAATTATAAAGCTTTGTCCATTACTAATTCAAATATAATTGACAAGTACTTGTTGACTGGGGTCACCTAAATGGAACCTCAACAGATCCAATCACTACTTTCCTCCGGGAAAAGCCTGAGCAAACTGATAAATCCTACCCACCTGGCCTACAGGTCAGACAAACTCACAGTTAAATTCCCTAGTAAAAGGGCAGCTGCTGAGAACATACTGCCTCGAGCCCTTCAGTTCAACTCTAGGGTCTGTTGACAGAAGCATCCCAGCTGATCTGGACTACCACAATAGGGCACAAGAAGATGAAGGCAGCTAGCCAGCTGAGTTCGCCAGTGAAGGAAGGCAGGTGTGACACTCAGTCTAGACACCCAAGGGGAAAACAGGGTGTCTGAACCCCCAAAGAATAAGCAACTGAATCAACTGATTTATAGTAAATAATACTGTATATCAGGGTGGCCAAACTTACTGACTTGCCGAGCCGCATACAACAATCTTCAGAAGTTCGAGAGCCAGGGGACACCTTGGGAGGTGCCTGCCAGGCCTCCAGCCCTGCTCCTGCTGAAGCCCCAAGCCCCAGCAAGAGCGCCCTGTGGGGCTAAAGCCTCGAGTCCTCCCTCCCCACTACACAGAAGCTCCTATCCCACCACCCTGCTGAAAGGTCGAGGTCCCAAGCTCCCACCACCAAGTCTGATAGGTGGAGAATGGAGGTGGGAGGGGTGGGGGCGCTGCGAGCCGCACTTTAACTGTAAAAGAGTCGCATGCAGCTCACGAGCCAGTTTGGCCACCCCTGCTGTATACAAAGTGTATTGAGTAAGATCTTATGAAAGCGGATGACACACTGATCAATATCACTGTGAAATGTCAGTATTAACCCGATATGAGGCATTATGAATAATATGCTTTAAAGTCTGCGACCAAACCAAGGGAGAAATAGCTTCTCTTCCTGACAGGTGGGAAGGCAGCTGTCTCCCTGTGGAAGCATTGTGGAAGCAAAACAATGGAAACCCCATTTACATACAAGTCAACAGGGGGATGGAAAGTCAGTAAGACGAGAAAACCAGCAGAGGCCATCCCAACTCCTGGGGACAAATCAATGCGTTTTGGGAAATAGAAGGAAAGGCAAAATGCCATTTTGTTATCCATCACTTGGAGGACGAAGTGGCCAGCACCCTCTAGTTCCGTGAACACTCGGGCTGGAGATGCTGGTGGTGTGATGTAAGTGAGAAAGCTGCTTAGGCAAAGATTGTAGCTTGCTAAAGTTACGTCTTAGCCACTGGAAAGTGGGTTATTTTTGTTTTGTTTGTATCCAGACCTGTCTCTTCCCTTGCTTAGTATCACTTCAATCTCTGTTCTTTATTATTAAACTTATTCTGAGTTTTACTATAAACCAGCTCAGTGCTCTGTATTAAAGCGAGGTGTAGGTCCCCAGCTAGTCTAGCAGGCTGGAGTGTGCACTGTCTCTTTACAGGCAGCAGACTTGGTCATTTCTGGCAGTGTCCAGTAACAGACTGGACACTGCAGGGAGACGTCTCTGGGGAACTTGGGTTTCACTGAATGTTACCTGCAACGCAAAGGTTAGGTTGGCAGGATCTCAAAGAATTTGCTGGTGAGGCAGACAGTGGTGTGGCAAGGAGCAGACACACAGTTCAAGCTCCAGCAAAGCTCTCTCTTGCTCAGGCAGAGAGGTTTCCGGGCTCCCTGAGGAGAGAGTCACAGTAGGGCTGTGTGATTCTCTCCCCACACTTTCCTTAACTTACAAATACTCTACAAGGCAGAACCCACAATGGGAGGAAAACTGCGCATTGCCAACACCACTGCTAGCTCTTCCTCTGCCTGCCCTTGGGGGCCTCTCCTGCCAGACTGGCATTCTGAACCTGGAGACTTCCACCCAGGCCCTGGTCTTGACTTGCTTGGAATGCAGCCTGCAAGCCCCTGCTGACGAAAGCCAGGCAGCAGGAACCAGCTGGTGTTAGGCGTGTCTGGCGGTGAAGTCTATCAGGAAGCAGGGAAGAGACCTGAGGGAGGTGGCGGCTCATCTGCATAGCATCCGGGAGCACCAGGACTTTATCGACAGGATACTCATGGAAACATCTGGGATAGAGGATGCTCGCCAACTACCTACGACAACAGTGGCACCAAAGGAGGAAGGAGGACTGTCTGCTCGCCCCCTTGGGCAGTAGGTTGTGTTCCACCCCACCCATCCATTAAGAGCAAGAACTAGTATACTGTACTTGCAATAGGAGGTGAGGAGCAGACCCCAATGGCTGAAGAGGACCCACCTGCTCCCAAGACTGGAAGGTTCATGGTCACTGCACCTAAGAGGAGGATGTGTAGGGTGCTGGTGGTCAGAGACTTCCTTCTGAGGGGGATAAAGGCATCCACCTGCCAACCTGACAATGTCCCCGCATGCATGTTGCCTGCCTGGAGCCCAGATCTGAGGTGTTATGGAAAGGTTGCCGAGGTGCATCCATCCCTCTGGGTACTAATGAAACTGCCAGGTGTGACCCTGAGCAGATCAGCAGTGACTACAGGTCTCTTGGAGCAAGGGTGAAGCGGTTGGGGGAGAGGGGGCACAATTGTTGTACTGGAGTTAGGACAGATTCTGTGTGTTGATTTGTGGCCCTAGGGAGTGAAAAAGAGATGGTCTGTCGAGTGATGTGTAATGTTTCCGTCTGGGTAGGGCCTTTGAGTCGGCAATCGTCTAAGTATGGGAATATCGGTATTCCCTGTCTGCACAAGTGAGTAGCTACCACCACTAGGGTTTTGGTAAAGACTCGTGGGGCCCTCGACAGTCCGAATGGTAGTACTCTGTATTGGAAGTGATCTTATCCCACTGTGAATCGTAGGAATCGTCTGTGAGCAGGATAGATGGTAATGTGAAAATAAGGACCTTGTTGATCGAGGGCTGAGAACCAGTCCCCCTCTTCCAGCACAGGGATGGTAGAATTCAGTGTGACCATTTTGAATCTGTGGGTACGCACATATTTGTTGAGTTTTCTGAGATCGAGTATGGGTCTCCAACCTCCGTTTTTCTTTTGAGTCAGGAAATAATGGGAATAAAATCCCTTCCCTCTGTGTTGTGTTGGAATTTGTTCCACAGCCCCTAACTGTAGAAGGTGATATACTTCTTGGCTCAACAGGTGCTCGTGAGAAGGATCCCTGAAGGAGGAGCACAGGGAAGGGGGATGGGTAGGTGTGATGGCATAACCCCTTTGGATGATCTCCAAAACCCAGTGGTCCATGGTGACAGTGGACACATATGGTAAAATGGTCGAAGCCGATGACCAAAGATTTGGTTTGCTTGTTCTTGTGACGCTGGTCGTCACGGGAGGTCGGTCAGACCCTTGACCAACGCTTCAAAATTGTATCTTGTTTGGTGATAAATATTGTTTAAAAAGTTGACCGGTTAACCAATTAAAGGGAAAGGGGCAGGGGCTGCTCCGGTCAGCGGGCACAAGGCCTGGGGCTGCGCCTGGGGTCGACCGGCCGGCGTGGCCTGGGGCTCTGGCCAACAGGGGCTGCGGGCCAGGGTCGGCTGGTGCGACCCGTGGCTCCGGCCAGGACTGCGACTGGGGTGGGTTGGCTGGCCGGCTGCCGTTGCCCGCGGGGCTGGGGTTGGCTGGCCGGCGCAGCTGGGGCTGTGCTGACTCACTCAGGCCTTGGGGTTAACGGTTAAGCTGGGTTAACCGGTACTATTTTACATCCCCACTGGCTAGGCAGTAATACCGCTGAAAAGGAACTGGGAGTTATAATGGATAGCAAACTGAATGAGTCAACAATGTGATGCAGTTGTGAAAAAGGCGAATATTCTGGAGTGTATTAACAGCAGTATTGTATGCAAGACACAGGAGGTAACTAAGCTGCACTTGGCACTGGCGTGGCCTTATCTGTAGTACAGTGTCCCACTCTGGGTGCCACACTTTAGGAAAGATGTTGATAAATTGGAAAGAGTCCAGAGGAGAGCAACTAAAAAAAAATAGATACTGACCTATTAGGAAAGGTTAAAAAACATGGGCACGTTTAGTGTTGAGAAAAGACAACTCAGGGGTGACCTGATAATCTTCAAATATGTTAAGGGCTGTTATAAAGAGGATGGTGATTTATTTGTTCTCCATGTCCACTGAAGGTAGGTAGGACAAGAAGTAATGGGCTTAATCTACAACCAGGGAGATTTAGGTTAGATATTAGGAAAAACTTTCTGACTATAAGTGTAGTTAAACTCTGGAACAGGTTTCCAAGGGAGGCTGTGGAATCCCATCATTGGAGGTTTTTAAGAAGAGGTTGAACAAACTCCTGTCAGGGATGGTCTGATCCCACCTCAATGCAGGGGGTGGACTTGATGACTTTGAGGTTTCTTCTAGCCCAACATTTCTATGATAAGTTGTAAAGCAGTCTCTAAGCTAGCCAGGACCCAAAACACTTATGGTTTTAGTTAGCCAAAGCTACACCTTGAATTGCACCTGGAAATGACTTGGAAACCAGCGCAGACTTCAAAAATTAACAAGTCTTCTGCATCTATCACTGCCAAGGAGGCCAATCCTGCATTAGCTGAAGCTTCTGAGTGGTTGTCAAGGGCAGTTCATGTAAAGTGTATCTGTGGTAATCTGGCCGACCCAAAGGTCTGGATAACAGTGTCAAGACCTACATTAAGGAGGTCAGCTTTTGCAAACAGGAGCTGCTAACAGGGAGTTTCGCAAGGGAGTTCTCCAGGTGAAGGAGGAGCAAATACAGGACCCTTGGGGTAAGTGACTGTCTGTCTGTAGTGTGTGTTTGTTTGTGTTTGGGGGTTACTTGCTGTGTGCTGAGCTTGTGTTTGTCAGTCTGTTTGGTTGTTTGGAGGACCGTGTGCTGTGGCTGGCAGTTGGAAGCTGTGAGCTTCAAAGGAAGGTCTGAAAGCTAGAAGCCTCTGGTAATTGGCTGAGCCTTAATCAGTGGGCGGGGCATTCACCCAGGCCAGGGCTTTATAAAGCAGCGCACAAGCGACCAGGGAGCTTTTGC
>QXTE01000257.1:1059342-1111412 GCA_003942145.1 Platysternon megacephalum
GTCCTAGGGATGGGGGTTCCACGACCACCACTCCCAGGAGGAGGAGGAGGGTGGTGGTGGTCGGGGACTCTCTCCTCAGGGGGACTGAAGTCATCTATCTGCCGCCCCGACTGAGAAAACCGAGAGGTCTGCTGCTTGCAGGAGCTAGGATTCACGATGTGACGGAGAGACTGCCGAGACTCATCAAGCCCTCGGATCGCTACCCCTTCCTCCTTCTCCACGTGGGCACCAATGATACTGCCAAGAATGACCTTGAGTGGATCACTGCAGACTACGTGGCTCTGGGAAGAAGGATAAAGGAGTTTGAGGCGCAAGTGGTGTTCTCGTCCATCCTCCCTGTGCAGGGAAAAGGCCTGGGTAGAGACCGTCGAATTGTGGAAGTCAACGAATGGCTACGCAGGTGGTGTCGGAGAGAAGGCTTTGGATTCTTCGACCATGGGATGGTGTTCCAAGAAGGAGGAGTGCTAGGCAGAGACGGGCTCCACCTAACGAAGAGAGGGAAGAACATCTTCGCAAGCAGGCTGGCTAACCTAGTGAGGAGGGCTTTAAACTAGGTTCACCGGGGGAAGGAGACCAAAGCCCTGAGGTAAGTGGGGAAATGGGATACCGGGAGGAAGCACGAGCAGGAGAGTGCAAGAGGGGAGGACTCCTGTCTCAGACTGAGAAAGCGGGACAATCAGCGAGTTATCTTAAGTGCCTATACACAAATGCAAGAAGCCTGGGAAACAAGCAGGGAGAACTGGAAGTCCTGGCACAGTCAAGGAACTATGATGTCATTGGAATAACAGAGACTTGGTGGGATAACTCACATGACTGGAGTACTGTCATGGATGGATATAAACTGTTCAGGAAGGACAGGCAGGGCAGAAAAGGTGGGGGAGTTGCATTGTATGTAAGAGAGGAGTATGACTGCTCAGAGCTCCGGTATGAAACTGCAGAAAAACCTGAGAGTCTCTGGATTAAGTTTAGAAGTGTGAACAACAAGGGTGATGTCGTGGTGGGAGTCTGCTATAGACCACCAGACCAGGGGGATGAGGTGGACGAGGCTTTCTTCCGGCAACTAGCACAAGTTACTAGATCGCAGGCCCTGGTTCTCATGGGAGACTTTAATCACCCTGATATCTGCTGGGAGAGCAATACAGCGGTGCACAGACAATCCAGGAAGTTTTTGGAAAGTGTAGGGGACAATTTCCTGGTGCAAGTGCTGGAGGAACCAACTAGGGGCAGAGCTCTTCTAGACCTGCTGCTCACAAACCGGGAAGAATTAGTAGGGGAAGCAAAAGTGGATGGGAACCTGGGAGGCAGTGACCATGAGATGGTCGAGTTCAGGATCCTGACACAAGGAAGAAAGGAAAGCAGCAGAATACGGACCCTGGACTTCAGAAAAGCAGACTTTGACTCCCTCAGGGAACTGATGGGCAGGATCCCCTGGGAGAATAACATGAGGGGGAAAGGAGTCCAGGAGAGCTGGCTGTATTTTAAAGAATCCTTATTGAGGTTGCAGGAAAAAACCATCCCGATGTGTAGAAAGAATAGTAAATATGGCAGGCGACCAGCTTGGCTAAACAGTGAAATCCTTGCTGATCTTAAACGCAAAAAAGAAGCTTACAAGAAGTGGAAGATTGGACAAATGACCAGGGAGGAGTATAAAAATATTGCTCAGGCATGCAGGAGTGAAATCAGGAAGGCCAAATCACACTTGGAGTTGCAGCTAGCAAGAGATGTTAAGAGTAACAAGAAGGGTTTCTTCAGGTATGTTAGCAACAAGAAGAAAGTCAAGGAAAGTGTGGGCCCCTTACTGAATGAGGGAGGCAACCTAGTGACCGAGGATGTGGAAAAAGCTAATGTACTCAATGCTTTTTTTGCCTCTGTCTTCACGAACAAGGTCAGCTCCCAGACTGCTGCACTGGGCAGCACAGTATGGGGAGAAGGTGACCAGCCCTCTGTGGAGAAAGAAGTGGTTCGGGACTATTTAGAAAAACTGGACGAGCACAAGTCCATGGGGCCGGATGCGCTGCATCCGAGGGTGCTAAAGGAGTTGGCGGATGTGATTGCAGAGCCATTGGCCATTATCTTTGAAAACTCATGGCGATCGGGGGAGGTCCCGGATGACTGGAAAAAGGCTAATGTAGTGCCCATCTTTAAAAAAGGGAAGAAGGAGGATCCGGGGAACTACAGGCCAGTCAGCCTCACCTCAGTCCCTGGAAAAATCATGGAGCAGGTCCTCAAGGAATCAATTCTGAAGCACTTAGAGGAGAGGAAAGTGATCAGGAACAGTCAGCATGGATTCACCAAGGGCAAGTCATGCCTGACTAACCTAATTGCCTTCTATGAGGAGATAACTGGGTCTGTGGATGAGGGGAAAGCAGTGGATGTGTTATTCCTTGACTTTAGCAAAGCTTTTGATACGGTCTCCCACAGTATTCTTGCCGGCAAGTTAAAGAAGTATGGGCTGGATGAATGGACTATAAGGTGGATAGAAAGCTGGCTAGATCGTCGGGCTCAACGGGTAGTGATCAACGGCTCCATGTCTAGTTGGCAGCCGGTTTCAAGTGGAGTGCCCCAAGGGTCGGTCCTGGGGCCGGTTTTGTTCAATATCTTCATTAATGATCTGGAGGATGGCGTGGACTGCACTCTCAGCAAATTTGCAGATGACACTAAACTGGGAGGAGTGGTAGATACGCTGGAGGGTAGGGATAGGATACAGAGGGACCTAGACAAATTAGAGGATTGGGCCAAAAGAAACCTGATGAGGTTCAACAAGGACAAGTGCAGAGTCCTGCACTTAGGACGGAAGAATCCCATGCACTGTTACAGACTAGGGACCGAGTGGCTAGGCAGCAGTTCTGCAGAAAAGGACCTAGGGGTTACGGTGGACGAGAAGCTGGATATGAGTCAACAGTGTGCCCTTGTTGCCAAGAAGGCTAACGGCATTTTGGGCTGTATAAGTAGGGGCATTGCCAGCAGATCGAGGGACGTGATCGTTCCCCTCTATTCGACATTGGTGAGGCCTCACCTGGAGTACTGTGTCCAGTTTTGGGCCCCACACTACAAGAAGGATGTGGAAAAATTGGAAAGAGTCCAGCGGAGGGCAACAAAAATGATTAGGGGGCTGGAGCACATGAGTTATGAGGAGAGGCTGAGGGAACTGGGATTGTTTAGTCTGCAGAAGAGAAGAATGAGGGGGGATTTGATAGCTGCTTTCAACTACCTGAAAGGGGGTTCCAAAGAGGATGGATCTAGACTGTTCACAGTGGTACCAGATGACAGAACAAGGAGTAATGGTCTCAAGTTGCAGTGGGGGAGGTTTAGATTGGATATTAGGAAAAACTTTTTCACTAGGAGGGTGGTGAAGCACTGGAATGGGTTACCTAGGGAGGTGGTGGAATCTCCTTCCTTAGAGGTTTTTAAGGTCAGGCTTGACAAAGCCCTGGCTGTGATGATTTAGTTGGGATTAGGTCCTGCTTTAAGCAGGGGGTTGGACTAGATGACCTCCTGAGGTCCCTTCTAACCCTAATCTTCTATGATTCTAAGGGAAGATCACAGCCTTCTGCTAAAAACTCTTTGCTTAGGAAAACTAACTCCAGGAGGACCCATAAATTTCGAGCTGAGGACAAATACTGAGCTTACTCTCTAATAACAAGGACTGACACCAATCCTGCTGCACCTTCTAGATCTTCCGCCATACTTGCCAACAGCCCTCCCATCTGCTCTGTGCAAAGCTTCAGCTAACTTACTCTTATCCACCAGTTCAAGGACTAGACACTGGGGAAGCAGCTAAACTGCACGGTTTGGGTCTGACTGAAGAGACATGCCTGTCTATTGATGGCACCACAGTCCAAACCATTTCATTCTCTGCCCTTCTGGCATCATGGATTCATTGAACAGAAGGGCTGACAGAATGGATCCCATGTGAACACCCTTGGGACAGATAAGCAATTACCTAACCCCACTATTTGGGGTGGGGTTTCAGAGGAGAGAACGGAGGCACTGAAGTGCAATTCTGTCCACTCAAGTCACTTACACCTCAGGTCAACACTGAAAGTTGCTAACACCTGGCCTCTTCCATCACTATCAGTAATCGATCAGACCCAGCATACCAGGGCAGCGTAGGTTATGGGAAATCAAACAGTTAAAACAAGGCAAAATTGCATGTGAGTTATTGATAGAGCTTGGATAGGCTTTGACATAGTCATAATTTTAGAACAACTAATCAATGTCAAATCCCTTCTACGCCTCTTATAGCTCCCCCCCACCCCCAAATCATGAAGAGTCTTTAACGTCCCATAATTCCAGGTTACTTCCCAGGCAGATCAATAGGAAGCAGTCACGTGGTAATGCCAATCCATCCACAGAAACCTCTCTGCATAAGCTATGGTTGGCTCTTGGGATCGGGAGGACCCACAATAATAGACTCAGACTCAGATTCTTAAGCATGCAAATCTGGACAGGAAATCTCAAGAAAAGGCTCTCAAGAAGTGCGCCCCTACTTCTAGCAGGGCACGAAAAAGCACAGTAGTCTCTCCCAAGGCATCAGCAAGTGCTCCCCCAGCTGAGGTTAGTCAGGGCAGGCATGGGAGAAAGTGAAAGAAAGTTAATTATGCTTTGGCAAAGCTCATTAAATGCTCACACAGGGCGTTGGGTGAAGTTGGGGGTGTTTTACTTAATGCAAAATTGATTTGCTTAACATTGGACCTATTCAGTGCAGTGAAAAACCCAGCAGGACAATCACAGTCAGGAGTGGCTCAGACATATGACCTACTTTTACCTTCATCACTGCTCTCTTTGGGGCCTGTTTCTTCCAAACCCAAGCCAAAGAGATCAGAGTCATTTTTCAGCTTGAAGGAGTGTATTGTAGGCTTCATGGGTTGTGGAGGCTTTGCTAACGAGGTGTCTTCATCGGAGATGTCAGAGGGGTCTTCTCGGACTGGGAATTCACCCTAGAGAATGAAAGTAGACACATCATGGACCCAATCTCAGCTACTAAGGAGTCTAAACTGATCGCTCAAGCAAAAGCCCCATCTCCCCTCTACTTAGGATACATTTCTGCTCTCTAAAGGGGAGCTGGGGGGTGGTAGAACTGAGCTATGTTCAAGAAGCTGTCACAGTTTTAACCAAAAGGCAGTTCTACCTATTTTAACCACGATGGAAGTGCCTAGACAGCACTGGAACTGTAGCTCTGGTGTGAAATGCCCTGTGGTGCTTAACATTAGTGCTCAAAAGGCCTCTTGGTGCTGTGAGGTTAAACATGAGCCCCAGATGCATCAGGCTTACCAACTGCACTAACGGGCACTGCCATCCTGGAAAACCTTCAAATACAATGGACTCAAACCTATATTGTGCCCTGGAAGAGTCACAGAGGGGAATCCATGCCATCCTGGGGTCAAAAGGCAGTACGCACCCAGGGGAATCATTTCATGGGGCTGGAGCAAACCCCTCTGTTCAAGGAAAGAGGGAGCTGCATCTCCCATGATACAGAGGCTAAAAGCTAGGAAATTGCAGGGGCCAGGTAAAGCCTCAGAAGGCTCCTCTCACCCTGCAAGAGGGGAAACGGAGACAGCTGTGCCTCGATCCTGGAGCACAGACATCTCACCATGTTTGCCACTTGACACTTAAGGAGTTAACTTGGTTCCTTTACAATATTCTTAGCACTAGTACAAACGTGATCTGCCTCTTTTGCAGAGCTGCCTTTCCGGCTCTGTATGCAGCCCTCCCCCTGTTAGTGGAGGGGGCACAGCTTCTTTCACTGTTCAACCTGGCCAAAACATTGTGCACTGAAGAAGAATTTTTCTATGGAGGGATATCTCCCTGACGCTGCTGCAACGCAGCACTTCCCAGCAAATCCTGCTGTCTAATCAGGTACAAGGAGTCATAACCTTGCTCAGAAAGCCACTGTTTTTACAGTGAAATGCTTGGAACGGCGAGCATTGGCCATGCTAAGAGAATGGAGTGTTACTGAATGAGGCCAGTATGATACATGGCCAAGGTAATGGACAAACTAGGACAGTGACTCTCCCCACACAACCACGGCGCAAGGTGAACACATCAAACCAACTCTACAGGAGCCCTCTACAATTACTGGCTCAGTATACAGTACTTTGTCTGCAAGCATAGGGGCTTCTTTACACAGTCAATCATGGCTAGTTGTTTCTGTACAGATGGGCCTAATGGTTCTAACTGTGGACTATCTAAGGCAGGGACATCCAGAATTTTCTCAGGTAAAGGCCACAACAGCGAACTGTAGGATCTCAAAGAATTCACTGAATTCCCTCATCTTTAATATGGAGGAAGGCCCGGAGAAGAAGCCAGGTCCTCTCTGATCTAGGCAGCCTTTTGCAGGTTGCATCTATGTTAAAGTTGAGCAGCTGCAGCCTATCTTGTGAATGTCGTGGATATGCTATGGATACCTCAACTTCAGCTGTATGTTGGACTGCCCCTCTATAATGGCATTTGGGGCTTCAATAGGCTTTGCCAAGCAAAGGAAGGTTTCAGCACAACTTTACCATGGCTTTTCAATTCTTGGGTTGAAAACAGGGAACTGTGCACACACATGCACTCTCCCTCCCTTCCCTTTCCCCATTCTCTCCCCGCCAAGCTTTAGTACACTAAGCTCCAGATGAAAAATCCTCAGCATTTGGGTTTCATACGTTCCATGCGGCTGCTTGAGCTCAGAGGTTATCTGCAGTTACTGAGAATAATCTGTATTAGGGCTGTCAATTAATCGCAGTTAACTCTCATGATTAACCCCAAAAAATTAACTGCAATTAAAAAAATTAATCGCGATTAATCGCACTGTTAAACAATAGAATACCAATTTAAATTTATTAAATATTTTTGGATGTTTTTTGACATTTTCAAATATATTGATTTCTATTACAAACACAGAATACAAAGTGTACACTACTCACTTTATATTATAATTTTTATTTCAAATATTTGCACTGTAAAAATGATAAATAAAAAATAATATTTTTCAATTCACCTCATACAAGTACTGTAGTGCAATCTCTATTGTGAAAGTGTAACTTACAAACGTCGATTTTTTTGTTACGTAACTGCACTCAAAACCAAAACAATGTAAAACTTTAGAGTCTACAAGTCCACTCAGTCCTACTTCTTGTTCATCCAATTGCTAAGACAAACAAGTTTGTTTGCATTTACAGTAGATACTGCTGACTGCTTCTTATTTACAATGTCACCTGAAAGTGAGAACAGGCATTCGCATGGCACTTTTGTAGCCGACGTTGCAAGGTATTTACGTGCCAGATATGCTAAACATTCATATGCCCCTTCATGCTTCGGCCACCATTCCAGAGGACATGCTTCCATGCTGATGATGCTCGTTAATTAATGCATTAATTAAATTAATTAGTGACTGAACTCCTTGGGGGAGAATTGTATGTCTCCTGTTCTGTTTTACTTGCATTCCGCCATATACTTCATGTTATAGTAGTCTCGGATGACGACCCAGCACATGTTCGTTTTAAGAACACTTTCACAGCAGATTTGACAAAATGCAAAGAAGGTACCACTGTGAGATTTCTAAGGATCGATACAGCACTCAACCCAAGGTTTAAGAATCTAAAGTGCCTTCCAAAATCTGAGGGGGACGAGGTGTGGAGCATGCTTTCAGAAGTCTTAAAAGAGCAACACTCCGATACGGAAACTACAGAACCCAAACCACCAAAAAAGAAAAATCAACATTCTGCTGGTGGCATCTGACTCAGATGATGAAAATGAACATATGTCGGTCCGCTCTGCTTTGGATCGTTATGGAGCAGAACCCATCATCATCATGGACGCATATATTCTGGAATGGTGGTTGAAGCATGAAGGGACATATGAATCTTTTGCGCATTTGGCACGTAAATATCTTGCAATGCCTGCTACAACAGTGCCATGCAAATGCCTATTCTCACTTTCAGGTGACATTGTAAACAAGACGTGGGCAGCATTATCTCCTGCAAATTGTAACCAAACTTGTTTATCTGAGAGATTGGCTGAAGTAGGACTGAGTGGACTTGTAGATTCTAAAGTTTTACATTGTTTTATTTTTGAATGCAGTTATTTTTTGTACACAATTCTACATTTGTAAGTTCAACTTCCATTATAAAGAGATTGCACTACAGTACTTGTATGAGGAACTGAAATATACTATTTCTTTTGTTTTTTACATTGCTAATATTTGTAATAGAAAATATAAAGTGAGCACTGTACACTTTGTATTCTGTATTGTAATTGAAATCAAAATATTTGAAAATATAGAAAACATCCAAAAATATTTAAATAAATGGTGTTCTATTATTGTTTAATGGTGTGATTAATGGCGATTAATTTTTTTACTTGCTTGACAGCCCTAATCTGTATACTTAAAAATGCAACTGAGACATGCTACCATTTGGCTTCAACAATGAGAAGTATCAGAGGGGTAGCCGTGTTAGTCTGGATCTGTAAAAAGCAACAGAGAGTCCTGTGGCACCTTTAAGACTAATGAGAAGAACATTAGTGGGCTGTGTCTGAACAATAATGCTCTTCAAAGATTGTTTAACCCTTATCTTGCAGCTGCCGCTCTTGGGATACTGGAAGGTCAGACAAGAGCTCTCATCGCTCCATTGCTGCTTCTAGGCTGAGCTAGAAAGCAGTGACACATGCACGTTATTTACCACTTTCTTCCTTTGGCTATCAGACTCCTCGCTTTCAAAGTCCGGGTCATCCATCACAAATGAGAGCATCTGGGTGGCTATCGGTCCCTCCTGATCACTGTCAGACTCCTCAGGCATTTCTTCTTTGCTCCCCTTCAGTTTGGAAGCTGAGCCCTTGTTCTGGGAAGTGGTCCTTTGTGCCTGGACTGATGCTGTATCTGTAGGAGCAGCAGCTCCAGTGGCTGGCAGATCTGTGGGGAGCTTTGTGCTGCTGTGTTTCTCAAATCCAGAGTGCGGAGGCAAGCTGCCTGGAGGCTTCTGGTCAGGTGCTTTGGTGGAAGCTGCTTCCTTTTGTGGTTTCATTGAATTTTTGGAAGCCCTTTAAAAAAGGAAACAAGTTGTCAGCTACAACTCTAACAACCATGAAAGGGTGACCTTGGAGCCCTCCCATCACATCCCAGCTGTGCAGGGGCTGTGGGCCCACTCAGTCGCAAGGAGCCGGGTGTGGGGGAAACAAAGAGGGAACTGTCTGCCTTGGATCCATCAGGAGGGGTCCCACCACACAATTAAGCTGCCCAAAAGGCTGTTTCAGAGGGTTGGACCGCTGGAGTAAGGAAGATGTTGGAATCTGCCAGACTCCAGCAGGGGCACTGGAATGTTAATGTCTGACTAACATTTTTCTCCATTACAATTGAGGCCTCCCTGATCATACAGAAAGGGGGAAGCAAAACTAGTTGATCTTGTTAGAAACCGCATTCATATAGATGAATATTTCCTTGTTCAGATCCTCTAAAGAGGCAGCACTGGACAGGAGAGAGGAACGTGGATTAAAAGCAGGGGATTTATACAGTCACAGTCTTAGCAAGTTGGAACCCATGGCTTTGGTCCTATGAGCTCATTCCAAACCACTTCTCCTGCATGCTCTTTCACCAGGACTAACTGTGAGCCCTTGGGAGATTGGAGGTATCTTAACACACATGCGTTATCTTTCTTATGACACTCAGATAGTGACAGTGTTCAAGGAAAACCAAGAGGCTCCGACTCTTTCCTATACTCTTCCATGTCTACTCATCTCCCACATTGCACAAGTGAAGCAAAGTGACTAATGGTAACTAACCAGTTAGGTGAACCTATTCTAGGGGATTTCTCTAATCTACACCTAAGCAGTGAGGAGGCTCTATAGGTTTTATACATAGCACTCAGACCCTGGAAAGTTTTCTGGCAGTAAGCCAAATGCTGAAAGATAGCCCAGACATCCCTGAGGACACAAATACTTGAGATCAATGCATTTGCTTGTGGGCCAAGCCCTGTTGCATTATTTATGACTGCACACCTCACATTCCATGCAATTTACACCATATTCTGTGGGCTCCATTCTCCAGCAAGAGAAGCAATGCCATTCCCCCTATGCCAAAGGGCTGCTTGTTTTGGTGTGCAGAGAGGGCATCACAAGCACCCTCCATGCCCTACGCAGTGAGGCTTGAGACCCACCCACACCCACTATGAAAAAGTGCTCAACGGCTTACCCAACTCCTCTTGTTCAAATTTTGGAAGAAGGCTGGGCTGCTCCCCCACCAAGAGGAGCTCACACTCTGTGGAGTGTGATATGACAAATCAAGTTAGCCCTTTGGATGCATTTGTGTGTTACAATTTCATCCAAACTGAAAAATCTGGATGGTGATTAGTAATACTACTATGCACTTCCATAGCACCTTCCATCAGAGAATCTGTAGTTTGTGAACAGTTGGAAAGTTGGTGAGGCACAGATAATCTCACTGAGCCTGTTTTCCTAGCTGTAAAATGGGGTTAAGTGAGCTGCTTAAGGTCACAGCGAGTCAGTGGCAGGACTGAAAAAAGACCTACATCTCCCAACTCCCAGTTCCATACTTTAGCTAGTAGACTATACTCCTTCATACCATTGTGTCTCGTAGTCCATGTCAATGTCTTCATCAGCCACGATGGTGACCATAGCATCCTCCATTTCCGCCTCCTCCTCACTTGACAAAGTAATATTTTTGCTTGGTACAAGTTCTGCTGCCAATGAGGATTTGCTGGGCACTTTGTCATCTAGATCCAGATCATCCTGGAAACCGGCTACCATAGGATTCCCTCCAAGAGCCTCTCCATCACTGTAAGATACAGAAGTGTTAAACAGAGCCCCTCAGGGCGCATTCAGATGCGTACACTCCTACTTCTAGAATGCAAATGCAGCACTGGTGTTCCAGACTAATGCAACTTGAGTTCTAGGATCTCTTCCCTACCTTAATGAGGGCCATCTGTGGTTAATCCGGGTGAGCTGAAGTTACCAGTGTCCTATTTGACTGTGCACTCCCTGACCTGCCATGGAGCTCAGGCAGTGCCTGATCACCAGAGCCAAGGGCCTGGCACAGTCCAAGTTCCACAATGGATTATAACCCCAGGGAGGAGGGGGTGGGGGGAGGGTATCAAGTAGTGGTTAGTACAACCAAGATCTGAGGCGAGGCCTCACAGCTGCAGAGCATCTTTCTGCCTCAGTGAGGACTTTATGGGAACATTTCCAGTACACGGTGCACGGTATTAGTCAATTAAAAACCAATAGGAATTGCATGCCTTAATCCCCATGTCCTGGGATTCAAAACTATCCCATATTGACACAGTGGCAGGAAGATACCTTCAGCGCTTGGCTCCTCTGTGTTATTTCTTTCCTATAGTGCTCCCTGAAGTAGGCAGCTACCCAGACACCATAACGATGCTTAACATTCCCCAAATTAAGTTAACCTAAGGACACATTTTAGAGTGTAAGAGCCCTTAAGGCTCCCTCGACTGAACAGGATTATGCCTTCTGAGACATCTTGACAGGGAGTTTCACTGCAGAATTATAAACTGGGAATTCTTGGCTTGATTTCCCAAGGACCTGCCATATTAATGCTTTCCTCGAGATTTGCTCACATCAGGAATATAGATTATTTTCACAATTCAGACTCAGGAGGCTTTATACCACCTTTCCTTATCCTGCCTGCTTTCTCTACTAAGTACTTTTTATTCAGAGAAGATCATTTGCTTCTTGATAAATGGATGTATTATGTTGGTGTCCAACACACACAGAGCATTCACCTTCCTTTTAATGACCAGTTAAGGATTACACAAACTCATCTCATTTACTTCCAAATACAAAAAATGACATTCATGGCATGTGATGGTTAACACTTTAGAGGGTTAAAGGAAGGAGCTGGGACTGACTAATCGTCCCTCAAGCTTCAGACCTGGTTTTCTAGTAGGTGTCTATCATCACTCCGACTCCCTCTGGCCAATGCCCGGCATGACGCTGACCAGCTGTGGATGCTGGAAGCTGCCACACATGCTTGCTAAAGGAACAGGATGTTCAAAGGACTTTAGTTGATTCCATGTCAACTCGCCCAGCCATTTCTGACAGGCTATCGTTCCCAAGTGGATGTTCTAAGAAATTTGTACCTTTACCAACCGAGTGAGAGAGCTGGAGAGAGCTCATTTCAAATTTGACACAGCAGTAAGTGTTGATTTCAACTGAACATTTGCCTAGATCGTCATGCCACGTTCAGGTTTTACATGCAATCCCCTTGGGGATTCCTCTGCCTCCCTTCTGGAGTGCTAAAGAGACCCCCTGGTTTCAAAACACTGCAGCCACCAATGCTCCAGCTGAGGCAGCCTGCCCAGGACTCCCTTTAGAGCTCAACACTGCTGCTGCCACAATGAACCAAAAAGGTGTTGGCTGCTGAGCATTAGGGACATGCTATCCCCCCAGGCTGAGTGGGTTGCCACTGCAGCCCTCACCAGACTCATGAACGAGAGACTGGAATTGGCTCCTAAACCCTGATCTCCCATATAACAGGGCACAGCCTCACCCCAGGCTAGCCCCACCAAAACTAGCTAAAACATGTCACTAGGGTTGGGCGGCAGGGGGGAAAAGAGGTTTCTGGGGATTAAAAAGAATGTGAGTGGACTTCCCCTTGAAATGTATCAAAAAGAAAATGGAAATGTCCTAGAAATGATGCTGCGGGTGGCTTTATTTTAAAATGCTATTGGTGGTGTGACATGCTCTAGAAACCTCACTCTCTAGATTACAGTACGGTCTTGAATATACAGCAGTAGCTTAATTAATGCAACTATAGTTATCACCTGCTGTTAGTGCAATTATCCTCCCACCAATCAGCACACACACTAGACTTAGGCACCGATCTTTAAAATGTCCTCAGTCTGGATAGAAAGAATGTGTATGTACACACAGATGAATGAAGTGGCTCATCTCCACATGCAGCGTATATGTAAAGACACTGACTGCCTCCATCCCTAGCTTCTACACAAATCACCTAGCTGCAGCTTAACAGCAAAACAATGAAGTGAAAATACACCAGGAAAAACACTGCTGCAATACAAACAAGGTCTGACAATGCAAAATTAGTATCACCTTGTGGCACTGACTCTCCAGTTGGAAGGAACTCGCAAATAATGAAAAAACAAGCACACTGCACCAGTCTCAACAGCCCGCCAAACCTGCATTAATCCTGAGCTAATGTGATTCCCAGTATGGGCACCTAGCACCAAAGAGGTATGGGATTTAAGGTAAACCCTGCTGACATTACACCAAAGAACATGCTAGGCGAGGTCCCTCATACTGAGGCTTGTGGCGTATAGGGGCAAACTCCATTTCAAATCCTGAATTTACTGCTTTCAGTTCAGAAGAAACAGCTCAGCTTTAGCTCTTTCCCTAATGTACCTTCCCCTACAGAGAGAGTGAACACACTCCTCCTGCCACTTTAATTTAGGAGCTAGAGAAACAGAGGGGAAGGAACTAAAATCTAGTTCAGCAAAGAAGCTGGAGGGAACTTGTGCTGTGGGAGGGGGTGGTGTGAGCATGCGCCAGGGGAGCCCCAGAGTGTGAAGGAAACCCTGTCCTCAATTCCCCTCACTTGCACTCTCAGCACAGCAGGGTGACACTACTGAAGCAGCTGTCCATGAAGGTGTATGTATGTGTGTGTGTGGGGGGGGGGAGACAACAGACAAGTTCAGAGTTATGCAGATTTAAGGATATGGAAAGATAACTAGATGGTTAGTAAAGATAAAAGTCTAGTGAGGTGGTGAAAACAGATCCACAGGTTCACACAGAACTCACCTTTCTAATCCTGTATCCTATCCATAGGCATAACCTAGCTACTTCCGGCAAGGCCAGGAACAGAGAAGAAATGGGGACGTCTATTCTGAGTCTGACAAGCTTCTTTAATACCCTTCAAATACACCTTAGCATAGTGCATAAGGGTAAGCCAGGCAAGCCCTGTGGCCGGGAAATAGGAAATATAACTGTCTCAATGAGCTGCTCAAGGAACATATATTTCAAGAGTTCTCCTTGTACACTGCAGGACAGAAACAGGCCTTAAAAAACCAACAACAAAAATGGAGCTTGGGACACACAACCCCATAAATCTTCAAAGACTTGTGCTGGTTGTTAGCCATGTGATGCCAATTGACTTTAAATAGGAATTACATAGCTCCGCGGTTCTCAGCCTGTGGTCTGTGAACAACCCACGGTCCTCCCATGGTGCTGGCTCACTTCCAGCAGCTAGGTCACATTTCAAAACTGATAAAGTACACAAATATATTGCTCAATATTACTTTCCACGTCATTAATTGGTGCAGGGGCCAAAGGGATATTATGGGATCACAAGGGGGTGGAAGGGGGTCCACAAAGCATAATCAAGATATGGTCAACACTGAAATCATTTGAGAATCCCTGAAGCAAAAACCATGTAGCATCCTAATGCCAGTTTGATGTCGCTGCTATAGCGCAGAAAGAAAACAGGTCAAGGCAAAGCAAGAGAGTGTTCTTCTGAATGAAGTCACCACACTAGGAAGTCTCATGAAGGGCACAATTACAAGAGATCCTACTCCACTGTACCTAGGATGAGCATCTAAAGCTATGTCTACTAGCACTTTTGTCAGTAAAAAAACGGTTACCTACCTTCTCGTAACTGTTGTTCTTTGAGATGTGTTGCTCATGTCCATTCCAAATAGGTGTATGCATGCTGCGTGCACAGTCACCGGAAGGTTTTTCCCCTAGCGGTACCCATCAAGTTGGCCTGAGCACCCCCTGGAGTTGCGCCTTCAAGGCGCTACATATAGGGCCCTGCCGACCCACTGCCTCTTCAGTTCCTTCTTGCTGGAGGCTCCATTTGAGGGGAAGGTGGATGGGTCTTGGAATGGACATGAGCAACACATCTCGAAGAACAATAGTTATGAGAAGCTAGCTAACCATTTTTGCTTCTTCTAGTGCTTGCTCATGTCAATCCCAAGTAGGTGACTCCCAAGCAGACCATTGGAGGAGAGGTCAGAGCTCACGGGTCAGGGTTCACTGACTGAAGCACTGCTCTGCCCAAAACTGCGTCATCCCTGGCATGCTGGATGATGGCATAATGCGAAGTGAACTTATGGATTGACAACCAGGTTGCTGCCCTGCAAATCTCCTGTATAGGGACTTGTGCCAGGAATGTGGCCAAGGAGGCCTGCACCCTTGTAGAATGTGCTGTTAGCATCAGGGCTGGCACTTTCGCCAGGTCATAACAAGTCCGAATGCAGGACAAGATCCACAACAAAATTCTTTGGGACGATACTGGGAGGCCCTTCATCCTGTTTGCTATAGTGAATAGCTGGTTAGACTTCCACAATGGTTTTGTCCTTTCAATATAGAAGGCCAGAGCCTGCCTCACGTCCAGGGAATGGAGTCTTTGTTCCCTGCTGTTGGCATGTGGCTTAGGGCAAAACACTGGGAGGAAGATGTCCTGACTTGTGTGAAATTGAGATACCACCTTTGGCAGGAAGGCTGGATGAGGCTGCGACTGGACCTTGTCCTTATAGAAGACTGGGTATGGAGGTTCAGATGTCAAGGCTTTGATCCCAGACACCCTCCTGGCTGAAGTTATTGCCACCAGGAATGCTACTTTCCACGAGAGGTAGAGGAGCGAGTATGTTGTTAAGGGCTCGAAGGGAGGTCCCATTAACCTGGAGAGCACCAGGTTAAGATCCCATGCTGGTATCGGATGGCTGACTGGAAGGTATAACCTGTCTAGGCCCTTGAGAAAACGACCTACCATTGGGCTAGCGAAGACCAAATCGACCATCCACCCCTGGGTAGAATGCCAAGATGGCTGCTAGGTGAACCTTTACAGATGACACCGTCAGATCTGACTGCTTCAAGTGCAGTAGATAGTCTAAGATGAAGGGTATTGATGCTTGAGATGGAGACGTGCCCCTTTGCGTTGTCCAGATCGAAAATCTCTTCCACTTAGCTAAGTAAGTAGCTCTAGTGGATGGCTTTTGGCTGCCGATGAGGACCTCTCTGACAGGTTCAGAGCATGCGAACTCCATGGGGTTTAGTCATGAAGCTTCCACGTTGTGAGGTGGAGAGACTTGAGGTTGAGGTGCTGGAGGTGACCATGGTCTTGGGTGATGGGAGTGGCTGACAGTTCCATTAGTGATGTGTACCAGTGTTGGCGGGGTCAGGCAGGTGCTAATAGAATGACGGACGCCCTGTACCTTCTGATCTTGAGCAGGGCCTTGTGAGCGAGCGGAAAGGGTGGGAAATAGACGGTCCTTCCCAAGGAAGAGAAACACGTCCGTGGTCAAGCCCGGGCTGTGATTCAGGAAGGAGCAAAACTGCTGATATTTCCTGTTCATTTTCGTCGTGAACGGGTCCACCTGGGGAACTCCCCACCGTTCGAAGATGCCATCCATGATGTCCGGGCAGATGGACCACTCGTGGCCATGGAACGATCTGCTGGTCCGCCAGCTCGTTCTGGGATCGCAGAAGATAAGACGCCCCTAGATGTATTGAGTGAGCTATGCAGCAGTCCCACAGCTTGAGGGCTTCCTGGAATAGGGGAGAGGCGCGTGCTCCACCTTTTCTGTTTTATATAAAATATCGCTGTTGTATTGTCCATCATGACTGATCCAATCCTACCTGGAGGGCAGGTGTGTAAGGTTTGACAGGCTAAACGAACCGCCTTCAACTCTCTGACGTTGATATGGAGCGAGAGTTCTGTTTGGGACCAGAGGCCTTGCGTCCTGAGCTAAGTTCCCTCTAAGCCACGCAGCAGCCTCTCCCCGCCGCCGCGGCGACTCCGGGGCTGGGGCCGCAGGAGAGGTGCCTCTCCCCGCCGCCGCGGCGACTCCGGGGCTGGGGCCGCAGGAGAGGTGCCTCTCCCCGCTGCTGTGGCTTTGAGGCTGGGTTTGTATTTTGCATTCCAGCCCTTCACTATCTCTAGCAACTCAAAGCAAAGCTCAGCTGCAGCCAGAGTTCCTACTGTTCCTGTTTCACTGAGTTTTGAACGAACAGTTTCCTCACAGAGCCCAGCAAGCAGCCCCAGGTTCACACAAAAGGGTCACAACAAACCCTTTCAGCGAAGCTGGCCTGAGCTTGAGGTTTGTAACAAAACTTAGATCCAGGTGAGTCATGTGCAGTTTGGCCTTTGCTGTGAATTTCCTCCCCTAGCACATCAGCTTTGTGGTCTCATGTTATTTACCAGTGTCAAAATGGTATTATGGGCATTGACACTTCTTCTAGCTGATGTAAATTTTAACAGCTTTCTTACCTACGGAGTGAAATCCTGCTGTCCATTTCACTGGCGTAAATTCAGTGTAACTCCATTAATATCCACGGTGTAACTGAATGCTGAATTTGGCCCATAGTCTGTTATTCAGCTGTGAAGTTTTCTGCTTGATATTAATCCCAGAAGAACCCAAGTCTTTCTCCTGAGCAGAGGCTACCGGGGGAGAGGCGCCTCTCTCCACCACAGTAGGTCTAGGGCTGCGGCGGCGAGAGGACTGGGGGGAGACCTCTCTCCCCACCGCAGCCCTGGGGCAGCCTGCACCCCAAATCCCTCATCCCCATCCCAGACCCGCACCCCCCACCAGAACCCTCACCCCCCCTGAACCTCCACTGCTCCAGCCCTGAGCCCCCTCCCACAATCCGAACCCCTCGGCCCCACATCACACCTTCATATTGATGCACATAACAAAATTAATTCTGCACATGGGTGTAAAACAGAGGGAACATTGGTCCTGAGGGCCCCTAGATGTGCACCCCACCCCAATGCTGAAGCGTCCGTGACTAGCGACATCGATGGTTGCAATCTGGAGAAGGGCACTCTTGTGCAAACTGCTGGAGGGTTCAACAACCTGAGGAGGAAACGAGACTACCTTGTCCAAGCTGTGTCTGCTTGGACGGCATACTGAAGTCAGCCAGGCCTGAAGTGCTGGATTACAGATGTGCAAGGGGCCAAGTGACCGAGCAGTTTCGGGCAGCTCCGTGCCATTGTGGTGGGGAAAAGTTGAAAGTCCTCTATGATGGAGCACATGGTTTGAAAGCACGCCTCTGGCAGAATGCTCTGGCTTGGGTGTCTAGTACTGCTATGAAATCTATCTTCTGGGTGGGGGTGAGGTGGATTTGGGCACATTAAGCAATGGACCCAGATTGTCGAAGATTGATCGTATCAGATGTACGTGTGCTTCTACCTGTGCCCTGGAGCAGCCCTTGACAAGCCAGTCATCAAGATACGGGAACACCGGCACCTGCCGTCTCCTTAGAAAGGCGGCCACAACTGACTTGCACTTGGTGAACACCTGAGGGGCCGCTGACAGGCCGAAGGGAAGGACCGTAAACTGGTAACGGTTGAGGTTCACTACGAACCTGAGAAAACGTCTGTGGGACGGGACTATCGATATGTGGAAGTACACATCCTTCAAGTCGAGGGCGGCATACTAGTTCCCCGGATCCTGGGAGGGGATGATGGCAGCCAAAGAGATCATGCGGAACTTGAATATGGGTCTGAGACCTCCTTTGGCTTTGGGGATTAGGAAGTATCGGGAGTAAAAACCCTTGCCCTGTAGCTCCTGAGGGACCTTCTCTACTGCTCCTGCGGCTAGGAGCGTTTGCACCTGCTGCATGAGATGTTGCTCGTGAGACGAGTCCCTGAAGAGGGATGGGGAAGGGGGATGGGAGGAGCGGAAATGGAGAGAATATCCCACGTCTGCCATGTGGAGAATCCAGCAGTCTGAGGTTATCTGGGCCCACGCACGATAGAAGTGGGATAGAAGATTCAGAAAACAAGGGGAAAGATCCGGTTACTGGACTGGTGCATCGTCCCCGGGTGCACCCTCAAAAGGCGTGCTTGGAGACAGAGGACTGTTTTGCTGAGCCCTGGCCTTGACTCGGTGGCAGATGGGGAGGTTTGCACCTGTTATTCCTGCCCCACTTCCTAGAGAAGTCCTGTGTAGGCTGGGGAGGGTAGAAACGCGAAGGAGGTTGGGGCTTAAAATGCTTCCTCTGAGTAGTGGGAGTATGCAGGCCCAGAGAGTTCAGTGTTGCCCTTGAATCCTTTATGCTATGGAGTTTGGAGTCCGTCTGCTCTAAAAACAACCCCAAGCCAACAAAAGGCAGGTCTTGTATTGTCTGCTGGACCTCTGGGGGGAGGCCCGACACTTGGAGCCATGAACTTCTCCTCACGGATATGGTGGAGGACATGGTTCGTGTGGCCAAGTCCACCACATCCAGTGAGGCCTGCAAAGAGGTCCGTGCCACTGCCTTTCTGTCCACCACCACTGCTGCGAACTTTGATCTAGAGTCTGCAGGAATCAGCTCCTTAAACTTCATCAGGGTATTCCACCAATTGAAGTTATATTTGCTCAAGATTGCTTGCTGGTTAGCAATCTGAAGCTGGAGCCCCCCAGTGGAGTACATCTTCCTGCTGAAGAGGTCCAGCTTCTTTGAGTCCTTGGATTTTGGGGTTGGGCCCTGCTGCCCCTGCCTTTCTCTCTCATTCATAGCCGCTACCACCAGCGACCCCGGCTACAGATGAGTAAACAGGTATTTTTACCCATTTGAAGGTACAAAATATTTCCTTTCTACCCCCTTAGCTGTAGGGGGGATAGAGGCAGGAGTCTGCCACAAGGTCTTCGTGGTGGTCTGAATGGTTTTTATGAGGGGTAATGCTACCCTTGAGGGCTCCTCGGGGGCTAAGATGTCCACCATGGGGTCTACTGACTCGACCACCTCCTCGGCCTGTAGCCCCAGGTTTTGAGCCACCCTGCGCAACAGCTCCTGATGGGCTCTATTGTCAATGGGGGACGGAGCAGAAGACGACCATCCTGCCACTGCCTCATCGGGAGAAGATGACGATGACGCCCTAGGCGGTACCGAACCCTCCTGGTACCCTGCTATTGTCCCTGCCCAGTGCCTTATTGTTCGGTGCCAGGCCAGTCCCGGTGCCAGCCATGCTGTTGGTATCTAGACGGGGCTCTGCGCTGGGGTCTGAAGCCGTCTCGGTGCCTCATGGTGGGAGATGGTTCAGGGGTGGTGGAGGGGCATGCTCTTCTGAAATTACCGACTGTGAGCCCGTGGAATAGGTACCCTGGGCCTGATGGTATGTCCATGGCGTGGGCCCCTGCCACTGCACCAGCCCCGGTACCATAGGGGGGGCTCAATCTGTCTCCTGTCTACAGCAGCGCTGTTCCGACCGGTTGTGACGTTATGAGTATAATATATATCTCATTGAAAGGTGACAGGGCCAGAAAGAGTTAATTCCCCATGGGTGAACTTTAGAGACTGGCTAGGAAGATAGGTAAATGAATAGAGCTTTGAAATTTAAGTCTGCATTGTTAGAGATAGAAGGGTAGATGTTTGCTCAGGTCTTGTAATATAAGCAAACAAGTCTTGTCTATTGCTATAGTTTTAATTCAAAGATCAAAAAAGGAATATTAACATTTATGATGATACTTGAGTGAAATAGTATTATTGTCTATATGTCTCTTTGAAGGTTGTGGTAACCTGTATCTGAACTGTTTAATGGATAAATTACCCTGTGCTAATTGCCAGGATGTTTGGAAGGAGAGTTAAGCCTATTGTTTTCTCAGGCCGAAAGGCTGCTGGAAATGTATAAGAACCCTGGGACACGATCCTACTTCATCTCAGATCTGCTTTGGGTTTCAAGAGGGGGAAACCTTAAGCCACAAGGATTGAGATCCCCAGTCACTGACTGGAGCCACCCTGAATATGGACATTGGACTATAACCTATGGACTATTTCTAAAAGGACTTTTGGCAACTACAAGCTCACCTCTGCTATGTAACTGAACCTCAGTAATTGAATTCAAGTCTGTCTGTATATTGATCTTTTAACCAACTCTCTCTTTTCTTTTTTAAATAAATTTTAGCTTAGTTAATAAGAATTGGCTATAAGCGTGTATTTTGGGTAAGATCTAAGTTATAATTGGACCTGGGTATGTGGCTGATCCTTTGGGATTAGAAGAACCTTTTCTTTTATATGATGAGATAAGATTCTCAGTAATCATCATCATACCTGACAGGTGTGTCTGGACGGAGGCCTAAGGCTGGGCACTTTAAGGGAACTGCGTTGTTTGGACTTCTAAGTAACCAGTGAGGTACTATAGAAGCTGTTCTGTGCTGGCTTGGTAAACTTAAGTACTGGAATAACCACCAGCTTCTGGGCTTTGTCTGCCCCGTTTTGTTTGCAGTTCACCCTAATTGAGTGACCTCAGCGGGCTCCCACAGGCAGCACCGCCACACCGGTACCGGCTGTGTCTTGAGTAATAGGACTCTGCCTCTGAGTCCGATGACTGTGATGCCGAGCACGGTCAGTCCCGGCTGCTCTCACTGTGGGCGAGCGCCCTCTATTGTTCTTCTTGTGCCTCTTGTTTGGCACCGGTGAGTGCGAGCAGTGCCGAGTTGCTGCCACGGACTTCGGCGCTGGGGAATGATGGTGCCGAGGGTCTCTAGGCATAGAGTCCTTCCTCAGTGCCATAGCTTCTCTAACAGAGGCCGGCGTGCTCCACACGGAGGTGCTGGGTGCCATGTCCTGCTGGCCCAGAGCCAGTTGGGGATGGAGAACTGCCTCCATGAGGAGCTGCTTGAGCCTGAAGTCCCTTCCCTTTTTAGTTCTAGGGCAGAACCCTTTGCAGATCCTGCAACGATCTGTTTGATGTGCTTCCCCCAGGCACTTTAGGCAGGAATCATGGGGATCGCCCTTTGGCACCCTTGGGATTGAGGCATGCCCCGAACACCAAGCGGGGAACGAATTGGGTTTGGGAAACCCCCAATCACTAACTAGCTACTAGCTAACTACAACTAATACTAACTATTTAAATATTTACAGGTTGAAGACACAGAAATCACTAGAGGAAACGCTTGCTGAAGCAAGAGACACTCAGCTCCAACAACCATCACTGGCGGTAAGATGGAACTGAGGAGGCAGTGGGTCAGCAAGGACCTATATGCAGCGACTTGAAGGCGTGACTCCAGGGTGCACCCAGGCTGACCCGATGGTTACTGCTAGGGGAAAAACCTTCTGATGACTGTGCACGTGGCACGCACACACCTACTTGGAATTGACATGAGCAAGCACTTGAAGAAGAACTTATGTGAAAAAAACACCCTCCTGACCGACGTAAGTTACACCAACAGAAGCACTGGTGTGGACAGCGCTATATCGGTGGGAGATGCTCTCCCGCCAACATAGCTACCGCTGCTTGTTGGGGATGGTTTAATTATGTTGATGGGAGAGCTCTCTCTTGTCAGCATAAAGCGGTTACATGGGAGATCTTACAGCAATGCAACTGCATCGGTACAGCTGTGCCACTGTAAGGTCTCTAGTGTAGACATGGAAGCATGTCCTCTGGAATGGTGGCCGAAGCATGAAGGGGCATACGGATGTTTAGCATATCTGGCACATAAGTACCTTGCAGTGCCAGCTACAGAAGTGCCATGTGAATGCCTGTTCTCACTTTCAGGTGACATTGTAAATAAGAAGCAGGCAGCATTATCTCCTGTTAATGTAAACAAACTTGTTTGTCTTAACAATTTGCTGAACAAGAAGTAGGACTGAGTGGACTTGTCGGCTCTAAAGTTTTACATTCTTTTGGAGTGCAGTTATGTTACCAAAAAAAAATAATTGACATCTGTAAGTTGCACTTTCATGATAAATAGAATGCACTACAGCACTTGCATGAGGTGAATTGAAAAATACTATTTCTTTTTTCATTCTACAGTGCAAACATTTATAATAAAAAATAATATAAAGTGAGCACTGTACACGTTGTATTCTATGTTGTAATTAAAATCAATATATTTGAAAATGTAGGAAAACATCCAAAAATATTTAATAAATTTCAATTGGTATTCTACTGTTTAGCAGTGTGATTAAAGCTGTGATTAATCACGATTACTTTTTTTGAGTTAATTGCGTGAGTTAACTGCGATTAATCAACAGCCCTATTTGCAATACACACTGTCAAGCGAGAATCTCAGTTAGTGTCATACAGTGATGCAGCCTTTCAGTTTTGGAAGCACGATCAAAGCCAGAAAAAAAAATTAGGCTAAACTGGTGGCACCACAGCTTTCTGGCATTCAAAGGGTATCAGGAAGAACAATGCTTTGGCAATGACAAACTCATCCTGCTAATGCAGTAAATGGGATTCTTCAAGCATCTGCTGCCAGGGCAATTTACAGAAGAGCAGCAGCCAGAGCCAACAGAGGACAATAGTAGGAGAGGCTAGAAAGCAATCAGGGAGAAGTGCGCGGGAGGGGATTTGGAAATTATATAATTCACTCTCAGCCACTGCTTCCATCATCTGCTCTGGACGACAGTAAATTCCTGTGTGGAGTTCAAGGTAGTGGTTCTAAGTGGTTTTGGGACCTGGCTAATGGGAGAGAGACCCACCCTCTCTTCCTGTGAGCGATAATATAATTACGGCTAGCAGATGTGCTCGAGTTGGGAGCCTCTCCAATTTAACAGGGATAGGTGTTGCTAGCAGGGCATGCTGCAAGCCCTTTGATTTCTTGGGTGTTCAGGAAAGGAAGAGAAAGTGTCTGAGGTGAGGCTACCATTACTGGGATACATACACACCCTTTGGGGGTTTGCACTGTGTAGCATACTGTGTGTATTAAGACCATAAGGGCCTAGAGCTAAAGGAAATGCTGAGGAGTCACACAAGTTCCCTCAGTCACCCAGACTGCACTTCCAAATGCTATTTCTATCCCGCTCCTCTTCCCCCACCCCCAGTTCCTTTCCTCCTTACCTGTCACTTTCATTGTGGTCCTTAGTCCTAGTTATCCCCTTGTCTCTCTGAGGGATCATATCTTCCAGAAAGCTGTGGTCCAGGCTGTCATCGGGAATAAAGTCCTCCACACTCTGCACTTTTGCAGGGACTTCACTGGGGGGAATAGTAGCAGCATCTGTAGATGGAACAGTGATCAGGTAACACACAACAGAACAGTTTGGCATAAATGATGCCCAGCTGGTGTGGCAGAGAATTTACTCCCCTAAGCATCTCAAACCCAATGCTTCTCTAGCATGCGGAGGGCCACTTGTGTGTGCAGACACGTAGTTAACAGCCACAACAGTCTTGGACATTTGCTGTGTAGCAGAAGGAATGCAACAGGCCATTCAGATTAAACCACTGCTTCGCAAGAAGGTAGCCATGAGCTGTCTTTTGCCTACTGCTGGTTTAGCATGTACCAAGCTCAACTTATCTTTTCCTCCGTAAAACTCATCTATGCCACTATAACCTACAGAGTGCTGCCAGCTAACAACAGGTGTTGTGATTACAGCCAGGACTGGCTTTTTACACCTTTGAACTGTGCACAAAGCTAGTCCACGTTAAAACTTCCTGTTACTATTCCCTTGTCTTTCACCTGGCTTTTTCACACATATGTGATCTTGTCATTTAAACTGTAAATCTTTCGGGGCAAGGACTGTCACTTACTCTAGCTTTGTAAGGTACCTAGCAAGAGGCCTCCAACAAGTCAATGCCCCTAGGTGTTACGTAAAATAAAAGTTGCTTTAATAGGTCTTATTTGTAGAGCAATCTTTACTCTTCTCCTAGGTTAATCTTCATCCCAGATTCTTAAGAAACACGAAGAAAAATAGTTCTCAAACAGACATAGGAAAACATGAAAAGTGTGACTATTGGCACTTTTGTTTGCAGCATCCTTTAAGATGAACAATGACTTTTCCCTGATGGCCCTAGTGCAAGTTTTCCTAACAGAGCAGCACCTAACATGGCTTTTTGTTCACTTCCTTGCTTGGGTAACAGCATCATCGACATCAGGGAATAACTTTTTTTTTTTTTTTTTTTAAATTACTGCTGCAGAATTTGTATGTGTAGCTCAAACTTTCTTTTGCAGATCTTAGAGTAACTTTCAGAAAGCCAGTGTGTTTTTATGACAAAGCAATGGATAGAAAGGTTATAGCACTGGAGTTGGACGGTGTCCATTTTTCTTAGTGAAGCCATTGCCTCTCTGCATTCAGTTCTATGTGATTTTGTTTCCAGTGTAAATTGTGAAACAGACTGGCCACATCTTGCCGTCCATTTGCATTTTCACTTTTTTGTTTCTTTGGACAAAGCATAAAGAGACCTGCAGAGATCAGGAGTTTCCAACTTTCCTCCCTTCTCCCAGGGAACTGGCCCAGGTAAGAAGAGTTATAAAACTGCAGTTGGTGGGTTTTGTCACAACTGATCATAGATCCAGGAGATAGGACATCATGTAGAGAAGAGGTGGGCAAACTATGGCCTGCGGGACCGTCCTGCCCGGCCCCTGAGCTCCCATCCGGGGAGGCTAGGCCCCGGCCTCTCCCCTGCTGTCCCGTCCCCCTTGCAGCAACGCCGCTGCACGGGCAGCATGGCTGGCTCTGCCCGGGGGGTGGGGCTGTGAGTTTCTGCCACTCTGAGCGGCATGGTAAGGGGGCGGGGGTGGGGGGGGTCGCGAGGGGCAGTTAGGGGACAGGGAGCAGGGGACGGTTGGATGGGGTGAGGGTTTGGGGGGGCGGTCAGGGGACGGGGAACAAGGGGGGTTGGATAGGCATGGGAGTCCCGGGGTGGGGGTGGGGGTGGTGGTGATCCTGGGAGGGGGCGGTCCGGGGACAAGGAGCGGGGGGGTTGGATGGGTCGGGAGTTCTGAGGGGGGTAGTCAGGGGGTGGGAAGTGGGAGGGGGCGGGGGCCAGGCTGTTTGGGGAGGCACAGCCTTCCCTACCCGGCCCTCCATACAGTTTTGCAACCCCGATGTGGCCCTCAGGCCAAAAAGTTTGCCCACCCCTGTAGAGAATTAAAACTGAACTTGAGTGTGCATTTTGAGCGCCTCCCCTTTCTGTGGGTGTCTTGATAGCTTTCTGAACTCCTTAGAGTGACAGTTTGAAGGAGGAGGTTATTTAGCAAAGGGTGACTCAAACCCGTCATGCTAATAATCGCTAGGCAGTGGCAGCTCCAGTCAGCTTTGTAAGTAAAGTGAATGTGATGGGCAAATTAAGGTCTAGCTCAGTAGAAATGAAAGCAATGAACAGCCCTGGATGCCTCTGCACTGGGACTCTGTCTGTCTGATACTAGTTCTCCATGACCTTTACATTACTTTGCTCCGCTGTTTACGAACAATAAGATGTAACCATGGGCCACTCTCCCTGTCATGCCAGCTATGCTGGTGCATATTTCCCCAGAGGGGAATCTACTGCAGAGCCAGCACAGTGCTGCAGTTGTGGCTGAATGATTATGTTCCTTAAATACAAACAGCAGACTGCTCTTTGTTAACAAGCAAGTGTGCTTTGCAGCTGCCATAGCTACATACAGGCAGCGGCTGCATGGGTTTCTATTACCATTTTGATTGTTATGTGAGTGGCACAGGCCCAGCAGTGGGGAAGGACACACTCCTACTCAGAAGTTGACAGTTTATTACTTTCCCCAGGAGCCCACTACATCTAACCCCTCCCAGCCTTGAAGTTCAACATCATAGCCATCATCCTGCTGCTGGAGGGAGTCCCTTTCAGAGGCTAGCATGAGCACTGCTGGAGGCACAAGGCAAATCAAGCAAGGCAGCTGGAAGAACTACTCTTTGGATTTATACTGAACAAATACAAGCCTTGCACTGCTAAGACACGAGGGCTGCCTGCTCTGCCTCCAATAGGGAACAGGAGGGGTACAGCAAAGAAATAGGGACAGCGGGGAAGTGCAATATTGTAAAGATGCACATGCACCCACTACCAGACAGCAAAATCCAGATTCTCTCTGCATCAGCACCTACCTGGCGGGGGAGGAGACGTCTCTGGTGCTGGAGAAGTTCCAAAGAGGCGGGAGATAATGCTGCGCTTTTGCAGTGGGACTACAACAGGCATTGCTGGGGAGGCTGTAGCTGGGGACGGTGTGTGCGGTAGCTGAGCCTCTAGTGGAGGCACTGGTGACAAGGAGGATGGAGGCTCAGGGGACGTTGCGTTGGCAGGCGGCTGCTGAGGTGGTGGTGGCTGGGGGGTACCAGGACTGGAATTGTCTGTTGACGTGCAGCTGGGAGGTACTATGGGTGACTGGGAGCCAGAGGAAGGGCTCTGTCCATTAGTCGCCATTGGGGACGCGTGTCCTCGACTTCGGGCTTCCATCATTTCAAGGAAGCTGCAGGAAAGAATGGATTGCAGACATAAGGACTGGAACAGCACACTCCATGGAACCTCTCATTAACAACACTGTTTCTCTGGCTGCAGCCCAGGACTAGGAGCCAGGAGAGCAGGGTTCCAGGCCCAGTGCTGCCAATGACTTCCTGGGCAACCTTAGACAAGTCTCTTCACCTCTCTGAGCCTAGCTCACCCCAAATGCAAACCTAGCACACAATGGGGACCGAAGGTTAATCGGTGTTTGAGAAAGTGCAATGAGCTCCTTGGATGGAAGGCACCAAGATACGCAAAGGGTTAGTATCTACAGGTTTTCATGTAGAAAGTATTCCATGTTTGTACAGTAAGTTCTCTGCCACAAGTTTCCGGGAGGAAGCCCTATACAGCAACTCAACAGTCACATCACTCTCAGACAGTGGTTCCCAACCTTTTCTCTGCTGCAGCACACCTTGATACCTTTAATTATTTGAGGTACACCACATATCTTCAGATGAGTTTAGGAATATTCATGAGCCAATCCAGAACAAGGCTAGTAGGGTTAAAATCAAAACAACCATGGTGGCTAACGTTAGATCGCGATCTGTCTTTTGTGCCAGAATTGTCAACAGTGGAAACTAACATTAAAGTTAAATATAAGAACTCTGGACAAAAGCATGCTCAGTGGAGAAAGTGACACGCACTTGAGAATAATAGTTTGGGATGACGAGCAATTAATAATTAATCATTTCTTCTCAGTCCCAAAATAGTCTTCCCAAGGGTGTGTAACTTTCTTTGCTGTTTTTAAATGTAATATAATTAAGTCCCACTCACAGTATTGCCAAACTCAAGAGATCAAAAAATAAATGAGTCAGACCCCAACACATCTGGAGATTGTAAATAACCACATGTTTTGGGGGCCAAAGAGATGATGTTTTTTCAGTCTGTCTAACAATTGGTGAACTGCTCCTGCCCCTCCCCAGAGAGAGTGTTAGTGCTGCCCATGTTCCCAAATATACTGGGTACAAGGATTTTGGCCCCTGCTGCAGGAGTTCTCACCCCCACATCTACCCATCCCCTGCCCAGCAATGAATCCTGCCCCCCAACTTCCAAATCAATCCTGTGCCTTTAGTATCCAAATCAGTTCTCCAGCCCCCATCAGTTCTGTACTACCCTCCCCCAGTCCAGGCCCCATCTCACCCCAATTCTGCCCCATCCCCAGTTCTGCCTCCCCAGCTCCCTCACCTCACAAATAGCCCCCTAGCCCCCAGTTCAGCTCCCCCAACCTCACCTCTGCTTCTCCTGAAGGAGAAGAGGAAAGTGATCAGGAACAGTCAACATGGATTCACCAAGGGCAAGTCATGCCTGACCAACCTGATTGCCTCCTATGATGAGATAACTGGCTCGGTGGATATGGGGAAAGCGGTGGATGTGATATATCTTGACGTTAGCAAAGCTTTTGATATGGTTTCCCACAGTATTCTTGCCAGCAAGTTAAAGTAGTATGGATTGGATTAATGGACTATAAGGTGGAGAGAAAGCTGGCGAGATTGTCAGGTTCAACGGGTAGTGATCAATGGCTCAATGTCTAGTTGGCAGCCGGTATCAAGCGGAGTGCCCCAGGGGTCGGTCCTGGGGCTGGTTTTGTTCAACATCTTTATTAATGATCTAGATGATGGGATGAATTGCACCCTCAGCAAGTTCGCAGATGACACACAGCTGGGGGGAGAGGTAGATACACTGGAGGGTAGGGATAGGGTCCAGAGTGATCTAGACAAATTGGAGGATTGGGCCAAAAGAAATCTGATGAGGTTCAACAAGGACAAGTGCAGAGTCCTGCACTTAGGACGGAAGAATCTCATGCACCGCTACAGGCTGGGGACCGACTGGCTAAGCAGCAGTTCTGCAGAAAAGAACCTGGGGATTACAGTGGATGAGAAGCTGAATGAGAGGTCTTCTGAGGTCTCTTCCAACTGTGGGAGAAAAACACCCTCCCCCATTTCCCCCCCCATCTTTCCCCTCCACTTTCCCGTCTTTGATACATCAGGCTATCCCCTGTCAGCCCTGGCCTGTCTTGAAGCTAACAAACTCAGAGGCCTGAACCAAACTGAACTGTGCCCCCCCCCCCTAACATGGAGGGAACTATTTGCAATATGTATTGCTTAAGGTTTTGAAATGTATCTGCTAATGCTATCTGCCCTGCTGGAAACTGCCACGCTGGAGGTTATTGAAGCATATCTGTAACCCCTGCTTTGCTGTTAAAACAATCATTGCTCAAAGTATATACAGTGCAGCCCTATAGCAAACACGGTGGTGTAGGGTTTCCCCATGTCCGGGACACATTGGAAAGCACCAGTTGGAAGTTGTTTACCATTCCGGAAAGTACCCCAGAGTGCAGTGCATTTGCGGTTTTTATGTAATTGCGGTTTTTCCCTATATATACCTGTGTAATGCTTTGTTCAGGGGCGCAGTAAGCAGTGTGCTACCCCCAACGCGTTGGTATGTATTTGCGCAATAAACGGGCCTCAGGCTTGAATCTTTGATCAAATTACTGCCTAGGGTGGTTTTTCCACGACACAACCCTAATATTCCATGATTCTATGTTGGGAAATGGGCGACAGGGATGGATCACTTGATTACCTGTTTTGTTCATTCCCTCTGGCCAATGCCAGGTGCCCCACTGTCAGAAGACAGGATGCTGAGCTAGATGGACCTTTGCTCTGACCCAGTGTGGCCATTCTTATGTTCTTATATGTTCTTATGTTAACAGGATGATTTTAAATGGCAATAGCTTCTGCTAAACTATGAAATGGTCACAGAATAAGATAGAGTAGCCATATGAAGTAAAGCTGAAAGATGCAAGGATGAGAACTTCCACCTAGAAGTTCCAACAGATGCTATGGGCACTGCTTATATTTCACTAAGCTTAACTAGGTCTCATGTGCAGAAGCTATGAATTTAAATGCATCCCTTATAACATCAGCAGCCTCAGCAATAACTTTGTGCAGCAAACAGACAGTGGATATACCAAAACAGTGAATACTACCTGATACAGATCACCACAACATCCTTTGGGAGACCAAAACCAGCCCACCTTCTCCAGCAGAGATATTCCCAGTTGTGAAAGAGCAGCTTGATCTAAAACCCCTCAAGGCCCCTTTGAAGAGAGGATTTCATGGGGTCAGGAGGGAGATCATGTGCTTTATAATCAGTAACTGTGGAGCCTTCGTGAACAGCCAAAGAACAGGCTTGCCTCACAACGAGACAACGCTCATGTTGAGTTACAACCTGCTAGGAATCCAGCTTTTGCTGGAGGAAAATTCTATGATTCTATGAAAAGCGCTCCATTTCATAGAATCATAGAGTATCAAGGTTGAAAGGGACCTCAGGAGGTCATCTAGTCCAATCCCCTGGCTCAAAGCAGAACCAACCCCAACTAAATCATCCCAGCCAGGGCTTTGTCAAGCCGGGCCTTAAAAACCTCTAAGGATGGAGATTCCACCACTTCCCTAGGGAACCCATTCCAGTGCTTCACCACTCTTCTAGTGAAAAAGTTTTTCCTAATATCCAACCTAAACCTCCCCCACTGCAACTTGAGACCATTACTCCTTGTTCTGTCATCTGCCACCACTGAGAACAGCCGAGCTCCATCCTCTTTGGAACCCCCTTTCAGGTAGTTGAAAGCAGCTATCAAATCCCCCCTCATTCTTCTCTTCTGCAGACTAAACAATCCCAGTTCCCTCAGCCTCTCCTCATAAGTCATGTGCTCCAGCTCCCTAATCATTTCTGTTGCCCTCCACTGGACTCTTTGCAATTTTTCCACATCCTTCTTATAGTGTGCGGCCCAAAACTGGACACAGTCTCCAGATGAGGCCTCACCAATGCCAAATAGAGGGAAATGATCACGTCCCTCGATCTGCTGGCAATGCTCCTACTTATACAGCCCAAAATGCTGTTAGCCTTCTTGGCAACTAGGGCACACTGTTGACTCATATCCAGCTTCTCATCCACTGTAACCCCTAGGTCCTTTTCTGCAGAACTGCTGCCTAGCCACTTGGTCCCTAGTCTGTAGCAGTGCATGGAATTCTTCCGTCCTAAGTGCAGGACTCTGCACTTGTCCTTGTTGAACTTCATCAGATTTCTTTTGGCCCAATCCTCTAATTTGTCTAGGTCCCTCTGTATCCTATCCCAACCCTCCAGCGTATCGACCACTCCTCCCAGTTTAGTGTCATCTGCAAACTTGCTGAGGGTACAATCCACGCCATCCTCCAGATCATTAATGAAGATATTGAACAAAACCGGCCCCAGGACCGACCCTTGGGGCACTCTAGTTGGCAGCCGGTATCAAGCAGACATGGAGCCATTGATCACTACCCGTTGAGCCTGATGATCTAGCCAGCTTTCTATCCACCTTATAGTCCAAGAGCTGAATAGCTCAGCACTAACAACCTCAGACAGTTATGAAAACTGAACAGTTCACAAGCAATCCTGTAAGCAGGGGGCTCATCTGCAGATATCCGTAGACCGTGTTTGCGGATCGCAGATCAACTGCGGATACAAATTTTGGGATGACAAGCAATTAATAATTGTTTCTTCTCATTCCCAAAATAGTCTTCTCAAGGTTGTGTAACTTTCTCCGCTGTTTTTAAATGCAATATAATTAAGTCTCACTCACAGTATCACCAGCCTCAAGAGATCAAAAAATAAATGAGACAGACCCCAACAAATCATCAGATTGGCCCCCAAAACAGGCTTTACTCATCTGATTACATACAACAGCAACCTGTGGAGGTTTCCTAACAGGCTCCACATCAAACCTGGGGCAGGGTGGAGATTCCTTAAAAGAAACATAAGGGACACCTGACTATCTGACCTCATGTCCCTGCCACCCAATATGGCCCTGGCAGCTGGCTATCTGGGGTGACAGCCCCCCACTGATGTGGATTGCACCTCAGAATATCATACCCTCCCTCTGCAATGAACTTTTCTGGACTTGCTTGTAGCGGATCACTTGCTACAAGCAAGATGGCAAACGTAAGACAGCACAGAAACAGACCTGAGTATATGGGAGGTTAAAGGCAACAAGACTAGGACTAGAACCAGAGATTTCCTGAATGTGCTTTTATACCCCAGAGAGCCAGCTGCCAGGGCCATTGCCTCAGCCTCCTTGATAGCAGTCTCAGCAAATTAGCACCACACTGGGGGGGCTGTATGGATACATCTATTGTGAAGTCCTCTTGAGTCCCCACTCAGCATTAAGGATTTTTGCCTTGAATTAGCCCTTGACTCCAACAAGGGGATGTGAACCCACAGGATTACTTCTGGGGGAATTCTGTGCCACTTGCGCACACGCGCAGAATTCATGTCCCCCGCAAAATAACAGAGTGACACAGAGGCCGCAGAAGGGGTCACGGGCCCCTCTCCGGCAGCAGTCCCAAGTGGGTGCATCGGTTCGGCTGTTGGGAGCAGCCAGGAGAAACGTAACTCATCGCCTTGTGGGGATGGGGGCGGAGCGCTGAGCGTGCATGACTCTGTCCCTCTTGCTCACCTGGCGCAGAGAGGAAGGAGGCCTGACCCTTGCACTGTGTCAGGGTTGGGTGCAGCCTCGTTGCAGAGTCCATGTCCCAAGGGGAGGGGGGCTGCAGGGTGATCCCCCACCACTGTGCAAGCCAGTGGGTTGCGCTCCCTACTGGGAGACATCCCCAGTGTGCACCCCTTGTCCCTGTGCCCACCCTGCAGAGGCATGGGGCGGACACAAGCAGCTGTGGAGAGCAAGGGGGGCACCTCCCTCCCCCAAGTTTCACACTAGAGGTCTGCTTGCAGTGCACACCCCAGCCCCAGACAGAGCTCTTACCTGCAGCGCCAAACAGGCAGGTCCCTCCTCCAGGAGCAGCGTTTCTCCAGCTGTGGCTCCCATGGTCAATTTCCTCTGCTGTGCTAGGGCCTTTCGGGGTGGGGCAGGCAAGGAAGGGGAAGTACAGGGTCCCCAGTGATGGTGGTGAGGGAACAGAGGGAGCACAGGGTCCGCCAATGGCAGGGGGGGAAGGTTGTTGTTGGAGCCTGAGGGTCCAGTGGGGTGGGAAAGGGAAGTCAATCTCCAGGGGAAAGGAGAGGTGAGGGCATAAGGCTGTGCCCTCAGGGAGGGGGAACAGTCCCTGTGGCAAGGGTAGTGAAGGAGGGGGAGCTGAAGAAGAGTAGGAGGCTAGAAGCAGCTAAATGGGTCTTGTGGTCTCTTTGCCCTGAGAAAAGCTGGGATCACCTTCACCTCTCCCTGGGAAGAGACTGGGGACAGAGCCCACTAAGCTAATGTAGTCTCTGAACTGACAATCTGCTCTGTGCCTTCCTCCCCATCTCTCCTACAGGATCAAGTATAATTTATACCTTGATCCTGCAATGATAATCCATGTGGGCACAGAGGTCTGCCCACCTAGAGTTCACGCCTTCAGCAGGTCTGTAATGTGCAAAGTGCACTGACATGCTTTGCGTGCATCATCTTTTGTAGGAAGAACTAAGAATTTTAACTCAGTTTTGTTGGATAGTAATTAAAATAAGCAATTTAAAATGACATTCTACTTTACATTATAAAAGACCAAACAGCAAAATAAAAGTAATTTAAATGAAAATCCAGGATTATAACTGAAATGCAGGGTATTGGTTACCAACTATTTGTAACTTAACTTTCATGTGTTTAGGAAATGCTGAATAATTATTGTGACTTTTTCTGCACTGTAGTTTAAATGAATTATTACTCAAAGTTCTGTATCAATATGCCTAGTACGGAATCTGTCAAAAAACATTTCCTGAATCTTTGTTGTTGTCTGTATTGTTACAGACATACTTGCTGACAGGTATTTTGAAATAAATTACCAAAATAATTGAAACTGGCATGATCATATTGTGCTATTTTGACAAAAATATACAGAATTTTAAAATACTGTGAGCAGAATTTTTCATTTTTTTGGCACAGAATTCCCCCAAGAGTAAGGATCAGTGATTCTGGGGAAATCTCGAAGACTAGTGTTGGGGCTGCGTCAGAGGCAAAGGCTGGGATAATGCCATCTCTGCACTTTTACAGCCTCTGACAATAAGAGTCTCTGGAATGGTTAAGCAGCGCACATCTGGTCTGCATAAGCACCTGGAACACCTCCAAAGCACTATGAGCAACAGCAATGAAAAAATCTGAGAGCCATCAGGTGACTGGCTGCACATACCTCAGGAAAGTTGGAAGCTTCCATGAAACAATCAGACTACTGTTGTAACATCTTAGATCCTCCAGTAGCACAAGCATCATATAGAGCAGTGGTTCTCACAACAAAATTTTTGGCGGCCTCAGAGTGCGGCCACCAACTCTTGCTGGGGGTTGCTCTCACAATTTTTCCTAAAATACGTAATTAACTTTAGGAAAAACAAATAAATATGCACATATACATGCCAAAATCATTGTAATTTATTTATGATTTTTTTTGCAGACTCAGTATTAAAAATAATGTACAGTTGTCTCTATTCTTTACTAGACCTAAACAGAATAGAAACACAAATAAGGTGCTTTGCATGTTCTTGTCTTTTTTCTTGTTGTTTCTTTTGCTTTTTTTAAGACTTGCTAGAGAGTACGTCTGTTGTGAAAAGTGATATTAACAAACATACAAATATCACTTTTCACAGCAGACTTACTCAGTCCCGGCAAACCTGGGGTCAAATTAAGCCCTGGATGGGGAGGCGGGTACAGAGACAATGGGGGCACTGGGGGAGGCAGCGAGGGCCACGGTGATGGAGGAGGGGGGTGAGACTGGGGCCAGAACCCACCACTGCATGCCCAGGGAACGGAGCCTGAAGCCCCACGGCTGGAGCCTGCTGCCCACCAGCCAAGGGCTGAACCCTGACCCCACCGACCCCGGGAAGGTGAGGAACTCACTGGCTGCCTGCTCTTCCAGCTTTTGTCTCTCCAGAAGGGGGCAGGGCCCAACCACTCCCCCTCCTCCACATCACAGTTCAGGCAACTGTGGCCACGAGAAAAGCCTCTGGTGGCCACATGCAGCCATGCTGGCCGCATTTGAGAAACACTGAAGAGAAACTAGAGAATCATTTCAGGATCCAGAAGATTAGAATCAATTAGAACTTTAAAAAGATGAGATGCCAGAGGAAGAATAGGACACTGTTTATGTTACTTGGGTATTTGAAGCCCTATTTGTATTTTGTACTGTCAAAGCTGCCCATTTTGGAATCAGTCGGCTTCATTCTGGGCAGGAGGCCAACTCCAGAGGGACATCAGAGAGGAGGGATTGAAATTACCATTTGTTTCTGCTGCACGAACACAAGAATTTTAAAAGCAGCAGAGAAAGTGAGATGCACATAAGAAGATACGGTAAGTTATTTTCAGCACACAGATGTGAAACACACTGTATGAACAAGTCAATGGGACTTGTCCTCCTCGCTCACTTAGGTGCTACTGAATATCCCACCCTATGAACTTAAGCTTATGAACTGAATGGTGCCTGGTCCTCCCCAGTCCCACTTGGCACAGGTGCTCCCATCCAAAAGCACATGTGAAGCTGAGATCCATGCAGTGCTTGAAAGCTGGGCAGGGTCTCACAGTCTTACAAGCACTGCACAGACTGGTTGTGCTGAGCTTTCAAGTTGTGTCATCAGCCCCCAGGATCTGAGACGTGCAGTATATCCTTGGGACAAGGACATGGGTTTGTCTGGGGAGAAGAGTGGCAACAGGAAGGTCAATATGCGCAGAAGGTGTTTCCTGTCATTATGCTGGTCAGAAAAAGCTCTCTATGCCAGAGTTCTGATGTTGACAACTTTCCATACCAGAGTGTAGCACTAGACTGTCAACACCAGCTTCCAGAGTGGAGACACCCAACAAGGTATTTCTTTTCCTTACTTTTAAGAAACTACACTATGAACGATTGTCTCTCTACAGCTTTATACGTGCTCTTTGTAGATGTGTAAACCTGTCTGTTTCAGAGCTACAGGGAGCCAAAAACCCCATCATTCCTCTTTTGTTTTGCTTGCAACATCACCACAACACTCTTGCCTCTCTTCTCCCTCATGAGTAAAGAAGCCATCCTGAAATTATGCTCATAAAACCCTAATATCAAACTATCCAAAACTGAAGTAAAGTAAAGACATCTTAGAGTGAATACAAACTATGATTTGAAGTACATTTGCTCTATTTGAGATTTGACTTTGGCAGGGGAGAGCTTCTCTCTAGTACATATCATCCTTGTGCTCCTTCCTGTGTTCCTCTTCTATATTTCAATCCTTCCATTTTGGCCTGGATAAAAATGTCCATACTGTCCAACAAAAAGCTGGCCCTGACTAATTCACTGAGAGTTAGACCTGATCAGAAGAGGGAATTTTTCTGCAACTTTAAAGAGGAATGGGCTCTGCAGGGAACAGAAATGCAACAGGAGTCGCCAACAGAGCAAGCAAAAAGTGGAAAAGAAAGGCCTATTAACAGCCTGCTTCTAAACCTTCAGGATTTGTGTTTATTTACAACTGAATAGGAAACCATAGTCCGAGGCCTTTCTGCTCTTTGGCTCTAACAGTGTGATCTGTTTTTCAAACAGATTTTTCATGTGAGAAGTGCTTTTTTTAATTGTTAAAAAGGAGAATCATATTAATATGCAATGTAGCATGAATCCTATGACAACACTCTACAGTCTCATCATTTAGCTTATTTGCATTAAGATTTTTTACTTTAAATTGAATGCAGGTCTGATGAAAGGCACTGGATTGAGATCACAGACACCCCTCCACTCCAGGAACTCAATTTCTATTGACTGCAAGTTAGCTGGGAGTTTGGTGCCTGTCTTTGACAATATCCCCCAAGTGTTTGAAGTTCTCCAGTTTATCCATAGAACAGGTACAGCAAAGGCAATGGCCCCTCCTATATACATCAACCCTGACAGTATCATCATCAAGGTATTGGAGGGGAGTTCAGCCACCAGGTCAGTTGTGATTTTAACTGAGACCCCGCACTCCTCTGCCCCCAAGTTTCACACATGCCACCAATAATCTCAAGGTAATAACTTTTGATTCATACCAACCTGGATCAAGAAATACTAAGATTTATTTTTGGGGCGAGGGGGGAGGGAGTTACATTGCTTTCCCAATGGGCAACAGCCAACTTAATCAGTTTATGTAGTTTAGAGAATTTACTTCGGGTTGCTGTTAAAGATGATCTAGGAGTGGACAAACGTTTCCCTACAGAACTTTGAGACTGGCACTCAGCAGCATACTCTTAGCAAAATTCTGAGCTACAGTCTATGCATAAGGAAAGGAAATGACTCCCTCAATCATGAGCAGAGCTACTAGCACTGAGAGTTTGTGTCTATGAAAATAAAATTAGAATGCCTCATTAAGAGATTGCTGGGGCCTTATCTACAGGCTTCACTTCATCTTGTGCCCTCTACGGAAGACAGCCCTTGGCTGAATGGGTTAACCCAAGTGTATGGATCACAGCTACATAGCAGTTTTGATACAGTACGCAGAGAGATACCTCCATCTAATGGGAACCTTGGAAACAGGTCCTTAATTTTAAGAAGTCTTTGCAATAATTTTAGGAAATTTTAATCTGAAGTTCAACTGCTGAGGATACATCCTGAAATAAAGTCTTTTTTTCAAAGCCTGGTTAACAGTCTGCTCAAGAACTCTTAAACACTAGAAGTATGCAGGGTGTGTATGTATGTGTGTGTTCACTCCCTGTCAGCTATCTTCCCCCCAAAAGAGCTGACTATGGTTTGTCAAAGGGGCACATGTTAAGACCAAGCAATTACTTTTTTTTTTTAATGTTTTTTGGCGCAAAACACTTTGAGATCTGATCTTTTTCTTGTGTCCTTCCACCACAAACATAGCTTTTTCCAGTGTTGGGCACGTGATATGGCCCGGTCTGTAGCCCTAACAAGATCTTTCATGGTGCTTGGTTCCTCCAGAGGCCAGCAGTTCCATGGTTTGTGTTTCACTGCAGTCATGTGTCTGGGTCATTGGAATAGCCCGCACTTCCACATATTGACTTTTGACCTGCCAACTCTTGTTCGAAGGTGATTTAAACACCTCCACCTTGACCAATCCTTTTCTGTGCTTGCGGGAAGGCATTCAGCAACATCGATGTACTCGGATGTCCTTCTCGAGTATGTCCAGCCATGTGCGGCACACTTCCAGTCACGTACCTGTCAGGGATTTTCTAAGTGGTTCCGTTGCGGCTAGGAAACTTTTTCTCAATTTCAGGCAGCTAACTCCTGCAGTGTGACCATGTAGCAGATGTTTGGTATCTTTGACCCATCATAATTGTTCATTTTGCTTGTGACCACTCTCCTAATATCTAGTGGAGCAATTCCAGCAAACACACAGGCTGTTCAGGTTTGTTGGTTTTAGGACATCCAGTGATGTAGCAGCAGCTGTCATTCAGCACAGAGTTCAGCTTCTTTGCATGACCTAATCTTACCCACAGCAGATGTATATTTGGCTGTCAAATAACAAAGTGAAAGTGCAGTGCCTGTCAGTGTTGCTGAGTTGGTTCCCCATTTTGAATTTGCAAGCTTCTTGAGTATGTTGTTCTAGGTGCTAATTTTGCCTTCTCTTCTCCATGTGTGCCTTGAAAGAAAGTGTGGTCTAGCATCACTCCAAGGTAGACAGGATTCCAGCAGTGGGCAAGCAATACCCCATTCCAGATGAGTTGTCTATGGGCTTCATGATTCGAATGATAGAAAAAGACTCACTTGCATTTTGGCTGGGTTGGTGCACAATTAGTTCTTGCTGTAATAGACTGAGAGCCCAGAGAGTGACAATGTTAACATAGCTTCAATCGGAGAGAGATCTTTGGCTTGGGCAGCGATGCATAGCAAAAATGGGGGGGGGGGGGGGGGGGGGGGGAGAGAAATGTAAATACATCAGGAGCAGGAAGCCTGCTAAACAACCAGTGGGGCCACTGGACGATCAAGATGCTAAAGGAGCACTCAAGGCTGATAAGGCCATTGCGGAGAAACTAAATGAATTCTTTGCATCAGTCTTCACGACTGAGGATGTGAGGGAGATTCCCAAACCTGAGCCATTCTTTTTATGTGACAGATCTGAGGAATTGTCCCAGATTGAGGTGTCATTAGAGGAGGTTTTGGAACAAACTGATAAATTAAACAGTAGTAAGTCACCAGTACCAGATGGTATTCACCCAAGAATTCTGAAGGAACTCAAATGTGAAATTGCAGAACTTCTAACTGGGGTTTGTAATCTATCATTTAAATCAGCCTCTGTACCAAATGACTGGAGGATAGCTAATGTGACGCCAATTTTTAAAAAGGGCTCCAGAGCTGATCCTGACTTCAGTACCGGGCAAACTGGTTGAAACTATAGTAAAGAACAAAATTGTCAGACACATAGATGAACATAATTTGTTGTGGAAGAGTCAACACATCTTTTGTATAGGGAAATCATGCCTCACCAATCTACTAGAATTCTTTGAGGGGGTCAACAAGCATGTGCGCTCTTGTGGATATAGTGTACTTATATTTTCAGAAAGCCTTTGACAAGGTCCCTCACCAAACGCTCTTAAACAAAAGCTGTCATGGGATAAGAGGGAAGATCCTCTCATAGATCAGTAACTGGTTAAAAGATACGAAACAAAGGGTATGAATAAATGGTCAGTTTTCAGAATGGAGAGAGGTAAATAGTAGTGTTCCCCATGGGTCTGTACTAGGACCAGTACTATTCAACATATTCATAAATGATCTGAAAAAAAGGGGTAAACAGTGAGGTGGCAAAATTTGCAGATGATACAAAACTACTCAAGATAGTTAAGTCCAAAGCAGACTGCGAAGAGCTACAAAGTGATCTCACAAAACTGGGTGACTAGGCAACAAAATGGCAGATGAAATTCAATGTTGATAAATGCAAAGTAATGCACATTGGAAAACCAAATCCCAACTATATGTATAAAACGATGGGGTGTAATTTACCTGTTACCACTCAAGAAAGATCATGGAGTCATTGTGGATAGTTCTCTGAAAACATCCACTCAATGTGCAGCAGCGGTAAAGTGAACAGAAAGTTGGGAATCAAGAAAGGGACAGATAAGACATAAAATATCATATTGCCTTTATATAAATCCATGGTACACCCACATCCTGAATACTGCGTGCAGATGTAGTCACCCCATCTCAAAAAAGATATATTGGAATCAGAAAAGGCACAGAAAAGGGCAAAAAAATTGATTAGGGGGATGGAACCACTTCTGTATAAGGAGAGATTAGTAAGATTGGGACTTTTCAGCTTGACTAAAAGGGGGAAATGATAGACGTCTATAAAATCAGTCCCTGGAAAAATCATGGAGCAGGTCCTCAAGGAATCAATTCTGAAGCACTTAGAGGAGAGGAAAGTGATCAGGAACAGTCAGCATGGATTCACCAAGGGCAAGTCATGCCTGACTAACCTAATTGCCTTCTATGAGGAGATAACTGGGTCTGTGGATGAGGGGAAAGCAGTGGATGTGTTATTCCTTGACTTTAGCAAAGCTTTTGATACGGTCTCCCACAGTATTCTTGCCGGCAAGTTAAAGAAGTATGGGCTGGATGAATGGACTATAAGGTGGATAGAAAGCTGGCTAGATCGTCGGGCTCAACGGGTAGTGATCAACGGCTCCATGTCTAGTTGGCAGCCGGTTTCAAGTGGAGTGCCCCAAGGGTCGGTCCTGGGGCCGGTTTTGTTCAATATCTTCATTAATGATCTGGAGGATGGCGTGGACTGCACTCTCAGCAAATTTGCAGATGACACTAAACTGGGAGGAGTGGTAGATACGCTGGAGGGTAGGGATAGGATACAGAGGGACCTAGACAAATTAGAGGATTGGGCCAAAAGAAACCTGATGAGGTTCAACAAGGACAAGTGCAGAGTCCTGCACTTAGGACGGAAGAATCCCATGCACTGTTACAGACTAGGGACCGAGTGGCTAGGCAGCAGTTCTGCAGAAAAGGACCTAGGGGTTACGGTGGACGAGAAGCTGGATATGAGTCAACAGTGTGCCCTTGTTGCCAAGAAGGCTAACGGCATTTTGGGCTGTATAAGTAGGGGCATTGCCAGCAGATCGAGGGACGTGATCGTTCCCCTCTATTCGACATTGGTGAGGCCTCACCTGGAGTACTGTGTCCAGTTTTGGGCCCCACACTACAAGAAGGATGTGGAAAAATTGGAAAGAGTCCAGCGGAGGGCAACAAAAATGATTAGGGGGCTGGAGCACATGAGTTATGAGGAGAGGCTGAGGGAACTGGGATTGTTTAGTCTGCAGAAGAGAAGAATGAGGGGGGATTTGATAGCTGCTTTCAACTACCTGAAAGGGGGTTCCAAAGAGGATGGATCTAGACTGTTCACAGTGGTACCAGATGACAGAACAAGGAGTAATGGTCTCAAGTTGCAGTGGGGGAGGTTTAGGTTGGATATTAGGAAAAACTTTTTCACTAGGAGGGTGGTGAAGCACTGGAATGGGTTACCTAGGGAGGTGGTGGAATCTCCTTCCTTAGAGGTTTTTAAGGTCAGGCTTGACAAAGCCCTGGCTGGGATGATTTAGTTGGGAATTGGTCCTGCTTTGAGCAGGGGGTTGGACTAGATGACCTTCTGAGGTCCTTCCAACCCTGATATTCTATGATTCTATGAATCATGATGGGTGTGGAAAAAGTAAATAAGGAAGTGTTATTTACTCCTTCTCTTAACACAAGAACTAGGGGTCACCAAATGAAATTAATAGGCAACAGGTTTAAAACAAATGCACAGTCAACCTGTGGAACTCTTTGCCAGAGGATGTTGTGAAGGCCAAGACCATAACAGGGTTCAAAAAAGAACTAGATAAATTCATGGAGGATAGGTCCATCAATGGCTATTAGCCAGGATGGGCAGGGATGGTGTCCCTAGCCTCTGTTTGCCAGAAGCTGGGAATGGGCGACAGAGATGGATCACTTGATTTCCTGTTCTGTTTATTCTCTCTGGGGCACCTGGCATTGGCCATTGTCAGAAGACAGGATACTGGAGTAGATGGACTGACCCAGTATGGCCATTCTTATGTTGGCATAGAGAAAACCTCTTGTGCTGAAATCCATCAGTTGATCATTCGTGTAGATACTGAATAGTATTGGCGAGAGTGCACTCCCTTGCAGTTAGCCATTTCTCTGTTGCCACCATCAGCTCTACCTCCCACATAGTTGGATGTAAAAACATCAGTTCTCTAATAGTGATTGTATCAGTCTATGGGGTGGTGATCTTTTATCATGTTGAATATTTTAGTGAGAAGTCTTCAGTGATTCACTGTGTCATGCAACTGATAGATCGACAAACACTGTACCTGTTACCGTACCCTTTTCAAATCTATATTTGATGTATTGAATGATGTTCAGCAGCACTTGACTGGTGCCTGACTTGCCAAGGCAGAATCCATCTTGCTCTGGGATTAGGTGCTTTTCAATGCGTGGTGATAGGTGGTTTAAGATAAGATGTTCACACAGTTTGTAGAGGTGACATAGTAGAAATATAGGCCTGAATTTCTTTGGCTTCACTGAGTCCTTCCCCAGCTTCCAAAGTGCCATAACACATTTGTTGCCAGATCTTGGGTACTTTGTGGCTGAGCACGTGTTAAATAACTTCAGTAACCAGTTCTTTTTTGCTGGTATGCAGTGTTTGATTTGCCCAGTGAGAATGTCATCAAGACTGGTGGCTGTGTCATTTTTGAGGGTGTTAATTCTGGAGGTTAATTCAGTCACTGTGTACTGTGCCCCAAAATTATGAATCTCCTGGTCTCCATCTACTGATGAAAAGTGCTATATAAACGAGCTAGGAATTATTATTACAGTCCCCATAACTTTGTGTTGGGAGGAGAAGGGGGTTACCACAAAAATCATCCTAAGAATTCCAAAGATGGAGTATTTGTATTTATCACCAGAGAAGCTAACTCTATACAGGCCTAATTCAAGCCATTTGGATTTTCCCCTTTCCTTTAAAATTAAATTCTGTCCCCTGTGAGAACAGCTGGGTGAATGCAGCATAAAAGTAGTCAAGCATTACTTTAATGCCAACCTCAGAATTGATGGGATGGTGTTTGCAACCCCTCTTTGCTTTCTGCAAATGCTCATATGAGCAAACTCTTCATGGAAAGAGAAATGGGATGTGAAATTTCTTCTGAATATGTTTGATTGCCTTCTTGAAAGTTTTTGATGTTTGATTTCAGAGTAATAGCCGTGTTAGTCTGTATCCGCAAAAAGAAACAGGAGTACTTGTGGCACCTTAGAGACTAACAAATTTATTGTAGCATAAGCTTTCGTGGGCTACAGCTCACTTCATCGGATGCATGCAGTGGAAAATACAGAAGGAAGAGATATATATACACACATGAAACAATGGATCTTACCATACACATTATAAGGAGAGTGATCAGTTGTCAGCAGGAGAGAANGTCTCCATCTACTGATGAAAAGTGCTATATAAACGAGCTAGGAATTATTATTACAGTCCCCATAACTTTGTGTTGGGAGGAGAAGGGGGTTACCACAAAAATCATCCTAAGAATTCCATAGATGGAGTATTTGTATTTATCACCAGAGAAGCTAACTCTATACAGGCCTAATTCAAGCCATTTGGATTTTCCCCTTTCCTTTAAAATTAAATTCTGTCCCCTGTGAGAACAGCTGGGTGAATGCAGCATAAAAGTAGTCAAGCATTACTTTAATGCCAACCTCAGAATTGATGGGATGGTGTTTGCAACCCCTCTTTGCTTTCTGCAAATGCTCATATGAGCAAACTCTTCATGGAAAGAGAAATGGGATGTGAAATTTCTTCTGAATATGTTTGATTGCCTTCTTGAAAGTTTTTGATGTTTGAGTCATCCAATGAGGAAGCAGACATTCCATGTTTCTTAGCTGGCTAATCACAACGCAAATAGCAAATTCTCAATGTCTCTCAGAAAATAGTCCACAAGCACCCCATAGGCTGAAATATGTGCAGATAAATTGAATAATTCAAAATGAACAGATTCAGAATACAGGTTTCAGAGTGGTAGCCGTGTTAGTCTGTATCAGCAAAAACAACGAGGAGTCCTTGTGGCACCTTAGAGACTAACTAATTTATTTGGACATAAGCTTTCGTGGGCTAAAACCCACTTCATCAGATGCATGGAGTGGAAAATACAGTAGGCAGGTATAAATACACAGCACATGAAAAGATTGGAGTAGCCTTACCAAGTGTGTGTGTGTGTGGGGGGGGGGGTCAGTGCTAACGAGCCAATACAATTAAGGTGGAAGTGGCCTATTCTCAACAGTTGACAAGAAGGGGTGAATATCAAGGGAGGGAAAAATCACTTTTGTAGTGCTAATGAGGCCAATGCAACCAAGGTGGCCCATTTCAAACAAACAGTTGACAAGAAGATGTGAGTATCAGCAGAGGGAAATTAGTTTTTGTAGTGACCCAGCGACTTCCAGTCTTTATTCAGGCCTAATTTGATGGTGTCCAGTTTGCAAATTAATTCCAGTTCTGCAGTTTCTCGTTGGAGTCTGTTTTTGAAGTTTTTTTGTTGCAGAATTGCCACTTTTAAGTCCGTTATTGAGTGTCCGGGGAGATTGAAGTGTTCTCCTACTGGTTTTTGAACGTTATAATTCTTGATGTCTGATTTGTGTTCATTTATTCATTTGCGTAGAGACTGTCCAGTTTGGCCAATAGGGGCATTGCTGGCACATGATGGCATATCGTCTTTTCAAGGATAATTTAGGAACAGAAAAAGTGGCCAGACCCAACCCGATAGTACTGGGAAGTGTAAAGTCAGGAAGCAATCAAGGGGTGGAGTGGTGGGGAGTAGGCATAACAACAGACAGAAAAGAGACTAAGAACAGGACAGAAGGAGACATGCAAATCCATATTTATCAGGTAAGACAAAGCCATTTGTTGTCTAGGGCAGTGGTTCTCAACCAGGGGTCCGGGGCCTCCTGGGGGGCCACAAGCAGGTTTCAGGGGGTCCACCAAGCAGGGCCAGCATTAGACTTGCTGGGACCCAGTGCAGAAAGCCGAAGACCCACCACCCAGGGCTGAAGCCAAAGCTTAAGCAACTTAGCTTCGTGGGATCCCCTGTGGTGTGGGGCCTTGGGTAATTGCCCTGCTTGCTACCCCCTAATGCTTTCCCTGGCTTTTAAACGCAGAAAGACAATTGCTGTGGCAGAGGTGGGCCGTGGAGTTTTTATAGCATGTTGGGGGGGGGGGGGGGGGGGGCCTCAGAAAGAAAGAAAAAGGTTGAGAACCCCTAGTCTAGGGGATAAACTACATAAGCTGAATATGTCTGTTGTGTGCCACCTTGTGTTTTCTTTGCTAACTGCACTTTGGAGCAATAGCTACATCACTGTCATGAGCTGGGCTCATTTGTTTTGTCCCCAGTCACGTCAAGTACATCAATACAAACAGACAAAAATTGGTTACTTAGTGCTGTTTGGGCCCATGTGCACTTCAAAAGAGACACTTTCAGTTTTCTTGATCCCGTAGCTTTTACCCACCACATGGGAGATAAGAAATCAACTGGGATGTGGTCATTTAAGAGACTTCACCAAACACTGCTCCCCCGGCAGTTGATATGCTGATTGACTCTTTAGAGACAATGACACCTATGCACCCACAGCATCTATACTGTGGAAGTAGAAAGGTGAAAGGAAGTCAACTCAGTGCTATACAACTGCGGAGATACATTAACAGTAACATAACCCCTGCATCAATTTCAATACGTGGCAGCATCTCTCAACGAACAGTGTTAGTCATGCCAATTTCAATAGCCAGCCAATTTCACTGTCAGCTTTCAGCCCAAAGAACCTTGTAGAAATTCATGCACCTACTGCATTCAAGTTACCAGCACGATATGTCACCATCTGCCAAGGGTCAGCTGCACTGTGCCACCTCTGTTTATTTTAACAAGCCAGCCATGGACAATACACCAAGAGTCCACTTTAACAAAACAGGTTAGTGGAAATATGCCAAACATGATAATCCCACAGCAAGAGGAGATCTACTGAATGAGATTCTGTAAGGATCCCTAGGAGCCACATCATTGAGCAGTACTGACCAGTTCAGTTTTCCCGCCTTACAAATGCATGTGTTCACATGCAGGGGAAGTTAGGAACTATACACAGCAAAAATTAGCTATTCTTGAAATAATTTTATTATAAAATGGTTTAGAATGGAGAACAATCTGATTGGCCGAGAGTCCTTGCCATGCAAAACTGGTCATATTTATCTGATAGAGAACTCAGGATAAATTACTCCAGCTCCCGATACCGTACAGAGAGTAAGCAGCTCCTGAGAGCATGTTAACAGAAATCAGCCTGTGGGGCTCCATGCAGTAGTTTAGGAGAAGTTTATGTCCCTAGGATTGAAGGCACTGGGGCTCTTCCTGTACCACCACCACACTGACCACTGATGCAACAAGAGATTTACCGCCAGGGCTCTCAGTGTCACAGCTAGAGCACAGAGAAAGCCCAGACAAATCCTAAAATATTGCTGCACTTTATTAGTGGGGAAGAAGCATTCAGGCAAGGGCTGCCATGTTGTTTGCACTTTGGGATCGGTGGCTCAGCATCTCTAGCCAGCAGCAATCAGGGACATTTTCAAAACCCTGATTTAAAAGAAAGAGCACTTTCTCAAAGCAAAGGGTGCTGGGCTAAATCCTGCTTCCAGCACATAGGTGAAAATCTAGAGCACCTGAAGTCATAGAATCATAGAATATCAGGGTTGGAAGGGACCTCAGGAGGTCATCTAGTCCCACCCCCTGCTCAAAGCAGGACCAATCCCCAACTAAATCATCCCAGCCAGGGCTTTGTCAAGCCGGGCCTTAAAAACCTCTAAGGATAGAGATTCGACCACCTTCCTAGGGAACCAATTCCCTTCACCACCCTCCTAGTGAAATAGCTTTTCCTAATAGCCAACCTAGACCTCCCCCACTGCAACTTGAGACCATTGCTTCTTGTTGTCATTTGCCACCACTGAGAACAGCCGAGCTTCCTCCTCTTTGGAACCCCCTTCAGGCAGTTGAAGGCTGCTATCAAATCACCCTTCACTTGTTTAGTCTGCAGAAGAGACAAGCCCAGTTCCCTCAGCCTCTCCTCATAAGTCATGTGCCCCCTGATCATTTTTGTTGCCCTCTGCTGGACTCTCTCCAATTTGTTCACATCCCTTCTGTAGTGGGGGGCCGAAAGCTGGACGCAATACTCCAGATGTGGCCTCACCAATGCCGAATAGAGGGGAATAATCACTTCCCTCGATCTGCTGGCAATGCTCCTACTAATGCAGCCCAATATGCTGTTAGCCTTCTTAGCAACAAGGGCACACTGCTGACTCATATCCAGCTTCCCATTCACTGTAATCTCCAGGTCCTTTTCTGCAGAACTGCTGCTTAGCCAGTCGGTTCCCAGCCTGTAGCGGTGCATGGGATTATTTCGTCCTAAGTGCAGGTCTCGGCACTTATCCTTGTTGAACCTCACCAGATTTCTTTTGGCCCAATCCTCCAATTTGTCTAGGTCACTCTGGACCCTATCCCTACCCTCCAGTGTATCTACCTCTCCCCCCACCTTAGTGCCATCTGCAAACTTGCTGAGGGTGCAATCCATCCCATCATCTAAATCATTAATAAAGACGTTGAACAAAACTGGCCCCAGGACCGACCGCTGGGGCACTCCGTTTGATACCAGCTGCCAACTAGACATTGAGCCGTTGATCACCACCCACTGAGCCCGACAATCTAGCCAGCTCTCTCTCCACCTTATAGTCCATTCATCCAATCCGTACTTTAACTTGTTAGCAAGAATACTGTGGGAGACATATCAAAAGCTTTGCTAAAGTCAAGATATATCACGTCCACTGCTTTCCCCATATCCACAGAGCCAGTTATCTCATCATAGAAGGCAATCAGGTTGGTCAGGCATTACCTGCCCTTGGTGAATCCATGTTCACTGTTCCCGATCACCTTCCTCTCCTCCAAGTGCTTCAAAATGGTTTCCTTGAGAACCTGCTCCATGATTTTTCCAGGGACTGAGGTGAGGCTGTAGTTCCCCGGGTTCTCCTTCTTCCCTTTTTTAAAGATGGGCACTATATTTGCCTTTTTCCAGTTGTCCGGGACCTCCCCCGATCGCCACGAGTTTTCAGAGATAATGGCCAATGGCTCTGCAATAGCATCAGCCAATTCCCTCAGCACCTTTGGATGCATTAGATCTGTACCCATGGACTTGTGCATGCCCAGCTTTTCTAAATAGTCCTTAACCTGTTCTTTCACCACTGAGGGCTGCTCACCTCCTCCCCATACTGCGCTGACCAGGACAGCAGTGTGGGAGCTGACCTTATCTGTGAAGACCGAGGCAAAAAAAGCATTGAGAACTTCAGCTTTTTCCACATCATCTGTCACTAGGTTTCCCCCCCCCATTCATTAAGGGTCCTACACTTTCCCTGACCTTTTTCTTGTTGCTAACATACCTGTAGAAACCCTTCTTGTTACCCTTCACTGGGTAACTGGGTTACTGGGGTTACTCTGGATTTACACCCATATCAACGAGAGCAGAGTTTGGCTAGCTACATATAAAATTTGATTATTTACTTGCTAATCCAGAATCATAGTAAGAGATTGTTTTACTTTTAGTATATTTTATTCACATAAGGAACCACCAAAAAACCCCTGCTGAGCAGTCCCAATTATTGGTTAAAACACTTCAAAGTCCCGTTAAGTATAATTACACAGGCAAGGGTAGTCAGTCACTTGCAGCGTGGGCCTTTCTTGGCTGTTGAGAGGCAGCACTGTGTCATCAGCCCGGCACCCCATACCACCCGAGTACAGTTATTCTACCTGGCCAGGCAGCATTACTGATTACAAACATTCGGGATACCGAGCAAAGAAAGGGCCTCTGTATTTTCAGTGGCTGCCAACTGTTTGGAAAAGGGAATGGCAAAGGTGTTGATACACAGACTGAGTGGTTGTCTAGATTCATGGAGTTTCTGCAAGTGTCTGTGGCTTCTACTGAAGTGTTTTTTCAACTTCCTACCACAAGAGATTAGAAGATTGTAAACAAAACTGGCAGCTCTTTGGGGCAAGGATCATCTTTTTGTTCTGTCTGTACAGCACCCAATACAATGGGGACCTGGTCTGGGGCCAAGGCTTTTAGGTGCTACCACAACACAAATAATTAATAATAATCTTCAGTGAAAGGCAATATCCCTACAGCTCCTGTTGCCATGACACTAGAGTACTCTCTCTAGCCCTGGAAGCACACCAGTTATAAAATACAGCAGGATGCTTCCTCCCTCTAGACTGATACCAGTCATGGACAGAGTACACAGACCCCCAAAAAAATAACAGGGAAGGAACTGGTAGCACAGACACCACAAATGAGTCCTTTGAGCATGGACAATACTGTTAACTTCTGCCCAGAAGAAAACAATATTTGTGGTGGCTAAGTGGGTCTCATTCAGCATCACTGTTTTTTCCTATAGCGATAGGAATGCAGTATTTGGGAAATAATACTGTTTTATATGTATGTGGTTGCCTTTTAGTTGAGTGACTCAAGGTGCTTTATGAACAAAAACAAAAAACACTGACCAAGGTTATGGAACTTAAAGCTTGATTCTATTTTGAAAAGCAACTGTAAAATGGCATGGTGGAGGGTAGTTATGGTTTCCATGATTACCAAATAAATCTGCTTGTTTTACAAGAGATTTTTTCTGACTATCAGTGCTTCAAATTCATTCCAGAACCTGAAAGCCAAGCTGTGTTCTGTCTGGCTTGCACATTACCACAATAAATACCCTGCAATTGGAAGTTATTGAACACAACTGTTGATATGCCCAAGTTTGAACAGAATCCAACTCATTCCCCAGAGCTGTACTGGCTCTACAAGGCTAACAGGAGTAGAAACTCACGCCAAGCAGGGAATTAAGTGGATATGACACTGAACACACAGGACGCACACTCTGAAATATGACCACATTTTAATAAGCTTCGAGAACTACTGAAGAGATCAACAAAAAATATCCTAGTGTCTCAAAGACTAAATGAGAGCAAAAGTGATTACCCAGAAGACACTTACAACAAGACTACAGCCAAAAGAATGTGAACCTGTTTCCCTGCTGAAGCACTAGAGTGCCACTGTGAGCATTCCCTTCCACCATTAGAGGCTGTGACATACTCCTCTATAATCCTTATAGCATGTGCCTCATTAGTGCTCTGCCATTTCATCTTACCCAGCTCCACCTCCATTTCTCTCCCCTCCCATAGGTCACATGTCTGAAAGGAAGCCAAAGAACAAGCTTTGCATTGGAGAATCTCCTATTTTACATGAGAAATGAAATATCCAAACAAATACTAAATGATATTCATTGGACCTCCTATGATTGATGTAAAGTGTAGTGCTGCCCAACAGACAAGAGCTACATAGATTCCAGCAAAAAGGTTAGAAAGGAGGGCTCAATGACATACATTTCGTAGTTTTGGTCCTCTGTCTCCTGCTGCACTGAGAGCTCTTCCAACGTCGCGTCAATATCTAGCTGATTCGTCTCCAGCTGCCGTAGCAATGTCTCCCTCTGAAGAAAGGAATATAAAACAGAAGTCTGAGCAGGAAAGGTCACTGTACCAGATATCTGGGAGCTGGCCGGTACAGCGAGATCTTGTATCAGCACTAATGTCACCACTCTACCCATCATAATGAATTAAACAGCAGCTAGGGCCCCGGCAAGGTGTTCAACTTAAATAAAGGAATACAATGGAAAGCAGAGGGGCAGAACCAAGGTGTTAATTCTGAACATCAGCATCCTCTGTTGCAAGGATGAGTGTGTGTCACGAACAGCGCTGTCCGTAGGAAAGTGCTGTTCACAAAGCAGCACTGTAATAGGCTACAGAGCAATAATATAAGAATTTCAAATAAAGGATTGCTTATAAGTCCCTTTGTGAAAGAATATACAAAATTATGCACCTCAGTGATATCACTACTTTGCACCAACACTGTTTGTAGATTCTCTGGATACAAGAACGCTCCATTATCACCATGAGGCAGTGTTCAGCTAGTGCAGTGAGTGAGTCACACATTTGCTTTCTAATGGGACTTAAGTCAGTCATCCAACTGGATGAATATAAAAGAACGATGCTCCTATTAGTGTACAGATGCACTAAAGATACTGACACCAAGGAATTCATTTGCCTTTACCGCAGACATAATGGCTGCTTAAGAGAAGGCTCATTTCTAAGCCATCCCAGCACCTACTGTATCTACCTGGCCTTTCTTCTTTATAGTCAGGGCCCTATGTATTCTGCAGCCAAGCAATTTGCCACAGAACTGAGATTTAGAATCGAACCTCAGATTTTAGGAAGCTATGTTTCTAGTCAACATGGTTGTGAAAATAACCCTGTAAACACGAATTGAATGTGAACCAGTGTGGCCAACTCTTGAAATTTTAATTAGGAGAGTTACAATATTTGATGTTTTATTTACAATTGTACCCCCTGTGACGTTGTGCAGTCTATACGATTTTGTAAAAACATGATAAGTGAATATAATGTAATTGGAATAGTTTTATAAAAACATGATACGTGAGTTTAATGTAACTGAAATATGCTTCATGCAAAAGGTATCATCACAAAGCTTATAATCTACTGAGAGTGATCATCCTATTTGTATAAATGTATCACTCTTGTATCTAAAACTAGAAATATAAAATATAACTCTGAGGGCCTATTGTAATTATGCAAAGTGTGGGCCATTGATGGTGGTTTGGAATCTTGATGACTCCCATTAACCAGAGCCATTGTCTGCAGATGGCTGTATTTACCTGTGAGTCTTCCTGTATATGTGTGTGCTGGCAAGTGAATAATGCAGCCTTGCAGTGACATGTGATCATGTCACCTGAACTGGAATCCATCTTTAACCTGGTGCTTTTCCAGTGAGGGGTGGGGGAACCCAGAGGGACAAAGGATTCCCGCCTTATGCAAAAGATATATAAAGGGGTGGAAGAGAACAGAGGG